>OY720638.1:10680612-11025205 GCA_963169105.1 Ceriagrion tenellum | reverse complement strand
TATCAGAGACTGGAAAAGAATTATTAATGGAGAGTTAGCACTTCGCATCCAGTGCTGGTAAGCGTCGCAAGCTAAGACGGCGTGAAGAAACAGTCAAAGGCAAATAGATGCGCATATAACATTTTTCAACTCGTAAGTAGAGCAGCACCGATCTCGAGGATCACTCCGATTGCCCAGCGGATGGAACGGGAGAAGGATATCAGCAAACCATCATCACAGCGTACAGCGCGGTCTCGCACGCCACCACACCGGACTGCCGACGCTCGCCGCCCCTTCCAACTTATTCCAACGCTTACAACACGCGTGATATCCCGCCAGCGCACGCGTGCGAGCGGAACTCGCGTCCAGCCGTCCCTCCCTTCGCTCATATCCTCCCGCACCCACGGGGAGGGAGGGGGGGAGCAGACACGCTTGGTGGCGGCGAGTGATCGCATTTCTGGGCCGCGTCGTCGGCCATGCCTCGCCGCCCTCCGCGCCGCGTTGCGACAGATCGGCCCGTGAGATTTCCGGGGCGCAGAAAGCCTGCGGCGGCGCGGCGGGTCGGGTCGTGTGTCGAGGGGAACCCGATATTTCGAGCGAGGCGCGGGGTGGATATGAATCGCCATTTCCAGGGGCACTCAAATTCACCAAGACGTGAGGCCTGTTCCATAACAGTCATTGAATGGATCTTAAGTAAGTCACCTACTTCCTGCCTCGAATTTGTCTGGTTTTTACTCCCGACTGGATGTGTGCAGCATTTGGACGCTTGAAACGTCTAATGAGTCAATGGGTTACTATAATTATTTCCAGAATATAACGACAAATAAAACGTTTGATAACACTGATAAACATTGCATAAGCTAGTGAAGACGTCGGTACATCATCCTAAAATCTTGAAGACTGCACATCATCAAGACTTGAAGATGATGCATCAACGTCGAAACTAGTCAATCAAATTCTTATCAATGTAAAACTTCTAGCGATTTACATTATTATTCCGGGATATATAACTATGGAGCGGTTCCACCACATCATACCTGAAGTTGTATTTTATATTAAGTTTCCCGAATATTTTACTGACTGCTTGAAAACAATTGAGGAATGTACTTGAAAGAAGATGATATAAGGCAACAAGGTGGAGAAATTTCACTGAGCGAACGCAAAGCGATGTAAATATTGGGAAATACTCTTAACGTGAAAAAATGAAGCAGGCGTAACTTCATTCAAAATTACCGATTGCCACAGAGGTAAAATAAATCGAATGGACGATTACATACTGCGATTGCATACTACTTAAGATGCCTTTACCGAAGATGCAAGCCGAAGTGCATCACTTTTTAGTTTCCGACTCCAAGTTTTAATTCGATGAAAACTGTTTCACACGCCACGGACCAAATCACTTCGGGAGATATGGGCTTCAAAGCGTTCACTTGGAACAGTGTCATCCTACGAAGGCGAGCATACACACCACATCCCTCTCAGCTATACGTTTCATTCCTTCATTATTATACATGTTAAAGTCCCTCATAATTTTCTTCATGCATTAAATCCTTGTTTCTCCTCGATGGTTCTTACAATTCATTGCTCCTCGTAGCATAATATTTATAATACGCGGCTAGAATCCGGCAGTCTTCAACGTATTTCTCTCCTCATATCCTCAAGTTTCCATATCTTTTCACCTTTTCGCAGGGCGACTTCATAGGTGATTCACTCCGTAGGCTTGATCTTCATCATTCTCCGAGAACAATATTTCCAATACGTTCTTTGCTCCGCTATTGTTGCCGCCCAAGCTCCGCTGAATAACGACTACTCATCACGAGCTTCCAAGATTGCTCAGCTGGCTATTAGGAAAGTCTTCTTCTGGTGGAAGGCTTTCTTTATTTGGGCTACTTCTGCTCAAAAACCCTCCTCGCTACTGCAAACGCTGGCTCTGCAGATTGTCATTTCGCATGGGCATGATTTTTTTCAATTAGAGATAAAAAGAAGGGAAGTTACTCCAACGATGGGAGGTTTAATGAAGGTAGGGGGTTCCCATTTACATCGCGTCAAGTGGACACGTTAAGAGTGCGCGACGCCCACGCAGCAGCGGAAGGTGCGCCGCAGCCGGAAGAGATACTCGCCTCGCCGGCGATTCTTTTGCACGTTCCAATAAAAGAACCCTTACGATAAGTTAGATGTGCGTTCACCACCTCGTTCGTCGGCGGCAAATTTTATCAGCACGAAATGTAGCCAATGGTCGGGCGGGCCATTTACATGGAGGAACGAGAAGACGCTTCGAAAGGGAACGGGAACGAGTCCATGGGGCAGTAATCCTTCCCTCGGAGGCTAATCCGCGGGATCTGTGGTCTAAGATTTTTGTATACGTGGAAGGGAGGGAGTGGATTTTTGCAAGGAGTGGCATTATCGAGGAGTGGCTTTATGAATGATGAATTGTTTAAGGTAGTTTGAGCGAAATATCACTTTACCTAGAAATTAATGAAATTGGTCACATTTTAAAGAAAAATATCTCACTCTTCTAATGACACAAAAAATTCAACCCCTTACCACATTGCTTTCCGAGTTATTTGCCAAAAAATACCAGCCCTGTTACACGGGGAAATGGTACGTGTGTACCCTCCAGAGAGACATTACTTACAAAATGAGGAATTTCTAACACTTAGATGTCGTAAAAAAACTAACAGCGTGTAGTTTGTATGTTTTCTCAACTATTTTTGAAAATTGGTCATATTGTCACCGCAATAAGTTCTTGGGTATCACAAAAAAACCTTCCGTTTTGAAGGAGTTTCAAGCGCACCACGCGAAAAAAATAAATCTAATTGAAGACTTATGCTAATATTTCCATTTAATTACTTACCACTTCAGTCGTGTAAAACTACATTATTGCACCATTAATAATGCAAAATTAAATTCGTGTGTCCTACAGCTAGTGAAATTAAAACGAATAATTCGAATATGATCTCTATAATGACTAGGGAACCATCTTGCTCGGACTACCTTAAGCCTCAATTCATTTGCAAGCAAGTTAGTCGCAGCTTTAAAGGCGCAGGCGTCTCGAATAGTCGGTCGGCCAATCCACGAGTATTTGAGGCAATTGGTCGAGCGTGTCCGGGCGTCCCTCGGACACCTGAGTGAGTGAGTGAGGAGTCGAAGTGGTCGTCGTGGTGAGAGAGGGACCTCGACCCTGCCAGGCAGTAAGGGAGAGAGAGAGGGACTGGCTCTGCTTGTCTAACGCATCACTGCACTTCGCCCCCAGTAGATTCGGCGGGAGGTTTTTTCCAGCAGACAACGAATTCCGTTCCACACACCGCCAGCATCTGCTCGACGACATAAACATTATCTGGCGGTGAACTCACGGGAGGAAAATACAGATGAAGCTACAATGTAGAGATAAACGCCGCTGGAATACTCATTATCTCCCTCGAGTTATAATTGCACAAGAGGGAGGCGGCAAACGTGATATATGAGAAGATGAAGGGCGGCACGTTGTCGCGCGGAGAGAGAAAGGCCGCGACTTGGTTTCAGGACTTAATCTCAGCATTTAACTCTTGCACGGTTGGGAAAGAATATAAACACGTGTGTTTCGAGGATTAAGGAGAAGAGAAGTAAATAATACAATCTCTTAATGACAGTATAAATTTTATAATGGCTTAATCAGAGGCCCAAAAATGATTTACTCCACGCACACCCGGCACGCATTTCACTCAGACAATTTAAGTATAATACTAAGACAGAGGCCGACAAACCTAATTACTCTTATACCAGACATATAGACACAACCTTGTCCACTATTTTCACATCTTTCATGTGGATTGCTTCACATAGAGCCAGCTTTGGTGGCGGCGAGGTAACGTTTTCGCAGACCGACGCTCGCGGGCTCGAATCCAGCCAACGAGGATTTTGACTTTGCGAGGATTCCACATCAATGGGATTAACTCCATTCATTTTCAACTTCGAGCCCTTAAGTGGTGTTGCACACGAAAAGGGACTTCAACAGGGTACGGGGGAGTAAAGATGCTGTGGGAGGTCAGGGAATTGTAAACGTTGAAAACCGGATGGAAAACAGTCGTGTTTTATCCATTTATCTTGGGTTTATCGTCTGCGATCTTGAGGATGAATTAGGAGTACGATAAAATACGGATGAGATACGGATGAGTGACGGTAACGTTGGAATTAAAGCCAATTGTTCAGTCAGGAAATGGAGAAGAATGTGGGGTAAGCGAGGGATTGAAGTCGGCGAGTTGCATAGGATTGGGTGGGCGATATGAGAGCGTCATTACGCCCAAGTGATGCCTAGCTAGTCACTGCAAAGGAGTACGGTAGGGGGTGATTCCTCAGCGAGGGGGTTGGTGCAGAATACACGGGAGCAAAGAAGCAGATGCACTGAGTGGCAATGTGAGCATTGAATGAGTCAGGAGAAGACTTACTAGGGAGAAGTCGCAGAAGGAAGGTTCAAAGCTGCACGATGGGCAAGATACGATTCCGAAACGAACCTTTCTGGAGTTCTTTTTACTTTGATACCAATGTTTTTTTGTTAGTTTTCTCTTTATAATCTAGGTTGCTCGTCTAAGCGTTTACATATTAAATTGGCCGTGGTCGTCGAACGCTGCGATAAATAAAGACATTAACGTTTTTAAACAGGCTTCCATGTTTCTGAGGCTTCATCGTGGGAGTTTTTCATCACATAAATAAATGATTCACTTGGTCTATTCTGTTAGTTACCATGTCAGCAAGGTCAAAGTAACGAACCACACTTCTCATATATACTTAAGTTACTGGTTGCTTATCTGACCTAGTTTCATATTTGCCTTTCTTCGGACATTCACCGCGATCGTCGGCTTCTTATTTTTACAAATGCATTCTAGTTGCTAAGATTTATGACGACATACGCCATGGTTTATGCTTGTATCATCAAAGAAATTCAAACTGGAGACACTAGCATTATCGCCGGATTAAACGTTTGCATTAACCCAGATCGCGGTGAAAATCGGAGGAACGCAGCAGGGATCAAAGCCGTGGACACCAAAAGGTAACATTTCCACCGCTCACCTTTGCCATTTGCAGAGGACATCGCGGACACCCCCGGGGGCATTCACTTCCATGCTGGTCGGCCGGAAAAGGCGATCGCCTTCGTGCCATCATTTGAAACATTCACTTCATTGAATAACGGGCGTATTACTCACACCTTTTCTTTCATGATTTGAGTACTTATTTACATAGTCAA
Source organism: Ceriagrion tenellum (assembly GCA_963169105.1). Lineage (NCBI taxonomy): Eukaryota > Metazoa > Arthropoda > Insecta > Odonata > Coenagrionidae > Ceriagrion > Ceriagrion tenellum. The sequence goes on along the minus strand of OY720638.1, from coordinate 11,020,005 downwards.
CTATTCTGTCCGCTACAACAAAAGTAAGAAACACTACACAAAACCACCATCCACTTCTTAGAATCATACCCGTTTACTCTCACTCTTGAGTAAATATTCCCTTAATGTCTCATCAAATTCCTCTAGCCCTGACCTTTTCATCCTTCCAATTTGATATAGTGAATACTTTTGAAATAATTTGGGCGACGAGCACAGCACTGGAATGGACGCACTGTGAATCCGGATACGGCCAACGAAGACCTCAACGTATGAGAAAAAAGACCACTGAGGTCAGTGAGTATTTTTCAGAGCAAGTTGTCTCTTCCTTTGCTAAGTCAAAACAGACGCCAACAAAATTTAAAATAATAAATTATGCACAAGGTATGAAGATTTTGTACAGAAACAATTCGTAGGAACCAAATGTCAGGATAATATGTGGAGTAATAAGCACAAAAGAAATTTGAAGTACATACAGTTCTATGTAATGGATCTGGGCGGCAAAATATTGAAGAAAAGCATTTCAACATTCATCTAATCGTACATATGTGATAAATAAGTCTTCCTTCGGCCAAACAGAGAGTAAGGATTTTTTTACCGAGAGGAATGGCTTGATTAAAGACGTTATGCCTACCTTATTGATCTTCATACTAAACGATAGCTCGGCTTGAATGCGCACGTAATATGATAATGCAGCAACAATTGATCTTCAAAAACAACTTAAATTGGAGGGTAAATTTTTGAAATGACAAGTCTCCATGAAACTAGAAAACTCATTAAACAACGATACAATTTAACTGATAAGAATTTAAGATAAAACTTTAAACTGGCATATCGCTCGTGTCCACAATAAATTTAAGAATGATAAAAAGAAAAATCACCTCAGTGCATCCGGGAGAAGGCAATACGGAAGTTAACCAGCCCAAAATTGAAATGCTAAACAATGGAGAGAAATAGCTTTGAAAATACACCCTCCCGCTGCGGTTCCGAAGCAGAAATAGTGCAGGAGTAATGCGGGAAACAAACAGAGAGCAGGTAAATATCCGGGGATGCAGCCGTCCAAAGATCGACGCCCGAACTGAAAACCGACTCCCCTCGCGCACAATGGATCGGACCTTGAAGCGGGAGCAGCCGCATGCATCAGCGGCCGGAGCCAAACCCGCAGCTTCAAAGGCACAGCACTGATTGACTACAAGAACAATGCCATCACCTCCACCCTCCATCTAACTCTACCGCCATGTAAGATGCTGATTCCGGCGTAACTCGATGGAAATCCGTAATGCTCTCCATGATGGAGAAGTAACTCGGTCCGATTCCACACTCTTTGTCCACACACGAACCTCCCGAAAATATGTACAAACCTTGGAAATGACATGATGTGCCGAAACCTCGGTCGGTGAGAGTAAATGAAGTGTGGAATCAGACAAAGTTACCTTATCTACCATCATAAACTAAATCCGGGTAGATCCGGGATGATGCTTGCTTTACTTCGTTTTCCACTAACGCTTACTAACACACATTTCAGGTATTTTTAAGAGTCCTTTAAAGAAATTAATGTTCTAGAAAATTTCCAATTTAAAAAATCAGCTCTCAGTGTCAGAAAGGGGCCTTCCCATCCCACACTCTCTCTCTCGGTGTGTCACAAGAGCGGACAGAAATCGGCCATCTCTTCGCGTAGAGACAAGACAGCAAGTTGAGACGAGAGAAAGAGAGAACAACCAAGACTAACAAAAAATCAATAGTATGTTAAAAGTAACGATCTCGCAGTACAGTCAGTGTTTAAATGCAAATAAGGCTTAAAGTCACTCTTATCGACAGAAATTTTTTTCCTGAAAATCAGCTAATTTATCTCTTTGTTTTAGCGACATTTGCGCATAGATTTATATTTTACCGCCAAATATTCGCTTACTTGGCAACATTGCTCGCAGGTTTTGATGTAGCTGTTATGGAGACGTTTGTCTGTCCCTGGGCCTCAGTGCTCATAAGCAACGAGATGGCGACCTTTCTCGTTAACTTCCTTCAAGTGAATCACAATCAAAGCGGCTTACCTCAAAACTGTGGCTCATCCGTCATCAATATGGATGGCTAGTCATGACAAAACACACCGGTGGTACGCGGTTATTACCAACCCAATAAATGTTTGAGTACAATAACCTCAACTATTAAAAAAAAATTCAGGTTTTATGACCGAGGCATAAATAGTACCCTCGAGAGTGCGAATTTACGGATTCAAATATAATTTACAATGAGAATCACGGGTCGCTTAAGTGAGAACACTTTTCAAGTAATATTAGGGCCATCTGATGGCTTTCATTTCGCGATCAATTATGCCGCAGGTGTACTTATTTCATGAATGTTAAACGCATAACCTCTGGATTTCGCGGGATTTCAGTAATAAGATATTAAGAATACAAATTTTATTTTTAATACATTACTCCAAATATTCATGCTGCAATATATTTCACAAACCTCTCATACGGCATTTCCGCCACGATTCTGCCAAAAGCTCAATCACAACAGAGTGGTGCCTCGGGATTTTTATAACAACGAATATTTTCAAACAATGATTACACGCTGCCCCCTCTGGAAAAGGCCAAGGCTACCTACTTTTTAGCTTCACTATGGTGACCCGAATGTACAAACTGCCATAAATTTCTCCATTAAAGAGTTAATTATGCTAAGTACGAATCCAATTCACCAAATTCATAATTTTGACCATATACATAATTCATAATTCTTTCATATTATTTACATAGTTCATTGATTTACAGTTAGGGAGCTTATTATGAAAAATTCCGGCGTCACTTAATCGAATTTGAAACACTTCATATAGTGAAGAAAAAAAAATTTGTACTCATCAAAGCCCAAAAGGCTAACCTCGAAACTGGCACTGTAATGGTCTAAATCGATTGCAGTGATAGTAACAGGGTGAAGAAGAGTGCGCGACTAATTATTCGTTACAAGAACTAAAACCACCCCTTGGACGAGAAAATAAACGTGGACGTAGGATCATCTTTCTTTTAAATGACGTGGAGAGTCTTGCGCGATCCAGCGACCCCTAGAGCTGGATTGGCAGGAGCATCGCTCCCGATAGGGTATTAGGCTCCTATGGTATTTAACGCTAAATATAGGAATATAGTAGTGCGCATTGAACAGCCATGTTGGCAGAAACAAAAGCACGTCCTATGAATTTCGTATTGGTCCACGTGGTTACTAGTAGACCATACATGCCAACAAGAAATCATTGGGGGAAGAGGAGTATGGGAAACATGAAAAGCTGGAAGAGATGATGAGAGAAGTCCCAGGCAAGAAAATCCTGATAGTAATGGAAGACTGGAATGCAGTGCAAGAGGAAGGAAGGGAGGGATTTGAAGAAGAGGGGGGGTATTGGCTGGGGATAAGAAAGGACCTCGTTGAGACGGTAGTAAAATTTCGACGGATACATAAATGAGCAGTGACGAACAGTTGGTTAACACATCAAAACGGGCGTAGATACACATGAAAAATGCCAGGTGATACCAGAAGATATCAAATAGATTACATTATGTTAAGACAAAGCTTTAAGAGCAGAGTGAAAAATTCGCGACGCTATCCGGGATAGATGGGGATTCAGCTAAGATGAACTGTGGCATTAGATTCAAACGGCTTTGTAGGAGTAGGGGGATGAAGAAATGGAAAAAGCAAACAGAAAGGATTGAAGATTATTAAAAATATGCATGTTGAGAGCGGCAGAGAAAGCAACAGAATCAGTGGAGAAGAGGAGGGTATAAAAGATTGGGATAAAGAGTGGGATACGAAATACATGAGAAGGAAAATGTAGGAGAGAAGGGTGTAGAAAAACGTCAACATCACTCAAGCAAGGCGAGGTATATACAAAGAACTCGATAATACGCTCCGGCGCGTGACCAGTCGGGCGGAGGGCTTACGCGGAGATGAAGGCCCAAAACACAAGAAGTGGGTAGGGCGCTGCACGGGTCAAAATCAGGAAGATTGTCTGGCTTGAAACAAAGCCTCCCTTTCACGAGTGGATTAATTTAATGCAATGAGTCTAGTTAAATTTAGCGTGCGGCCAAGGGTAGGACATAGTTTGGCCGATTGAGACATTGAAAAAGGAAAAAGAGATTAATCATTCCCTTATGTTTTAACGACGCACAATCCACTTAATTCATGTCCAATAGTTTTCATAAGACGTATAGTCGTAACTTTAACGTTCAACCTAAAAGAATATCGCTTTTTTTAAGGAGGAAGGCTAAAGTCGATTATTCGAGGCAGGAGGATGTATCGTCTCTTCTAATCAAAGAAGACATTCTGATGACAACTTAGGTTTAGGTATTCATACCTATTAAGAACAACATTTCTGGTAAAAGACTAAGTAGTGTTTACTAATAAATCGTGCAATAGTAGGCCCGTGAAATGTCTAAAATATCAGATTCCCCATGTTTCATGTTCCATGGAAAAATAATAAGCACAAATAGTAGAGCGTTTTACGTGAAATACAGTGGAATTGAACCAAAGAGTTAACTTGATAACGATTCAGAAAAAGATCTCATGCATAATTTTTCTTGAATTCGACGCTAGTACCTCTTAAGCTAGTAACACAGCATCAGACATATACTTACCAAATGACTGTTTGTGAAGGAAAACCTTTCCAAAAAAATAGTCGGGATGGCATTTTAGGATTTTTTATAAGTACACATCAAGCCCACTTTGTATACCAATAAAACCATTGACGCTAATGATAAAGCAGGTGACCATGAAAATGTAAGAAAATATTCAGTTCGATTGTTGACCGCGTGAGAAAATATCTCTCTCTATTTGTACGCAAATAACCAAGGTTTGAGAAGATAAAGACAACAATTACCGAAAGGATTTTCACTATTCACCAATGACTGAACAACATAATAAAAATAGAGAATTCTCGACGGTACTTCAAGGATGTGAGTACAAGTACCGTCAGGAATTTTCATACTCGGAGAAAAACAACGGTTCCACATATACATAGACCACAGCAACATGTCGTAGAGGAATGGCTGAAGAGTCAAACAAGCTCTCTTTAGTCTCTTCTCCGGAAGGAGAAGAATGCACTTAGTGTATTAATTATGGTCCTACTAATAGCATTGCAGATTTAGCGTGACAAGTTTCATTTTTATCCATAGCTTTCAATAAGACTTCTTGGTTATGAACTTATTTCGGTCATGCTTTAAAAAATAAGAACGCCTGCAACTTGTTCGAGATGTTAGCCATTCAAGCAGGTTCAGCTCACAAGTTAAACAAGGTCAAAACACAAGCTTCGAAAATAACCAGTTTTATTGGCTCATCCATTGTCTTTATTGAATAGAAACATTCACACCGCGAGCGAGCAAACGATAAAGATAAAACCGCTGATTGAACGGAGTTGCTATCTGATTTGACGGGTAGGCAAGCAATGGTGAAGTGTGATCATAAGTAATCGGGATAAACAATATCCGAATGGAGATCCTGGTCGAAATTCGAAACTAAGACACCTATAAGAGTCCTCATGTTCACAGCCCACCATCATGTCCCAACCATAGACTTTATCCTAAGTCTACAGTAGGGCCATATTGGAACTTTGTACATTATCTAGAGCCCCAAATGGCAACATGAGAGTTCCCTGTTCCATCTCGTGTTTATGTCACTAAAAGGCACATTAGCCAAGATTATTGCAACCATGTGCCATCAATTTACTCGACTGAGATGGTAACGTGGTCGGGACGAAAAGGCGTACACGTTTCAACGACCTTTCAAATTCCTTAAGCGGAAGGACTCGAGATACACAATTACCGAAAAGTTACATGAGTTTTGCGCACACTGGAGCACCGTTCATCCGTTAATAGGAGGAGAAAAACTTACCATTGGAATAAAAACGCAATGAAATAAACGATAATAACAAAACATACCTTCGAGTTCTGCGTTCAAAACGAGGAGATAACTGAGCAAGAATTCGGGTGAACTTGACTCCATTCTTTTTCTGGTTGAAATAACGCCTAAGAGTTTTTTTAAAATTGCTTAGAAGGCAGGAATAATCCATTGATAACCACTTTCACTGCATTCTCGAATACGACTGATGTCCACCGCGGACGATGAAGCCACAAGGTAGAAGGCGTGACAATGCCTCGATCAACATCACGCGCCGCGGTCTTTATCTCTCAAATGTGTGGCTAGAGAGGTTGTGAAACGCACCCACCGTCACAGTCAACATCGCCCCATCTCGAGACGGATTCCCCAACCAAAGGCTTACTCTGACAACGGACGAGGATGCACACAAGCGGAAGGTGTGCGGCGGCGGCGGGTGCCTCTCCTCCGTCTCCGAGGCCGCGAGGCCGAGAAGTGATTCATTTGCATTGTGATCACTCCCCGACTCAAAGAGAGTCGTCGCCTCCTCAACAGTCTCAATTTGAGTGACATTTTCAGGGACAATACTCATGAAATGGGAAAATATGGCCCTCGAGTGATGCGATCGGTGATTATCGGCAACACCTCAACAATGCCCGCATTGCATATAATATCTATTTAAGCTGCGAACTGTTTGTCTTCAAGTTGCTTAGTTATACATATATAGTTATATTACTCCCACCGAAACTATGAAACCAATAAATATAAAATACCTGGTTAGGTTATTTAACTGTCAAAAAATAATTTCGAGCAGTTCCGATAAACCATCCTTCGTCACCGCGCAACCGGAAATCTCACAGCTCAGACTGATTTCGACCGCAAGAACTAGTGATTCTACGTCATTTCTTTTCGACGGTGACTGGATGATTGAAAAAATACTGACAATCCATTATATCCCCCATAGCACAAGAAGGTTACGAGTGTAAGTAGGAGAAAAACTAAAGTCAAGGGGTGAAAGACGTTTAAGAAGCTTGCACAAAGCTTTTGGCAGGAGGCCAGCCACCATCGGTCAGCCGCAGTGAGTCCTGTACGAGATAGCCAATCACTTCTTTCTCCAGTCACTGCATTGAGCACTCCTCAATGGAGCTGGTATGGTATACATACGGTGATACAGACGAATATCACACCCAATGTCCTTTCTCTAACGAAGAAAAAATGTTAGTGGCAGAATACGACAACAACGGGAATAATTCATTCAAAACCAATCGATCTTAAATTTTCGTGAAAGGCTTCTTGAGACAGCCGGATTGGAGAATTTAAGATACGTTCGGCACAGTCCCGACCGCAAAGGTCATTCATTCAGGCTAGCTTCCCAAAATCACGCAAGCTACTCAAAATACAAGGAATTTTTACCAACAACTAGCATGAACAACGAATATGACGTGAACCTCATTTACCCAATCCTATATCATCCATAAACGTAACTTGAGACCTTCACTATTTTGTAATTCTACCGGTCATTTAAGAGCGATATGATAGGAAGCAGCAATTCCAAACAAACAGGTGTATAAAAGAGGTGGTGGGGCTTGATTACTTAAAAACGCACAGGCTTGCAATAACACTCATTAAACGGACGGATGTTCGACAAATTGGATCCGGAGGTAAAAAAAGACTCCTCTAATAAAAAGGTAACACTAGTATCGTGAACTGTCTTTACGGTATTTTTTAGAAGTTTCTTTCTGAAAACCATTTTCGACACGGATACATTGTGGTATAAAGCGGACAGTTACCAATCACACAAATAGCGACCACGACCACCGACCATAAGCGAGTGGAGAAGGGATCACAGCTCTGCCAAGGGGCACGAGTCGTTCTCGGAGGATTGAGGAGGGGTGGCCATAAGGGCAGGGGCGGGCATGGGCGGAGCCCGCCGCCCAAGCGTGTCCCACGGATCGATACTCCGCCACTCCCCCACCCCCCGCCCGGAGACGGCCCGCAGACGGCGTCTCTCCGATCGCAGCCGTCCTCCGCGGCAGCGAGCGCTGGCTAGTCGCTCGCGAGAGGCAGGCAAGCAGCTCGCAAGACGCTGCTCATATCTAGCAAGGGGCCGCAAGCGAACGCTCGGGTGTGGGTGCGCACGGAGCATTGTGGAGTGAAGGTGGTCAGAGCGAAATATTTCCCTAGTCATAACAGAGACCAGATTAGAATTATACGTTTTAAATACACCAGCTGTAGGACACAACAATTAAATATTGCATTATTAATGGTGCTATAATATAGTTTTATAGGACAGAAATTGTAAGTAATTAAATGAAAATATCTAAGTAAGTCTTCAACTTAACTTATTCCTTTTCGCGCGGTTCGTTTGAAACTCCTTCAGAACGGAAGGTTTTTCGTGATACCCAAGAACCTACTATGGTGAAAGTATGATTAATTTTCAAATATAGTTGAGAAAACACACAAACTACACACTGTTAGTTTTTTACGACATATAAGTGTTAGAAATACCTCATTCTGTAAATAATGTCTCTCTGGAGTGCATACACGTAACATTTCCCATGTAAAAGGGCTGGTATTTTCTGGCAAATATCTCGGAAAGTAATGTGATAAGGGGTTGAATTTTTGGTGTCATTGGATAGGTGAGATATTTCTCTTTAAAATGAGACCTAATTCATTAGTTTATCAGTCAAATGATTTTTCGCTCAAACTACCTCAAATGCTGATTTTTGCGGACAAGTAAATACAGCGCTCTCTCGACAGTTCGACAGGCATAAGTTTGGCATTTCCAGTAGGTCGACGTGTTTGGGCTTTTGGGTTGCCAACTGCGTCGCTCTCATTCATTAGTCCGACAGTTTCGAAGTTTCTCCTCCCTCGAATTTGACAGTTCTAAGAATTGAAATGTCCGAGACAGCAGTATAGACGGCTCGTGAAATAAGTTCGCGAGTTTTTTTTGTACCGGATCGTGCAGAGTTCTTCAAACCTGAGCTCTTACCTCAAGACGCCTGATTCATTCTAATCAAATATAAGGACCTGCCTGTTTTCAACTAAACTGATTGGTTTATTTTGATATCGTACGTCAATCCGTAACGATTTTTATTTTTTCATAACATGCATTTAAAATTAGTTATTATATTAAAAATTAGGCATTCCCTACCCTTTGATTTCGTCAAAAAATCAACAGTGTGTACTTGGTGTGCTTTCTCAACTATTTTTGAAAATTAATCATATTGTCACCACAGTAAATTCTTCGGGATCACAATAAACCTTTCGTTTTGAATGAGTTTCAAACGTACCACGTGAGAAAAATGAGTCAGGTTAGAGGCTTTTTTTTTAGATATTTTCGTCTGATTACTTAAAATTTCTGTCATGTAAAACTATAGTATTGCACCATTAATAATGCAATATTTAATACGTGTGTCTCGCAGCTGGTCAAATTAAAACGTATAATTCGAATATGGCCTCTATTATGATTCGGGAACTATCTCGCTCGCACTACCTCAAGAGTGAGATGGGCCGATGTGTTGGGAGGGGTGGGGGCTCGAACGTGATCAAATGAAACGGAGTACACTGCAGACCATTATAGCGACGCAGACCAGACTGTCAGAGTAGGCGAGAGGTGAAATTTGATCAAAACAGCGATTACAGTCGAAACGAAGGTCGAAATGGTAAAATGACACAGCAAAATGATTCAAGGGGCTTCGAGCAAGTGTCTCTACGCCGACGGGTACACCACAGCCTTAAGGTGTGATTCCCCAGCCGCGGCCGGAGCCGCGCGACACTGTCGCGCGATACACGCGATTGTGTCATTCCTATGAACGCGACGCGACTCCTCAATCAGTCGCGCCACGATACACTCAACTCATTGTCATAAGCTCCCGTGGACTGTTATGACCGAAGTCATGAATAGGAGTGAAGTGATCAGATATCTGATGCTTGAAGAGGAGGAAGATGACGATATTCTGTCATTGTTGTTGTCGAAACGAAGTGAAAGGAGCAAGGACACATGAAATATTTAAATCAAGAGCAGAAGAGGGTTTCTACAGTATACTGATTAATAGACATTTAATGAAGGACGAAAAGAAGTTTAGGGAATTTTTTAGGCTAAATGTTCTGCAATTTAACTTCATTTTGAATTTAGTGGAAGAACAATTAAAGCGTCATCCGTGTAACAGAGTTAGATGCCCAATAACTCCTGCCGAGAAGCTAGCAGTGACTTTGAGGTGAGTGACTAAACATGAATTTGATTGAAATCAAGCAATGTACTTTGAATGAATTTATTGGATTGATGTAATTCGACTTACAATAATTATTTGAGGATGACGATGAAAATAGTTCATTCCCCTGGCCAGTTTTTGCCCAGGACCCTGGTTTCAACATGATGAGTCATGAGTTTCAGGTGGCAAGAAAATTCCGCGTCCAGAAATAAGACAAAGTTGCAACTGTACATGCATAGGGATGTGCTTTGATTAGAGGGGGAAATGAATGCGGTTTCAATGTTTCCATGGTGTTCACCTGCGACTGAAACAATATATTTAGGCCCGGGTCGTGAGCGCAAAGCACCCAGAGAAATAACAATCTTACAGAAATGTATTTTGGCTGTCATCAGTTCTTCAGATCCTTTCCTGACATGGCTAGAGCCTTTTCCTCTAGCTCCATGACTATGCTAAAAATTTTCTTCTACGCATCTACTATTAGCGGCGGAGGTAACATTTTCACCGTAATTGCCATGCTTTTAAAAAAAATCAATGTTGTCTTCCTCAGCCCTCGGCGGAGATTGGCCCAACTTCGCCAAAATATCTTTTCTCTCGTTCGATCTAAGAAACACAAAGAGACATTGTATATTAATTTAATGCTTATGGTCTCAATATGCACCTATAAAGTCAATTTTCATTTAGTTTCGAAATTTCCCATCAATTTTTTCTTCTTCCTTTACCTCTCCTCTAAGATTCGATAAATTCTTTCCTCTACGGTTGTTTTTCTTCTCTTTCGTGAGACAAGCGAGCTAGCCTCGCCCTGATTACAGGTATTGGTGGAGAGTTTTGGTAGCCGAAGCTTCCTCTTCCATATTTTCGTCTATCGCTTCAGTAGGCGGATCTATGACCTCTGCAGTTACTGCTGCAGTGTTCGTTTGAGATCTAAAATACGTAAATTGGTAACATGCATATATTTTATACTTCATAATTCCACCATAATTCGAGGGGTAAAAGCAGTAATATTAGACACCTTGTGGCTGCTGTATACTCACTCTCTTTCCTAGCTCACAAGGAACGATAGCACATCTGCAAGAGCCCATTTTGTTGGCTTGGCTTGCGATGAGGAGCCAGTTCCCACTTTTCTCCCTCTTTTACTTCTGTTATATGTGTCTTTAATATTCTTCCACCTCTTTTTGCAAGCATCCGCTGAAATGCAAGCCGTTAACTTTTTAGGCATTACAAAACACTGAAATAGTCACTGTACAAATGCTCATTCATTCCTTTTAGTGCCTATAGGTTCTTGGCCACCGGAGAATCATTCAGATCATTGGCGTTTGCCTTCCGCATTTCGGAGAGCTATATCAGCCGGATTGTGAAAAAAACTCTACGCATTTGGCCGAGAAACTTCCCCCGATTCTTATGCCTCAGCCAAACCAAGAAATACTCAAAGGAATAGCCAATGAATTTCTGAAGCAGTGGCAGTTCCCAAATTGCGTGTCTGCGATTGATGGTAAACATGTGAAAGTGTTTTGTCCTGCAAAATCAGGATCCCTTTTCTTCAACTACAATAGCTACTTCTCCATTGTGCTGCTCGCTGCTATGGATCCAAATTATAAGTTTGTTATGGTGGATGTGGGTTCCTATGACAAAGAAGGAGACAGTGGGATTTTGGAAAAATCAGACATTGGAAGGTTACTCAAAAGTGCCACTTTCTTTCCTCCTCCCTCTGCCCTCCCTGGTTCAGGAGTAGTTGCCCCTTATGTCATCATTGGTGACGAAGCATTTCGATTGGGCGAACATGTCATGAAGCCGCATACGAAAATTCAGGCTAGAGAAGATGTGGAAAAAGCCACATTTAATTATAGGTTATCGCGGGCAAGGAGAGTGTCAGAAAATAGTTTCGTTCTACTAAGCCAAGTTTTTAGAGTATTTTATACCCCGATTGCCATTAGTCCTGATACGTGTGATAAGCTTATAATGACAGCTTGCTGTTTACACAACCTCCTCCGCGATGCGTACTTAGAGGAAGACGGTAAAGCCTACTACAATTTTGACAGTTCTGTTATAGAGCCCGCGGAGAATATGATTCCGTTAGCAAAACGTGGTGGATTCGCAAACACGGAAGGCTTTAACATCAGAGAGGATTTCAATAGATATTTAAACAGCCCAAAAGGTTCTATTCAGTGGCAGAGAAATCAAGCCAGAAGAACTGACTGAGGCAACACACCTAAAATTATTTGTAATAAAGTAAAAATAAACATATAGATGCAATTCAAGTGATTTTTTTTCTCCCTGTTTATCCTATTGTCTCCGCTATTTCTGCCCAAACATTTTCGCGGATGTTTTGGTCCTTTTGGTACTTTTTAAATCAAACAAGCAGGGATGCTGTCCCACTAATTCGCACATTGTAGCATGGCCGCGACGGGCGACTCAAGTCGCGCGACTGGTCTTCGCGCATGCGCAGTTCATCGAATCTCCGAGTCGCGCGACTCGAGCCGCTCCGGTCGCGCCTTAGGAATCACACCTTTAAGGGATAGACTCAGGAATCGAGTGGTGAGGACAAAACGATTAGCTTTGGGAGAAAAGGGCCTTCGGATACAATGCGACAATGAAGGGAGGTATTTTGTACCCAAGGATAAAACTAGAAAAAAATTATTTCATGGAATAGTAAACCGCAATAACTTCTCCGAAAATGGACGTAACTGAAGATTCTTTCTATTACCGAAAAACATTTGCTAAGAAAGTTCCTGCGCATGCAACATTAGATTATATACCGTTACACATTAATATAAAGTGTAATGGAAGCCATTGAGGGTACGATGGAAATTATGACGCTTCTGGCACAACATTTTCAAAAAGTGCTAATAATGGAACTTTTATAGGCACTTAATTCAGTTTCAAGGGTGCTACATTTAAAAAATACCTATTGGACCAGAATTTTGGAATGCGTAAGTTACGACGATAAAACTCCGGTGATATTTTGAAATAATGTATGATAAATATCAATCGAAAAGTTAAACAAATATATTTAGAATACTTGAATTATGAAAGCGAAAAAAGAGAGCAGCGTGTGGAATTTATCACTCGATGACCAGCGAAGCAGAAATGAACCCAAAATTAGACCGTTGAAAATAACGCTTAAATGATTTTACATTTTTTTATGAGGCATAGTTGGTCCCAGGTGATGGTGCTTAACAATGGGGTCATCGATATTTCCATAAGACATACTTACCATAAAACCTCAGCGCGAGAGGTGCAACGCTTCATCGCACGGGATCGAGAGAGGATGGTTGAGGGGAGAGAGTTTTTCATTGGAATTCGCAGCGTGAACTAGTGGCGGTTAATTCAGGAGAATTACTTATCAATTCTTTCGACAAGAAACTCAGTTTCCCTATCATTACATGGTCAAATTATATGGTACGAAGTTCTTACACAGGTTCATATACACCAAGGGACGAAATCCACTGTGGCTTAGGAAGCAAGACCATCGTCTCCTATGTCACAATGTGGACTTGAGACGCGAACACCTAGTTCGCTTCGACCCCCGTCAAAATTTGCCCGCATACAAGATGGTTTGGAGGTGCGACTTGCTAACACACTAGACCGTAAATTGGGAGATTCCGGGTTCGACCACCGGTTAAGTCAAATGATTATTTTCACGGCGCATTTCATCCCTCGGTGTAAGAAACTCAGTGTCTACTGATCCTGCAAATAAAAATCCTTAAGCCTGTGAATTTCAATGGATAGTGTAAGAAAGGATGAGCTTTGCGGTGATTAAATAGCGCCTAATAAGCCATTTCATTTAGGATGGAGTGGAGTTTTCGTTTCAGTACGCTTTGGAACACATTCTCTTGAACAATGGAGAAACTAAGTTCATTAAACACTAAAATTTGAAGAATCAATGTGGTAGGATGATACCTCAGACATAATTATTCTTCTGAAATCAAGTCCATAGTTCCGATCCAAGTCAATTTGAAGCAGAAAACGGAATTGAATAAATTCCAAGCACGTAAGGTTCACGGGGGGAGTAAAAAGCGTGAACAAGAGGCGTTCAAAAGTCATTTTTTTTAGTTTTGAGGAGGAAGGTACAAATTCATTTCCTTATTATAATCATTTACGCCATGTTTTGGTTAACAATGATACTGAGCATGCATTACAACTCAAAAATAGTTTTTACTAGCGCTATGATCTTCAGAATCAATACTTTCCATTTTCTGAGACAATTTTCTACGATACTTTGAACAGCAAGCAGCAAAGTGACTAGCATTAGAGAAAGATGACAAAGTCACGTGTATCTGCATCAGTTTCTAATATTTACTGTTTTGTGAAACATTGCAAAGAAATACCAACTCCTGCCAGTGCATTCAAAATTGTAATTTTATCAATCAGTAATACGTAATAAAGATTACTTAAGTATATAAAAAATATGTCGCAGTTGTTCATGCTAAAGGAGAAAAAAAATGACTATTTATTCCAATCTTAGAGCAGCTCACGAATACTTTCTATGAGTTATCAGATAGTTACCAGCAAATCCATCCGTTATTATCTTTGCGCTGTTATCACATTATGTTTCTAACACTGTCAACTGAAATCGGAAATTGGAAGGGCTTCGTTTAAGGATAAACAAAGAGCCAGTTGAAAATATTCATTACGTAACTGCATTACTACAACCACGCTTTTTTTCTCGTAAATCTTTCCTTGGTGTGCAAATGATATTTGACTAAATTTTACATTCAAACATAGGTTTTTAAATTTAAAATTTTCATTAATTTAAAAGGACTTCACATCTATCAGCCTTCGAATGAGCAAATATTATCACAGAAAGTAACTAAATGAAATTTATGGTGGCAGCCATCACCAAAAGTGAATAAATTAAATTTATCGAGGTCGCTGTCTCAGCGTTCCCCTGCTCCAGGAGTAGGCATCGACTTCCACTTCCTTCACCTGAAATCTGGCGTCACTTGCCTCGGTAGAAAATTGATGAGGTGCACAAGGCGCCCTAACGGATTATGGGGCACTTCCCCGAATGCACTGCCTGAGACGCCGTCGAGCGGAACGTGAAGCAGCGCTGCTACTGCCTAATTCAGTACGGCCTACATGTATGGTGATTTACTGTAATGAGACTTATAACACGCTAATTCCCGATACTAACCCTAAGGACGTTGAAAAGCATTCTAAATCTAATTTTCACGGCCTTGCTATTAAATGATACTTATTTCTGCGTTGCTCACGCAGATATGGAGAAAAAACCCTAATTTAGAAAGCAAATCTCAGTCATTACGAAATGAATAGCATTATCGAATACAAAATTAAAATTTTCAATCTCAGGCTTATAAACAAGTCTCCGAACGAGTTTGTCAACCCGGTTTTCTTCATGGTTATATGTACACGGCATTTCTAAGAGTGATCTTAAAAGCTGGGTAAAAGATACGGGTAACTGAGGGTCGGATCGCAGCATATTTTCACAAACAATAAGGTTTATAAAGTAAATGATGTTTCCGGACAATTATGAAATGAACGCCAGTATTCTAATTTACCGCTGTAGTAAGACACTGTCATGCAGTCATGCAACACATTAATCATGGCGCTTGATTAATATTTCGTCATCACACAAGTCGCCCTCATTCGAGATTATATTAAATGCTTCCCTGCTATGTATCACTTTTGGTGCTCTTCACTCCCCTGTAATTTAATTAACGCTTGAATTCTCGTGAAATTTTCGCCAGTACGATTAGCTGGTACTTCATTAGCTGTATTTTTTAAAATATTAATTGACATCATCCACGACGCGACAATCCTCCTTTTCATGCCATACTTTATAAATAATTTGAGGTAAAATGCGCTCTATAAATTGGTAAAGCTAATTAGGAGCCGTTAGCAAATTAAGCGCCCTTAGACTTTTTGCTCTTGCCGATATAAAGGTTGAAGTGTTCGAAGCAGGCTTGAGAAACTCTTCAAATTGTATTTATTTACCTAGTTTGATTTTTTCGCCATTGTCAGTCACGGTTGTTTTTGCCACGGCTGCACTGCGGCTCCTGTAGTCCGAGAGCAGCAGGAGCGGTAGTCGAGTCCACGTCTGAAAACGTCAACAATTGACTGGCGCCATTGGTTACTGCGCAGCACTGCCAGTTGATTACGGAAAGCTTTGGTTGCACCGGCAAAGAATTTCGGAGCACGCCCATGAAAACGTCCACCGAAGTTTATTTGAGCCGTGTGCCATGGTCTCTAAAGGGTTAAGATTTCTTGGAACTGTATTAACCCACCACTGAGCTTTGATATTCAAAGAACACGATAGAGCCACTTCACAAAATGATCTCGCAGAAACCGGAATGATCACCGTGGAATTTCTCCTTCCCACGAGGTTCTATACCATAATCAATTCTCCAAGGAACTTTGAATGCAAGATACATAGCTATATTTTAAAGGTATCAATATCTGCACTTCATTGGATTATTAGGACACGCGATTAGACTGTGTATCATGCGGGGAATAAGCAATAAAATTACCCGGCTCCAATGCGTACATTCTACGCGTTCACTACCGCAATTTAAACATCGTCAGATCCCTCCCACTTCAATACATTGGCTCCGCCAAAATATGAAGTAGATATCGAAAAAAATGAACTCGCGTCACGCCCTCTTCACTTCGGCGATGAAAATCACAGAGCATTAACATTTCTGAACGTGGGTATACTAGACGTTTATGAAATTATGAGTAAAAAGGCCCATTTTTTCGGTATGCGAGACGCGTAAAAGTTCTCGATTTACTTAATACACACAAATATTCAGGCCAAACTGTCCTCTCTCTGATATTAGCAACTACCAATCCTAACTCTGCAAACGATAGACCGACAGGCATGTCCCGAGTGAAGACGATTCCACGGAGGCGGAACGTGAATCGACCACAGCCTCCGCAGACGAGTAACGACGAGTAAACGACAAAAGACGTTGATGATGCCGATAACTGGACGTATCGTACAAGACTGACAAAATTGCGCGTCGCCTCGATGACTCGATAGCAACTGCAAGATGGCTAGAGAAACTGATATCACCAACGGGTGTACTCACGTAGAGGAAAAACACGAAAGCCGTTTATCCTCAACTGATACGTCGCAGAAGCCTTCGGTTTATTATTGTAGAGATGAATCCGAAGGTAGGTCTGCGGCAGCAATATACTCCATTTTCTTTACAGGAAAGGGCATTATTCTTTCGAGAGTCTCCATAATATGCCGGATGTATTCTAGCTGTTGTCTTTCACGATGATTCTTATCAATTACTTCTCCTTTCGATGTGGCTTTCAAGAGACTGTTATTCCCAAAGTGTGTCCAAAGTCTCCAAATTAGCGAAAAATAAGGAAGCTGGATATTCAAAAACAAACACTTGAGAGTAAGAATAGTGGTGGAAGAGATCCATGCAGGCACAACAATTCTTGTAATAATGCAGGTATACATAACTGCGAGCTCCTACTTACCGACGTGAGAGGGAAGAAGAAGTAAGGTCAGCCGAAGGAAGTACTACAGGGCATTATTCTAGGAAGTGTACACTCGGTCGAGAAGAAGGAAGGAAGGAAGTCGAGAAGGGAGACGGGAAAGAGGTAGTGGTGTGAGAGTGGAAGCGGGGGGAGGAAGGAGGAGGAGAGGTCTGGGGGAGAGAAATTGACGGAGGAGAAGGGAGGGAAAGTACTGGAGAGGAGAGCACCACGGTGACGACATGAAAAGGGGAGGCAGAATGAATTAAGAGCTATCAAGAGACCGTATGAAGAGCAAATTTTTCGCGTTGTCCGAAGCACAAGAGCATGCTTTGGAGTCAATCGCGGTGTGGCTAATCCAAAGACGAGGATCACTGGGTGGAATGCCGAAGGACTGAATGTTGATTGACACAGACAACGTCACCGTTTCTAAGGTTGTGAACATTGCGATCACTGAGGCTCGTAATATATTGTCCGCATCAAGATCGGGACCCAGCCACTCACGAAAGGCTCAGGTCACGATGAGTTCCAGCCAATTAACCACGCTGAGTAAATTAGACGAGTATACATCGGGGGCCGCGAGCGGTGGCTGGATGTCGAGACTCCCTTCCGCCCTCATCCACATTAAGGCTTTGTAGTTCAACACTAAAATGAAAA
The DNA here is from genome assembly GCA_963169105.1 of Ceriagrion tenellum. Lineage (NCBI taxonomy): Eukaryota > Metazoa > Arthropoda > Insecta > Odonata > Coenagrionidae > Ceriagrion > Ceriagrion tenellum. Next base: position 11,001,859 of record OY720638.1, on the reverse strand, counting down.
CGAGCCTCGAGCCACGATGTTACTTCTTCGATAAATACGACGCAGGAAAATGAGACATAATTGTGACGAACCACAACACCTAGCTGAAGAGAATAAATGCTTAAGAGTTTTTATGCTAGGAGTGAAGGCAGGAAACATTAGCAACACCCATTCCTTCGCAGAGCAGTCACTGACAAAATTGTTTCCCTGGAATGAACTGGATAAAAATGCTCGCTTACGGAAATCACACAAGAAGAAATAGCGAAATAATTCTTAAGGACCGGCGTGGTAGACTTCAGCATGTCCTAGCTCTGATACTCGGCTTCTGGCCGAAGGGTCTAAGTTCAATTTACTGCCCAGAACATCGGACCAAAGTAACACGCAAACTGAGAAATTTCTTGCAACCTCATTTTTCAAGAGGCGTAGAAAATACCATTAATTACCTCAATTTCGCCAATTTACGAACCTGAACATCTCCTAGGCTTATCCAAGGATTTTTGAGGAGCATAGAAAAAAAGCGGAAGCAACGTAAACGCGGCTGATAGTAAGCAGGAATAAGTGAACGGAAAAGGTAAATTAGTGAAACGATGGTTTCAGACCTCACTCGGTGGAATTCCTTGATATCAGGAATAGAAGGATTAACTTTGCAATTCCACATTGTAAAAGATTTATTTACGACCGGTCTCGCCGCAGTGCAGCATCATCCACCTGATGATGCTGCACTGCGGCGAGACCGGTCGTAAATAAATCTTTTACAATGTGGAATTGCAAAGTTAATCCGTAAATTAGTCAGTTTTATGCGTTAAATTTAATCTTGATACTTACTAAATTGCATCTTAAACGAAGACATGATTGTTTCTACCAATAAATATCGGTTACGTCGGCGGCGCGGTCACGTTCTTCTCTTCCAATCCGTAGGCCGAGGTTCGAATTCAGGCAACGTGTTTTGAGGCTTAAACTATTAATACATTAAAATAATTTATTTTTAAGTGCGATTTTTCATTTTCAACAACCTTAATAAATTCAGAGCTCAAATACACAAATGTATGTATACTTTCTTCCACAAATCCTGTGTAATACGCACGAAGAGAGGTATACACTACGACTAATGAAACGAAACTTATTTAAATAAAGTTTCGCCTACAGAAAGATAGCTTCACGGGAACTTGGAAACACGAGAACAAACTCAACACAAAAACTATAAATGAACAGACATACACCCAAAGACTGGGTGTAAGGTTTCAAGAATAAATCTTATGGTATTTTAGGACATTGAGGCCCTAGCACTAGGGAGCTTAAAAAGCTGATGTTTATGCACCACGATGGTTTCGCGTGATTCAGCAAAAATCGGCCGCCAAATATTATGGAGAATGGTGATGGTGATCGCAGAACGAGAGTAACGTCCGTCGACGACATTTAGGAACCGTTCTGTCGACGCGAACGTCACGAGGAGTCACCGTCATCAGACACAATGTGGCGGGGAGGGAGGAAGGGGTGGGGTAAGCGGGGGGGGGGGTCCAGAAGACAGACCCATTGCCAATGTGCACAGTTCCACACCGAAAACGTGGCGCTGAAACAGATTCTTCCAGACCTTTCTATTCCTTTTTTTTCCAGAACTTTGTACATCCATTTATGGCCATTCATACATTTGTGGTCACTGAGGACAATTTCACCAACCTCCAAAATATCCACATGAGTTCTCTATCATCCATTGCTTCTGCACCGTCTGCGAAACAGGTTTGAAATGTTTCCCGCCCCTTAAAACTTATAGATGGATAACATACAATATTAGTCACAAATGACACCGGTCTTTTTCCATTCACTCACGATAGCCAAGTTGTCCAAGTTTCCCCTGGCACTGTTTCGCCGCCTTCAAAACACTTAAAATACAATTTATTTGAAATCGGGTAGCCTATGGAGGAGCCCATGGTTTTTCTATGAAGCAGGTACAAATATCAACTTAGATTAGATAGGAAGCAGGTTAGATATCAACTTAGTTCTTCACTGCCATAAAGGTACTGGGTCCAATGCATATCTATAAATGACATACATTCATTATTGTAGAACTGGCCGACGGAGGGATGGTCAAAAACAGATTCGAATTCCCTTCGAGGGCGACCGAAACCATTTTTGGATCGAGCAACTGACCGCCGGTATAGATTGTGGAAATTTTAAAAATATGATTATAATAGTTAATTCTTCTTTTCAGATTTTTCCAATCGTCTTAACTTTGTGATTCTACATCATTATATTTTTACACGACCCGGGTTTAGAAGCCATCCCTTTTCAGATGTTTGTGTCTGGATTTGTCATCCGTAAACTGTATGAACAACTGAAGTCTTGTGTTTCAAAAACATATTTTCACGAGTAGTCAGGTACCGAAAGCGACCTTAAAATATTTTAACCTATTTTTAATCAACGAATCAAAATTGGAACATCGCGAAACACCGCGGGTGTCATCGTCAGAATGTTATTATTGGAAATTCACATGCGAAACAGATGATAAGAATTCATTCGACTTCCTTGACGTAAATATTACTGCAATGAAACACCGCCTTGGGTTCTTGGTATTGAGGAAAAGTTCATATGTACACTTCGCGATTCATTTCAACTTCAGAAATTGTTTTTCCCAAGTAATCTGCTTTTCACTCAATAATTCACAGGTTGGTAAACATTCCTAGGTCAGAAACCTTTTTTTAAGTAGCCACAATAAATGCAATAGCTTTCAGTAATGGATAAAATGAGCAGCTCATCCATTAATTGTACCCAAAGAAACTAAACAAATTGGCAGTCAAATACATTCATAAATACCTATCGCGAAAAGGCTTGACTGCCAAATAGCATAGAATTCAAAGTTAGGATGACGTTGCGCGCAAAATTCACATGAAGCAGCCGAGAAACAATATTAAAGTGGCCTATTATAATAAAGTGAACGTCATGAACCAACATTCTCGATTAAAAAATCCAAATGAGGAAAAACGTGGAGTACATAAGTTTTGGCGAGAGTGTGACGCAGCGCATGTTGATCATTCAGGCCGCGATTTTCAAGAACGAGAGAATATGCAAACAATCCGGTGCGAGAAATAAGAAGTCAACTTCACATTTTGCAGAACATTAATTGGAAAAAAACCATAACAGTGACTTTAGCTTTGACATTTTAGACGTGGCAAATAAGGACACACAGAAGACCCTTTCGAGCAATTTTAAAATAATAAATAGTTTACTCTCTGTAGAGAATATTGTTCAAGGCTAACGGCAAACTTCCCATTTACCCTCCTCAATCGGCCACTCCTGACGAGAAAACCCCTTCGCTTCCCTCGATGGACATGTTAACGGTCTTATGTTATATTTAATAGACGGCTTACACGTTCCTTCACCATTCGAGAAGAGGGCACCCGCTTCCCTGCAAATGCCTCACTCGCCCAACTCCGAACAATTCCTCCACCCACCCTGCCTGCCCTCCCAACCCTCCGTCCCCCAGTATCATACGTTGGACGTCTGCAAGGGTCGTTACCTGAAGAAGACGTTGTAAGTCGAAACCACGGTGGTACCTGAATGACAAAACCATGGCTCACAAAGTTATAGTTTTTCATTCTATCATGGATCGATTCCACAAAGTTACGCCTGAAACCACCAATTATTTTCATTCGGAAACCATTTATTAGATACCCAATATTCCCTACTCAATTCCATCTTAAAGCGTCAATATTTCAGTTTAGCATCCGCTTTAACCTCCATTGAATGTAACGTAATATTTCATTGCAACTAGGTTGCGTTCCGAAACCATATTTCTACGTAAAACTATGGTTGCCACTAATGACACTGCTCCTAAAACTACATCTACTTCTACTAAGTACCAAGCAAGCCATCACTAAGACGTGTGGCACGGGGTGATTCCACACACAGCATGCAGCACTCGTGTCAGTACAAATTAGAAGGTCGCACGTTCCCTCAGCAGCTACGCGCGGACCGAAATGCAGGCAGGAGAACAATTGCGCGGTGAGGCCAAAAACAAGGAGAGTGCTACGAAGACAAACATGCTTACATTGCAGTGGTAAAGATATCGTACAACCACTGATCAGCATTGCAAATTCAATATATGCATGCAACAGAATATATTCATGAATACTACGAGATGCCAATTCAATAAAGCCACGCAGGGCATTTCATGCGGGGTGAGGTGTTCGTAATGATGGTCCGTCATATAACACATGCACTAAGTCCACTCCACCAAATAAGGGTGGGAGTTTCTAAGAACTCATCTATCGCAATGATATTGGTCCATTATGGTACGCGGGAAAATGACAAGTATATCTTTTGATTCTAAAATATATTTCCTATATTCAATGCAATCGTTTCTTTCGTAATACGTTGTCTGTAGCAAAATATGTTGAACATCCGACGGAAAATCGCAAACTTCGAACTATTGCAAATTATTGGTGCGAAGGCTTCCGCGGCGCTGTGATGATAAGGGCAGCATTCTTCTGGGGTTTTTCAACGCGTTGTTGTTTTTGAAGACAACAGTTTCGCCTGCGTTCCAGCAGGTGTCTGTTGTCTTTAAAAACATCCACGCGGTGAAAAACCCCAGAAGAATGCTGCCCTTATTATTGCAAATTATTTAACTTATATTTTCCCCACCATCAGTTGTAGACTGCCACACAGGGTCCTCTCACAATTCTGTAACACTGCTAACTTCACCGAAACGATTTTCACAAATGTAGCAGCCCTCCGTTTCACTCGATACATTTCTGAGACTAGTCCTCCCTCGTAAGGGCCCTTCTTACTGGTGACATACTCCCAGTGGGCGGTCACTAGAGAGAGATAACATCGCTCTTTGACCTTCTCCACACATTTTTCTAGTATACTTAATATATCCCAATTGTCGCTTAGCATGACAGCACATTTCACACGCGTAAAATGTTTCATATACGATGCAATGCATCGACATCCGGATTGTGCAATCAATTATTGACCTGTGTATTAACCAGTGGAGTGTAAGTTATTTTTACTTTTCATTAATAATCATCAATATACAAATTGAATAATAAGCGACCTACGACACTTCCCTGGGGTGATGTTCCCTCATGTTAAAATTGGCGTATAACCATTTCGTAGTCCATTTACTACCTCCCCGTCTCTCCCAGCTTATCTTAGCGTACCTACCCCTCTACAGGAGCTGCAGCAAGGTGTTTACGATAACTAAATTGTATAAGTACATGTGATAACGTTAGAAAACTCTCCATTAACCGCTGACGACCCCGTCTTTTTTCCCTACACCGAATATATTCGTTCGAAAATAACCCGCACTAATTTTGAACTTCAGATCCTTCTCAATCGCATTAGCCGTGCCTCCCTCAACTACAAAATGTGTACCCAATCTATTTTACCTTCCGTCCACGGATTTTACACGCTTCTCGAATCTGGTGAACTATTGAATACAAACATCTGAATAAGGTGTTATTGATCGTCGACATACTCCATCGTTCCCTGTCACTTTATCCCATCAGCGCTTAAACCCACTCCCAGCTCTCTCGTCAAGACTTGCCATTAAACTACATAAGAAAATCACTGCTTAAAATAATAATTGGTCCCTCAATTAAACCTACCGTCCTCCATCACATCCGAACTTTCCTCCTCTTCACTTCAACACATCCTCCAACCCTAAAATACCGATTTTTACACCCATGTTTCTGAAGAGCTCGCGACGGGAAGAAAGATTTTAGGTCTACTCCTTAAGACCCGGACTTAAAAGGTTAAGAGAAAAATACCTCGACATAATGAGTCCGCACAATTCGTCCAATAGCAAACACCTTGAGCTAGCTCACCGATTCCCACTTCACTGTTTCCACAGATGAGTTGCTTCCTTCCCATCGATTTCAGAATACCTTTTCCTCTCCTCCCCGTAAAGCAAAACATACCAGATTAATCACCAAGTGTTTCACTTTTTCGTCTGGCCAACGTTAGAACATTCTTCGGAATATGAATCAATTATGTTAATATAATCAATTATGCTCATGTTTCCAGAGTGCCAGTCATTCGTCCCACTTTCCTCTCGGAGCAGATATTATTGATCTGAGGCTCTTGTCGCATCACCCTGGTTGACCGGCTGCTGCGTTCACAGGGGGAGATGGATTCCACGAGACTGCGCCCGAGTACTATGCGTGCTCCACCACAATGCTTCCCTCCCGCCACGCAGCGGGATGACTTTTACGATACAGTCGCCCATCCATCCGACGCTAGGGCGCTAATAACTCTACATTCTCCCACATCAGTCACGTCCTACCTTTGCGACGGATGTTCTCTCTTCGCCCCTTCCTCTTACGCCGCCAACATATCCTTCCTCAATTTGCCGATTTTGGAGAGAGTCTCTTTTTCGAGCCATTGAGGACATCGGAGACTGAAGTCACGGAAAAAGGACAGATGTATGGCGGCGATTTCGGAGGGTGGGGTAGATTTCATTTGACAGTCAATCAGAAAGAAACTATGATAATCGTAGACAAAAGGAAACGAACTTGCTGTCAAGCCATGGGATCGAAGAAAACACACTTTACATCTTTGCAGAAGTCAACACACCGATGCGTTCCGAACCAAACTGGCTGATCACATTTGCCACGACTAACTAGTCGAACGGTGGTACGAGTTACGATTAATCAATATAAATCGTTCGATAAATCCGTACAACAATCCATTAAAACGGCCCTCCATGTGCAAGTTAATGTTACCAGTAGATAAAATAATTTAAATGCCAGCATACATCTAAGAATAATTGCGATACTCTCATTTCCCATTCATTTTTGAGGTTTAATGAATTGTGTACATGCACTCCATAAAATGTGAAAAATGTCACAATATCTCTGAAGTCGAAGTTAATCGGAAAACCATAGATTGAAACAAATCACCAACAGATATCATCGTACGGTCAGTCTGTTCATCCCGAATGAATTTCCTCGATGGCAATAGGACGCAGATTCGAAATTACACTCTTCTTGCGCCGGAGGCTGCAACAATAACTGGGTCGAGTGATTGAATGTCAACGAAGTCACGGCATACAGCGTTGCTACTTGCTTCACTCGACCACCTCCACGTCCTAATTAATTCAAAACATGGATGGGTGTCCACCATGAGACAGACTAGCCATCGCTAGGCAGCAAAGTTTCATCTGCGAGCACCGACAAGACGGTTAAAATAAAGAAAACATTAAGTGGCGCTATCACGGTCAGGTAATACACAGTCTAGTATTCCTACACCAAAATACACTACACCAGGGGTGCACCAGATGTGTCTTCAATGATATCTTAACTAACTAACGCCATCTAAAACGTCCCTCCGGTCGCGGCCGCGTCTCAACTCAAAGCTTTTGAGACTCGAAGTTCAGGTGAAAATCTGATAAAAGTTTTGAATAACACAATCACTGGCAAATCAAAGAATGTATCGAAATGTAACTTATGTGTACTTAAGAACTAAGACTCCCTATAGTGATTTTCCGGTAATAATAATGCTTAAGGGAGACAACACCCCCGTTATTACACGACGTAAAGTCTAGCAATTCGACTTGCGCCAGTACCTCATTTATTAAGCCTCTGGCAGGGTAAACATTCCGGAAATCTTTGCAAAATACAATGAACGGAAAATGTTTTTGAAACGGATCAACTCGATGGAATGGCATCGGCAAACTTTAATATATATAAACAAAAGGTAACTATTCAGTGATGATCTATAGATTTATTTATGTTCGTTTCAGATCTCCTTCACGATTAAAATTTAAACTCCGCCCTCCTTTTGCTCCTTACGATTCTGCATGCTTACAAAATTCCGAAAAAAAAGGATCGATGGTGGCACCTTCTGCCGATCAAACTGTGAGCAGAAACAGAACTGCGAAATGGCGGATATAATGACATAAACCGCGAGCCGAAGGAGCCAGTGACTCAGGAAAACGAGCAGCAGAATACTGTAGGAGATCAGTAGAGGCAAATGCCATCAGAGGCACAGATAAAGAACGGAGCAGAATGTGCATTTTCCGATATTTTGTGGAGTCAATTCTGCATTTTAGGAATTACCACATAATCTCCCTGGAAATGATATTAAAGTTTTCCGAGGCTCCGAGAAAGAGTAGCCTGCGATTTCCAGTTCAAGAGGTTTACGTCTTCATTTTTCCTTTCGTTCAAAAGAATTGGAAACGACGATTGATGGCCGTTACTTTTTCTTCCATAGCTTTGCCAAGATTTATTTCGGAGAGTTTATGAGACGTTCATCGGGTTCAAATATAGTCGGGGAGCACCCTTGTCCGAGAGACGCACGGAAAACATTCCGGAGGAATGAAAGCGCCACCCTTGGCAAAGGCGAGACTCAAGCAAGTTCGTGAAATTGTTAATTCATTGTTATTGATCCAACAACTTTTATGTTTGACTATAACGTTTCTCGTACACTTTTCATTGAATATATGTAAAGTTAGAGATGATAAACAATGAAAACATCGGGACGTCGTAACTTGGGTGCCGTGGACAGTCGAGAACAGCGAGACAAACATCAACAAACAAGTTTTTCGGTTCAGGCCCAGCGTTTGAAACGGCGACCGACTGCAGTTTCCGAGTGTGATTGAGAAATTGAGAATTGAGCTTAACGCGAAAATAAGATTAACTCGAAAAAGGTTTTACTTCCTGCAAAGAGAGGAATTGAGATAACTGCAAAAAATATTTCACTGCTTGGCCTGGGTAACAGTTAAAATCTTCCCCTAGCATTTGAATTTATAATATATTGATCTGTAATTTAATTAAGCCAATTCAATTGTTAAAATTGAGCAAATTATTGGTTTTTCACTAAAAAGAATACAAGCACGTAATTAACATTGTTTATTCATTAAATACCCACTCATAAAATAACAAAGAGTTGAGTCATAATTCAGTTTATGGTAAAATTCGAATTAACTAAAATGCTCCGACGAAGAGCGACATGATTGGGAAGCAATGGTGTTCAGGGAGGTGCTTTCGGAGGGTTGAAGGGGAGGCAACCAGAGGCCGATGGAAAGGAAGAGCAAGCACCTCCTCGAGCAAGAAGTACGAATTCGAGGGACTCCATCGGAGAGAACGACTAAGGGACGTGAAAGACCTATTGTCGGTGCCAAATTTATGTAGACTCGAGTTTAGACGCTTATTCAAAATGAACCACTGAACCCACATGGATGCAAGGTACATCAGACTTTAGCCTATTTTGCGTTTAACCATGGTTACTGATTATTTTTACAATACATCTCCAATTTTTTATCGCGATGAGAACAAAAAATTGCCGGTATTTTGGCGTTTTCGAACGGAACGCTCTCTTTGGATTTAATGATGAATAAACATGACGTTTACTTGACATGAAAATGTTTTCATGCGTAGACAAAATATATTTAGATAGACCTCCAAGCTTCAGTTTATTTATCATTGAATGCCAAAGAGAGCGTTTCGTTCGAACATGTCAAAAACGGGTACTTTTTTGTTCTCATCGCAATAAAAAATCGGAGATGCATTGTTTAAACAATAATCGGCAACCGTGGTTAAACGTATAATAAAATAAGCATTAGTTTGATGTAGTATCTTGAACTCACGTAAGTACATTTTGAATCAGAGGCCAAACTCGAGAATACATAATTTTTGCACCCATAGTAAGATTCAAGTTTTCCGGTTGGAAGGCCTGCTACGTTGCTTCTTCCAGCGAGGACTCCGTTTCCTGCCAAAATGCATTGGTTTAACGAGTTCACACTGCGAAGATGGAAAATCAATCTATTTCAAAGAAAATTAGTCTTGAAAGACAATTTTAAATTTAATAACACTATTTAATAAATTTTAATTATATGTAGAGGGAAATTTTTTACTGCTGGTGTTAATTACGATATCTTCGAGCCTGATAGTAGACCATGGCAAATCCGGCAAAGAAAAATTAACATCCGTGAGTGATGGCAAACCTGTGACATGTGCGTCAAAAGTGACACGCAAAGACATTTTGGGTGACACGCACTGTTTACGAATGGTCATCGCCCGAGAACAGCCAACACATGCTGCGATATTATTTTATGATAAAAATAATATTTTGAATGTTTTAAAGTAAGATTTATTAAAAATAGTACGTAACAACCGCATAATTATATTACAGAATATTCCGCCCGACCTGGTAACTCTGATTTCGATAGCCTTCCGTGTCTATTACGAGAGAGGAGAGTAAGGGGTAGGGGAGACGGAGACACTGCTCCACGAGATATTCCGCAAGTCAAGCAAAAAAAGCTAGGTTGACTAAGAAAGAAATTGGTTGTAGCAGTAGCCGGTACTTTCAAGACATACGGACCGAGATGTACATCCTTGAGGACAGAAACAACATATCATTTGGACATACAGAGTAATGAGTCCGTAGAAAGCGGAACGAGGAATACAAACACATTTTCTAACTAATCAATGCTAACTCATAAAAAACGTGAGGAGGAAAGGAAGGATTACATTTCCTGGCAGCCACATCAATATAAAAGACTATCAGAGTCTATTCCGATTACAGGACGCCTGTAATCTTTTATCGCTTTCGCCAGAAAAATCAACCGATGGCTCTCATCACGATATTTCCATCTACGTGATTTTGTAAGGCCTTGTTCTCAGCGTTAAATGTTATTGAAACCAATAATAAAAGCAGCTGAAAAATGAAGTTAGCAGCACTTGCTTGGGCTTGCGCTATTCGAAATATCAACCTTCAATTGGAGATTTTGCAAATGAAATTCAACAAAAAATAAGTAACTAATGCAAAGAATTTTGGTTTTATTTAATACATACGTCAATAATACGACTCCTTTTTTATAAAGGCTACAAATACCACTAAATCATGGATATTTCGGGGTATGACACGGCACACGAATTAAGCTAGATTTTTCTGTACGAATTTTGACAGACCGGAGTCGTAGGTTCGCCATCAATGATGTAAGTAGGAAGGTTTCTTCGCCGTTCTTATTTGGAATTTCACTTTATATCTCACTTCAACCTTTATTTACGCCCAGCGAGATAGATTTTGGCTCAAAATATTTGCAGGAGTGCGAAATATTAATTATGTCTGAACGATATTGTGAAAAATTAGACATTTTTCCTGAGTGTTACAGTTCTGGCTGGAGAGACGAGAGAACAGAACAATTATAACAGCGGAATAACGTGCTGTCCTTGGCTCTCGTCTGAATTACAACTTAATACTGTATACGTAATTTATTCGGAGGTAGCTGTGATTTTTAACCAAAAAATTGCCGAGTGATCCGCGAACATCCCATGCCGGGAAAGTCGTCCTTTCCGCACGTTTTCCACCCACATCATGCTAGTGGTTTCGTCGCCAATGAGTGAGCGTCGAGTTTTAAAATTCTCCAAATGCCAGTAAAGACTCAATAAACACCCCTATCTCATAAGAGATAGTTCTCGCAGATATTTCTTCAAATGCCTTCATTTCCTAATCATCGCTGAAAAAAAATATTTTTCACACTTTTAAGGATTTCAGTAAATACATACCCGCCACTCATATGCATACATAGCAAGAGCAAGATGGAGAGCAAAAGTTAAACTCTTGGAGACAAACTCGTAAAGCTGGCTCTAATAAGATCTTCCATACTGACAAATCCTTTCACACCTCTTTTGCTTCAGTTACCCGCACACGTTGCTTTATACCCGCAATCCTATTTTCTAGACTCGATATAATCCTCCTCCAAAGACTCTCTCCCACGAGTTCATTCCACGACTCCCTCCGTCTGCTCCTCCCTCTCACATCTTCCACTCCACTCTCAATTCCCGCTTTCATCATTCCACTCTCATCTATTACTTCGACATGGCTAGACAAGAGAAGTGCACTCCTTCCGCCGATGTCCGTTACTGGGGCATCCAACACACTCATTCCCACTCATGGCCCACTCATTCCAAGCCCACGAAGAATCAGATAAGCGAACGAATAGGAGGGACCTCAGTACTTACGTTTACTTCTGGATTGGATTGGATATTTGAGGAGGCGACCGACGGCTAAGGTCATTTGCGCCATAGGGGATAGGTAAGGGAGGAAGGGTGGATGGAAACCCGGCGTCGGCATTAGCCTGCTCTTAACGATAGGCGCAAAGGGGACCACGGTTTAACGTCTCATCCGACAGACGGAGTACTGTACTTGAAGTGCCCTTCACAAGACACTCAAGTAGGGATCGAGTTCCTCTGAAAAACATCCGCCTCTGCAGAGATTTGAACCCTGGCCGCCCGTGTGGCAGGCGACGTTTACTTCTGGTCTAGAATCTTGGAGGTGTAACAGGGTCACTCGCAGAGTTCTACCCACGAGAATCAAATAATTCTGCACCTACAATCCTTTTGAAATTTGGCCAGGAGGGAGGAGACTTGATAGAAGGGATTTGAGACTTGAGTGGGAAGGTATCCACTTGCCAGTGACACTGAAAAGTGGGATTTACAACATAACTAGATAATTGTAACCTGATACTCTGTTTTCGGAAAAAAATTGCCGGGTCAACTTCCAAGAGTACAGCCGCGATGTTATCGGGTTTCGCTAGGGGAAGGGAGACTTGAGAGGGGAGGGAAAGGCATGTTACATGTTCCGTACAAGTTCCCGAAACATTGTTAGGTCGTCGCGCTCGCGGTTGCGACCGTCGTCCCATCTTTCGAAAGAGATTTACACAAACTCCCCATTATATTTCGCCCTTTCGCTCGTTATTGCTAAATCTGATTGCCATCCTCAAAATGCGCGATACTTGCACGACACAGGGACGTACATCCCACGGGTGCAAGTATTTCACATTTCCTCATCACGGCAGAAGGAGAAGGTTTGCTCATTTTGGCAGTCTAAGGTTTTTCTAGGTGTATGTTATTCTATGTGTGGACTTTATCGTAGTTTCTGAGTTTCATCGTAGACTAATGCCAATCAATGCAGTCAATTATAACTCCAGTATTCATGGGAAAATCGGCAGGGGAGATAGGGGCTTCAATGTAACTGCTTATCCGTGGTGTTATTTTCAATCTTTTGATGAGTCTTCAGGTTGAATGATGCAATCGACTCCATAAACGATAGCATGGTTTTGAGATCATGTTAAATTAACAAGAACGTTAATCAAGTAATAAGGCAATGTCCAACAAGTAGATCGAAGAGCTGTATTGAATTCAAGGATGAAGTAATTATAGCCCATCTAGCAGAATGAGCAGAAGTCTTGAAATAAGCGGATAGTATTGAAAGGGTCAGGATTCATTTGAAAGGATTTGTGAATATGGCAATCAGATTTAACAAACGTTGTCATTCATTTGTAACAAAAAAGAAGCGACGTATATCACTCCCCGCCCTTTTTCAATGCCATCTTGTATTGCTGTGATGCTTGCGCCTCCACTCACTGAGGCGGAAAATACTAACCACAGTCAACAAATAATAGCGTTGAGTTGGCACTCCCTGATGAGGGAGTTGCAAGAAGTACGAGAGCCTTGGTCAATCAACACTTGTGAGCGTTCTTCGGAGGAGGACCCGCTGTTCTCGAAAGTCAAAGGCCACCGATCGTTATCGACTAGAAACCCCAAACTAACCCCCCCTCCAACCGCTGACGAATCCACATCGAGGTCCACATCTGACGAATCCACATCTGACGAATCCACATCGGCATAGACAAATATTAAAAGGATATGTACACGGTGTAACACGGATAAGAATACTTAGTCCTATCGTAAATATTTTGCATATTTTAAATTATCGAGCATGATTGGTAACGCAACTTAAGATATTCTCTAAGTTGCGTAGTCCTGTAGAGTGACTCCAAACAGATCAACAGCTTATTCATGAGATAACATAGGGACACTCCACTACAGGGCATGTAAGTAAACGTTATTAGAGCGGAAAAAATATTATGGTGCTCTTCCTGGCTAGTCCGCTACCGTTACGCAGCAAAAACTTAGGCGGATTCTTTACGATATGGCTGAAATTAAGCCATCACTCATTTCGCAACGTTGTATGCGAGGGAGAGGAGGACTCTGAAACCTTTAAGAAGTGTGCACGTTACTACTTACAAGCTTTTCACAGCAACTCCACGCGTTGGAGGCAAAGAAGCGATATGAGTAATTGTCATGTAAATTTCATGACAGGCTTGAGCACTATTACTGCCAGGAAAAGTTAAATATGACTAAAGAGCAGTCAAAAGTGTAGATTTAGGACCTTCAACTTCAAGGAGAGGACTCGGAAAACTATGTCGCAGGGTTCAAACAGAAATAAACGGGAGAAAGCGTGGCCTTTTCGCAACGCACCGCACAATATAGCATTCTCACAATAAAATCAAGTTCGCGGCTCAGCATTATCAAATGGAAAACGAACCACTGCAGCTCTGAGGAAATAATTCACTCAAAGTTATCCCTCATCTAGCTCAGGACGTCTAAAAAAACATACGAATCGCTCTTTTCACCATTGACATCACACGCTTGGGAAGAAGCACCAGCCCTCTTCGTCATTAGCGAGTTCTCCATATCCCAGTACATCAACGTCAGAGAAGGTGACAAGGAAAGGAAGAGCAACGTGTAAATATCTAATAAAATGCAGAATATAATGAAACCGGGATGCTATCTTCTGAAAGAGTACATTCGAATTAAGGTAGGTATATTAAGCGAGATGTCATTTCATCAAGAATTCAATGCATTTAGTTTCATTTTAAATAAAATATGCACTTCAGAGACTTAATTCAAAAGATAAGTAATTTCTAACGCACAGACCTTGTAAGAAACTTAACAATGCGTACCTTGACTGTTTTTTCAACTATTTCTCAAAATAAACCTATTACTCACCGCAGAACTGTTTACTGATGCGCAAGAAGACCTCCGAAGTGAAGGTTTCTTTTCCCGGGCGGAGGGAAAAAAAAGTCAAGTTTAAGACTAATGCAAGCATATTTAATTGATCGGAGGGAATATCAGTCATATTAAACAATTTTGAGACAGAGATCTCAAAATATTAACTTAACGCTTCATAGAGCTATAAATAATAATATATATAATAAAAAATAAAACTAGAATATTATTTCTAATACGACTGGGAAAAAATCTCGCTCAAACAACGTTAACGAAAGATCGGCGAAGTTCATATGTTTACCATTGTAGACCACACGATTAAAACGAACTGGGTAGGTACAGGAAATTATTCTTCGACAAGGACTTTAGCCCGTTTTACCTGGGGAAAGAAATTGCACAAATTTAAAATGCAAGTTTTACTCAATATTGCGTGCAATAAGTAATGAATTACAACAGGCACTATTTTGCCATCTCGCGTTCATGCATTTTCGCGAGCGTTCGTGCAATTCATCGCTATACAAGACATAATTTGAAATTCACGTGGTTCACACATACACCAAATTGTGACATTACAAGCCTCGTGTAAGACGGGCTTTAAACGCGGGACAAATATTAATATGGAGTTGAAATGCATGGATAATTACCCATAATTTGCCCGAGAATATGGACGTTTTAACCTGTTCGTATTACCCCATTTACGTTTCCATATTTTCTGGAGAAGAGAATTAATAGAAAGAGAATATTCAACTTGTTGGAGAGACTAAAATATGAGCTGAACAGCGAGAAGTATCTTCCGAGAGATTATCTCATGGCATGCTTGATAGCTAACTTTAATATCTCAGTTATGTAACCCCTGGAAATCTATTAATGATGTATCTCAACATGCGGAAAAGCGGACAATGAGCAGAATGCCTTGAGAGCGAAATGTTTCAGAGATATGCTATTTAAATGTGGGCGATTTTTTTGTATACCTGAGTTAGTTATTTTGTAACTAATTACACTCGTATGCATCTTTTATCTAAAACATATTCTACAATTTCATCTAATTAATAAGCTTCTGCGAGCAAATAACTTCTATTTGTGTATTTATTTATTTATTTAAGGCAAAAAATAGAAACTACGGCTTATTTTCCCCGACTCAGCACAATTCAACCAACTCTGAGCGGTTGGCATTGTCTTCCGTCAGGTATTACCGGCGATTTTTTTTCACAATTACGAAATAAGCCCCCTCCCTATCCTCACCCTAAGACTCGCTCTATTTTTCCGAATAAAAATCTCCACATTTTTCAATGATTGTTTTGAACCGACAAGTACTCCTCCAAGAGCTATCGACTCTCATATTTTGCACGAAAGTTGAAGAGGATGAGCGAACTTCTTATAATTCTATCCAACGAGATTAGAAAAAAAAACATTTTGCCCACTAACGGATCATGGGAAGTAATTCTTTTGTCAACGAAGGTAGCAGAAGCGATGAATGACACAAATGTAACATGATGTCCGTGGTTGTAAAAAATATTCGCTGCTAAAAAGGTGGCACTCAGCATCTACCAATGCAAAGCAACAGAAAACACGATGGAAGAGAATAGACTGCGAAGAATAATTCATCAGCCAAGAGAGAGTGCCTTGCTCGATCTCACTTGGAGTTTGAACTTTTGACTGGCCGCAGAGCCGGTGAGTGGTATTGAAGAACGCCATACATTCGTAACTTCATTCAGACACGGTAAGCACAGGGCCAGTTGCACAATGTCTAACTGCGACCTTAATTACGTCTAGATCTACGGTTGTACGAAAAAATCTATGGAACAATTATGACTCTATCCGTACCTTAAGTCTTAACCAGACACTACGTAGCCGACCCATAGTGAATTAATGACAATTCAGAACCATTTTCTGCTCTTATTTCGGTCTAAATGCCCATCGGAGCTATTACGACCGACTATCTACAACAGAGAGCATAAGTTTTGGAGGAGCCGATGAGCATATTTACAGCATGTGGAGTAACAAATACACCATTTTATGCACTGGGTTACGCCATGTATGGACTTCACAAGTTTAAAAAAAAACGGTCTCAGATGAGAATAAAATGCATGGATGACAAAAATTTAAGAGTGCAGACTGGGTTGGGGTAGAGGTTATTGCAAAAACAAGAATTAAAACTGAAATCATGCCAAAGGTCTCAGTAAATTAGATACCAAATATAACCAAGAAACAGAGTGCTATAACTACCAAAATCATGAATAATATGGTTAGAGTTCTAAGTTCTGTGAGTAAAAATGGTTGACTTTTTTATGTTTAAAGCCGTGAGAAATCACCATTACAACCACATATTGGAGAAGCGGAGTATTTTTCGATGCTGAACAAAGAAACAATGCTTTACTCATACGTTATGTAGAACACTAAGAAAAGAACTCTTAAGTAAAATTTTGGGCGAGACTCTAAATAAAGAATCATCAATGACCACACGTAGTAGTAGTGTTAAAATTTTTGGTGCGTCGACGGCGGTGGTCATTTGCACCATGCTCAAACCATTATATTTTTACTATAAGTTTTGTGAAGATAAGAATCAGTGGACTGTAGTATGAAAAAACAAATTAGTCCCTAATTTAACTATTTAATATATTTAGATATACAAGTGGATTGAATAAAATTTTAAAAACCAAGTTCCTTAAAATAAATTAAGATTCTGTTTAGGCTGTCGGGGTCATCTCTTAAAAGTTAGTCTAAGCTTCCCTTGATACCTATTTTATTGCGTGTAGCCCGGTATTTCATACAGGTCGCCAGCAGGTGGTTGACACTTGAAGGAGCATCACATTCATCGCACCGTTGTGGGGTTTTGTCAATTGTGAATAAAAACGAATGTGTACATTTGAAGTGTCCCATCCTCAACCGAGTTATAGCGACCTCTTCTCTACGTTTGTTCCTGTAGGAAGAAGGCCATGCAGACATCTCAGGTTTGATGTTTCGCAGTTTATTATTCTGCAGGTTCCGTCATGTTTCTCTCCATTCTCCCAAGGCTAAGGATCGTACCTTGGTTTTTAAGTCAACAGGAATTACCAGATCAGAGTTGGGTTCATGATCTCCCAATGCTTCTTTAGCCGCAGTGTCGGCTTTCTCGTTACCCATAATACCCATGTGTCCAGGTATCCATAAAAATATGATTCGAACTTCTTTTTCGAGGAGGCTTAGGAGAACAGAGTGAATTTCTTGTATGATGGGATTAAAGGAAGAATAGACAGCGATCGACTGTATTGAATTTAGGGAATCTGTGCATATTATGAACCCTTGTTGACGACATTTGATGTTGGTGATGGCAATCTTTATGGCAGTGAGTTCGGCTGTGTATATGCTGGACATCGCATTGAGTTTCTCCTTTGAGACTCAGAAGTGGACAGGGTGTGAGTGGACAGAAGACGTTCTGGCGTATCCGCATGCGGATGATGTTTTAGCCCCATCTGTATGGATAGGAGTAAAGCTAGGGTACTGTCCAAGAAATTTTTTAAATAGGCATTGGTACCCAGAGGGCGTGGTGTACGACTTCAGGGATTGATGTAAGTCAAGTCTGATATCTGGTTGTGGTACAGACCATGGTGGAATGGTTGAATATCCCACAGGATACACATCAGGAGGAGAAGTTATTTCTCTCTATGAAATCTTTAAAACGTACACTTAACGGCCTTGTAGCCTTCGTCCGTCTGTAAAACAAATCTAAAAACCGCGGCTTAAAAACAATGTTAAAACACGGAAGTCTCCTCATAGATAAAATTTTTGCGGCATAATTGGACATCAGAATATTCCTGCGGGTAACCAGTCGTGGTTCACCTGCGTCTGAGTAAATTCTTAGGATGGGAGATGTCCTAAATGCCCCTGTAGCCAATCGCAGGCCCGCGTTATGTACCGTATTCAGTGGTCGTAAATAAGATTCTCGACCGGAGGAATACACAAACGCACCGTAATCGAGTTTTGACCGTACTAATGATCGGTATAGTAGCAAAAGATGACCACACGTTTTAAGAGAGATATTTTAACGGTCAGTTCAAACCTCGGATACTCACCTTCGTCCCATTTCTACACCAATTCTTATGGACAAGCGTACGTATAAGGAGTCGAATCCTTTAAAATGCTAAATTCCTCAGCAATTAAATTGGCGCGTCGAAGGGTTTGGCCACCCTTGGCAAAAATGGCAAAATAATTTCTCAGCACCTCAGCGATGTCAATCGCTGTGGAAAGACTTTTGGCATAATCAGCATTTGCCATACTGGAAAGACTGATATGCTTCCCTCATCTGAACGCGCAAGCGAATGCAATTCAGGATAAAAATTAGAAGTATAGCGTAAGCCGTAAAAAGCAATATGAGAGGCTGTGACTTTTTTTATATTGCCATGCTTCTCAATTTTCAAACTACTGCTTTTGAGCTAGTTATTTCACTACAAAAATTTTGATGCAATAAGGGGATTATTACTGACAGTTGCATTCAATTTACTTTCAAGTTAAACGGACCACATGGATGTACAGGCATTTTCCTCAAAAATAGTTGCAACATACTCGACTTTACTTTGATTTTGAAAGCGACACGATACCAAAACTGACCCAGAGTCTCATCTTGCGGTAAATCTTGCACAACAGGAGTCATCTACAATTATATAACTACATAATGCGATCTGGTAAACTCAAGGTCAACCTCATTCACGTTTTGGCACCTGAAAATAGCCGATTTTATAATAATCATTTCAATTCCATTTTCATTCGAAATTTACGAAAGCCCATGTCTACTCAAGTGTAACATTGCACTCACATAGCGAAAAGCATACGAAGCAACATTGAGGTTTAGGAGTAAAGGCCAGACTTACGTCACAAACTAGCGACTTTTTCGGCGTAAAAACGAGGTTACTTAATAAGTATATTGTGACACTAGCATTGTTCATCTTGGAACGCTTCCTGTCTCTCTTCGCCAGCAATACCGACCGGCATTAAATATTCCCCCAGGATTCTTTCCAACGCCAAGCTTTCTTCCCTTTGCAATTTTTTTGGCCCTCCTAATCCCTTCTTCACCCTTAGTCAAAATTCACACACTTACGGCCGCATGATATCACATCACAGCGGTGATAGCTGATACTTCATCGAAATTCAAAACACAGGATTCATCGGTGCAGGATTTTCGCTGCAACAGCATTCTCCAACAGACTTGAAAGAGACGTGAATGAACATCATCGATGGATACGTGAATGCAAATCGGCGACCACAGAATTATTTTCCGAATGGTCCCTTTCATTCTGCGGTCAACAGTGCACTTAGAAACTCGAAACGGTTCCAAGTAATCGTCGAAAACACCACACCTTGGGCCG
Source organism: Ceriagrion tenellum (assembly GCA_963169105.1). Lineage (NCBI taxonomy): Eukaryota > Metazoa > Arthropoda > Insecta > Odonata > Coenagrionidae > Ceriagrion > Ceriagrion tenellum. Next base: position 10,981,743 of record OY720638.1, on the reverse strand, counting down.
ATTCAAACTGTTTTCGCCCAAATGAATAATTACTCTCGCACACCCACGCACGTAAGCGCACCAACCGCGGTGGAGCACGCGACCGGATTTACTTTTAAGGTAGTCCGAGCGAGATAGTTCCCTAGTCATAATACCCACCATATTCCAATTATACGTTTAAATCTCACCAGCTGTAGGACATCAATTAAATACAGCATTATTAATGGTGCTAAAATATAGTTTTATATGACAGAAATTGTAAGTAATTAAATGAAAATATCTAAGTAAGTCTTTAACTTATTTTTTTCGCGCGGTGCGTTTGAAACTTCTTCAAAACGGAAGGTTTTTCGTCATACCCAAGTGTGTGAAGATACTGAGGTGAAAATATGATTAAATTTCAAATACAGAAGCATACAAACTACACGCTGTTAGTTTTTTTACGGCATCTAAGTGTTAGAAATGCCTCATTCTGTAAATAATGTCTCTCTGGAGTGCATACATGTACCATTTCCAATGTAAAAGGGCTGGTATTTTTTGGCAAGTATCTACGAAAGTAATGTGGTAAGGGGTGTAATTTTCGGTGTCATTGGATTGGTGTTATTCTTTAAAATAAGACCAAATTCATTGATTTCTAAGTAAAATGATATTTCGCTCGAACTACTTAACGAGACGAAGCCAAAGTTATAATGCACCAAGAGGAATTGCAGACGAAATGACAGAGGTTTCCGCTCGATCGCCTAGGATGAGCATCACGGGGTTCCGTTCGAGTTTTCAAGGGTGATCGGCCCTTCGTACCGTTCGTGCTGCCCGTGCCTGCAAGAGGCAAACATCAACTTTGAAATTTTCTCAGCTGTCGAATCAAGTTCAACCGAACAACTGCTTACTAACACTCAAGAACTGCTTATATTTAGAAGGAAAAAAAGAGTGTATGGGGCAGGAACTAGCGACTTGAGCCGAAATTTGTCAAATTACATATCTGCCAATGATAGCCTTATTAGTGTAAATAAATCTTCAGTATTCGATCCATAAATCGGTTCCTAACAATATAATTAACAATATACAGCCAAGAAAAAGAACCAGTATCGGGCGCTTCAAAATAAATCATTACATCACAAGATGTGGATTCAGTAAAATACTCAATTTTGCACTACTGGTCACGTTCCCATGAAAAGCCTATCTTCTATAAACGTTCAATGCTATTCAACACTCAACTCCGGACTAACACGCTAAAGAGTAACTTTTTTTCTGAACTCAGAATTTTACCTCAACTTACCACGTGCTCGTATATAATTCAATGATCTCGATTGGCCACAGGCAACTGCACAGTTTTAAACAATTACTCACTCAATACAATTACATTAAAGAAATATATGGATTATATTTAAGCATAAATTGAACCTTCCAAAAGGAACTCACCGTTCAGATAATTCCAAAAAAACTATCCCCACAGAAAATATTAATCAGAAGCACAGGATTGTCGACTGCCATTAGCATTTAAGACGGAACAGATGTCACGTTTCTCAGATATATCCTTCACTGAATAAACAATACATGAACATGCACACGATACAGCAGACAATGTCACGATTCAATTGGAATATTTGGCTCATCAGCAATAATAGTCGGGTATTAAATGGGGCGAATAAGAACCCACATCATCATTAGTTGGAAACCTGACACAAAAAATTATGCAAAGCACCTTCTCGACATCACTGAAATTACCTAACAAATGCCTTCATTTTTGTTCTTTAAAAACCTAATGAAACACAACAGTACATAAAAAAACAGCTTCGGAGATTAAGAATAAATTTCTTGTTGTTTTATTTGATCCAGAATTTACATAACGCATCGGATCTTCCAGATTTGAAAAATACACTTCCAACAGTATCTTCGTCATTTTCGCATAAGGTCCGCGTAATGATCGAAGTTTACTGCCAAAGATGGATCGCCCGCGGGAGACAACCATATTAATTGTCGCCTCTGGACGAGGCAAGGGTGTGTTTGAGAGCCAGGAGCATACTTGGCAACTCATAAAACGGCATTTTTGGCGCTCCTAAAATTAGTAGCGCTATATGAACACTATTTTGATGGCTTTCAGATATTTAGTTCGACACTATGGTGATGGCAGTTAGCTGAATAATGCCTGACTACAACCCCATATATTTTCCCTTCTTGACTGAAAGGAAGGATGTCCTTAGAGTCAATTTACGCCAGCCCAACTATTCGTGCTGAGACCATCTAGAAAACTGAATGCTTTACGTTATATCACAATAAACAAGAGGCTAAAAGACAAGGGACCACATAAGTTTCATGCTTCACATAGGCAAATGCTTTCAACTCTATTTGATGTACTATGAGGGGTAAAGTTTCTCGACAAACGGAATGACGCCACTAACGCTCTGGAGAAAAATTGACTTCCTTTCCGATGGACTATTATTCTTAAGCTGGGTTTACACGTAGCAGTCGACTGCTATGACAGTCGACTGTTAAGCTCGACTCGTACGCGTGAACACGAACTGCGATACGAGTAAGAATCGATAGAGGACTGGGTCGAACGTGATCGACCCTGGATTCGAGCTATTATCAAAGTAGGAGGACGTCTACTTTTAATCGTATTGAAGTGCAGTTAATCGCAACTATCGCAACCATCGCTTTGGAAAAACCCGGGAGTTTGAAGAAGTTGGCGTGGATATTTCTGCCAGGAGACCTCTTCAGATTTATAGAAGAAATTTTGGAGCATAAGTTTAAAGAATTTGAGAAGCGAGGTATATAAAAATGTTGACACCAAATTTTCGGCCATTTTTCTCAGGGTGAGAGAGTTTGGCCTGACGCTGGAGGTAATGAAAAAAATTTCTAGTGTGAGCTCAACCTAACTACAGGAAGAGAAGAAAGCTTTTCTATTTGTAATTCAAAGATCATGGACTGATATACAAAGCTAGATACACAGCACAGTTAATATACTCAGCGTTTTAAATAGTTAACCTATTTGCTTTTGCACGCGGCTTACTCATGGTTCTCGTATTTTTTTGTTGACAAAGAAGATATTAGAATGTGAAGAGGAGGAACCGTATAATATTACTCCGTTATATACTTTGGAATAGTAAATACCATAGTGTAAAATCCTAAAAAGATTCCCTCCTAAAGGATATTTTAAAACAGAGAAGGATTAAAAGAAATGTTGATTATATAACTGTAGTTAATGTGAATAGACCAACTTATTTAGCCTTCCTAGCAAAAAAATTAATTATTCAGTGTGTTAAAGTCACTGGTAGCCATAAGGGCGTCCCGATCAAACTTTCCATGCGTTGCTGAAAAGATACGTCCAAGTGTTTAGTGGTAATTTAAATTTATTGCTATGTGACCAGTCATTTTTATTGTCCACCGCATCAAAAGTTCGACTCATGTGACTCAAATACAGATTACCTAGTTAATTTCCTGGACTATATAGACAAAACATTCACACAAAGCCAGTTCCATCTGTCAATGGGTCCTCTAGGAAGCCAAGCTGGTGGAGAGATAGCAAATATTTACTCAAGTATTCAATAAATCTCTTCCAGTAAAAATGTATACATCTCGTTTGTTTGTATCCTCAAAAATTTCTCAAGCCGGAGAAATATCGATTGGTGTAGTGGTGTGCGTATTGGCATAGCATTGGCAAGGACTACGGTTCAATCCTCAGTGGCGTCAAATTTTTTTGTCATAGCATGAAGCGCATTTTTCAGTAAACGTGCCTAAGTAATATTTGCCTAAGAGTGGGATAATAGACATGGTGTTAGTTATATATACTGTCTGGTTCAACTTTATCCTTGTTAACAGGAATGATCTTTTGGCATCTCTAAGGATATAAGGATAATCACCATTCGGGTTTAATGAGGTATTCTAGGTTTAAAGAGGATTCTAAGAAGAGCTCGTCGCCTTCCCTATACAATAGTAGCCATTTTGAAGCATTGACCGCTGGCGATACGCTGCGATAGACGTAGAAGTTGGTGTGGACACTTCGCGGCGGTAACAGTAGCGAGGTATCGCGTCTCGAACGACTGTCGTAACTGCTACGCGTTAACCCAGCTTTAGGTCACGGCCACGACGAGGGTAATTCAAATACAATAAGGTGATGGACTCGACGTCGGTGACGGAGAGCTGGCCGCTTTCCCGCCCCGAAGGCCTGTCGAGCTGGCCCCCACAAACTGAGCACATAACTCAACCCTGTATGCATTTAAAACGCTCCACTGCACACTCTCGTACGTCTCATACGAAATCAGGTAATAATAGATACTTTACCTGTGCAAAATCGAGTAGGTTAGGCCACAGGATGCTTGTCGCCAAGAGACATGCGGCAGTTGAGCGATAGGTCAAAGGGGATGCGGATTTGAATGCATTTGCTTTCACAGCTCTGCACTTCCTGCGTGAGGACTAACGCGGATCCACAAAATGCCACCGAGTCGAGGCGATAAGGGAAAAATCGATGGGATAGTTGAGGTAGGCTCTACTGTCGCTCCAAGTTTAAGGGTAATGGATTTGAATAGAAACCTAGAGTTGCTGACTAAAATGCTGGAGGGAGGGAGATAAGTCGATGGTATCCCGACAAAGAAGCTGAGATCAACATACATGTCTGAAGATGATGGTAACAACATTCTTAAAAGTCCTACACTAAATTGCACTGTTGGTGGGGCAGCGGTTATGACCTAAATTTTAGAACCCACATAATGAGAAACTTTCTCCATGAAGACGGCATGAGAAATTACAAGCCAGAAATAAAGTTAGCGATAAACAAAGCTAAAATAAAACGGCGACATTGGAGATCGCTCATTCTTAGATGGATATGGACCAATTAACTTGCAAAATCGTAGCTTTCATTGATGATAAAAATAAAAAAATGTTTAGGGTGGACATATTAGGCGATGGAAAACACGCTATTATTGGAGAATAAAACTTAAGTAATTGAAAATACTTCAGATACAGCAATACCATTCCTTTTGTTTTCCAAGTACACCCCCTAGAATGCAACGAGGAATAAGAAGATCTGGGCACATAAGTCTACGCGTTGGGGAGCATTTCCAACCACTGGGTCGGGGCTGCTGTTAAGAACACCGCCTCATATAACGACAAACGATATCGCCGAATCCTTCGCACTTTTCACTTCTACCACAGTAAACAAAGAAGTTACGCTATGACGAGTCTGGCTATTTTAGTGCGCGAAAAATTTGATCACTTGCATTTTTAATGAAATAAATGGATAATTTGAACAAGAGAGCATCTACTACAAATATATATTAATTTTCTGTGCGTTTACGTAAAGTGAATAAATATAAGACACTGAAATAAAAAGTGATAAGTATATCACTCTATGAACACGACGGTATTTTTCGAAAAGTAAGTTTTCACCTTGAAGAAACACCATCAATCAGATTTTTTCATATGCTGGTATCTATGATAGCTCTGGTATCATTCTTACCAACGGATTAGATTGGATTTTGGGGAGGCGACCGACAGCTTAGGTCATTTGCGCCATAGGGGATAGGTATGGGAGGAAGGGTTGATATAAACCCGGCGTCGGCATTAGCCTGCACTAAACGGAAGTCGCCAAGGAGTCGTCAACTTTGAAATTTCCTTAGCTGTCGAAACAAGTTCAACCGAACAAATGTTTACTAACAAGAAAAAAATGCTTGTATTTTGAAGAAAAAAGTCATATAACATCTCATCTGACAGACAGAGTACTGTACTTGAAGTGCCCTCCACAAAACACTCAAGTAGGGATCGGGTTTCCTCAGAAAAAGATCCTCAACTGCAGGGAATTGAACCCTGGCCGCCCATATGATTAGCCAGTACTCACCCCACCAACCCGATCCCCTACAAACGGATACGTAATCCGCCCAGAAGCATTCAGAAGGAATAGTTCAGCATTTCAAAATAATCAATCAGTCAAAAGTGAAATGTCATACGTTTCTCTCGAACAGTTTTCCATTAATTCACAGCATATTTACTTGCGTGACCAAATGGAAATATATATCTACCGCCATGCTTGAAAGGTACATTGAGCATAGATTTGTATTCACGATTAAAAGAGGAAACTTTTCCTGTTGCATGGTGGCGGAACAGGGTGATTCACAGGGCGATGTCAGAAAGTGAGAGTGGGTGCGAAGCCTTGGAGAAATAGGAGAGAAAAGAGAAATGATGCGGAGGAAACTCTGGCGAGAACGACGGGGGAGTCAATGAAACGCATACATATACGACACACAATGCAATATACAATAATGCCATATACATAAAAAATGCGCGTCGAAAGCGATGTTCGAGTGAAGCCACCTCAAGTGGGTGGGGGGAATGTTCTCGGGGGGGAACATTAACATTCCCCGCACTTCAGGTCACCGGCTGTTTAAAAGGTATGAAACCCGCCGCAGAGGAACAAGTTCCTCGCACAACGGCCTCACCACGCTCACCTGACAAGTGACGTGCCCAATATGGATCTTGCACCATATCCATTCCTTTCTCGATTGCGCTCTCATTGCTTTCTGCGATCCGAAGTCGTCTCGATCGCACAACGAAAGCCAATCATTCCGGGAGAATCGGCTCTTCTCCCGGACGGCGAGATCGAGGGTTGGGAGCTGCCATCCTCGCTCTCGGACGTCTCTCACACACACTCGAGACGCATCGGGAGAGGCCTCCACCTCGCCTCCTCATCTCATTTCTTCAAATCGCTTTATCTTCTTTATTCATCTCCAACATCATGCACCGAAGGCCTCTCTTATTTCACCTCCAATGTATTTCTAGCATATATACGATAGATAACGCAGCAGAGTGATGTATTACAAAAAACAGGATCCCAAAGGTTCTTAAGAAGCGTCCAGCCAACCACGGATTTTCATTAAAACTACAACTACTTCCCCCATCACTTCCTTAAAAATGCAAATTGAAAAATAAATTAAAGCTTGGGATGGAAATTATCACAAAATAACGTTTTCACAGCGAAAAACTAAACCGAGGACATCCGCCCTAAAGGCTTGAAAACTAAGCGAGCAAAATAGCGAAAAGATTGTCGTGTTCATAGTATGATATCATGAGTATGACCTAATAATAAATCGTTACTAATTGGCGCAAACTGCCGCCCAATGGGACACGATTATTATCATATCCTACGAACTTCGACGAAAAGAGATTCTGAGTATCAAAAATATCTTTTGAGCTAATTCCATTAATAAGAGCCCCTCCAAGTTCGTTTCAAACCAATCAAGCGATGCTTAGAGAAACGGTTCCCGAGAGATAGATACAGTTGATCGAATTAGACAAGTGAGGTACTAAGTATACAATTCCAATAGGTGTGGGACCACGTGTTCGCAGCAGGAAAGGCACAAACCACGGGGAATGAGAATCAAATGAAAAACAACGGATCGGTCTGACCAACGAAATCAGGGATGGGCGAGGGCAATCACATCCAAGGCTTTCAAATATACGAACAAACACATCAGCAAGGCAAGAGCGAAAAGAATTAGAAACTTATTGGGCCTCGAGGCAACACATGAGACAAAACTGAGGTCTACAGTCGGCTGGACTAGGACTAAAGACCCTTTGGATCTCGACCGAATACAATGTTAGTCGTATAAATAATATCCAGCAATTTGAAATTTGAGCATGGAATAGGTTGATATCACTAAAGTTCAGAATAAAACCTCCCTTGACATTTCCATCAATATTAAATTCAGGGCAGCATTCTTTTGGGATTTTTCACCGCATTGTTGTTGTTACAGACAACAAGAACACGGACGAGGAACGAGGAACAAGCAATTCCACCTCTCCGCCGTGGCAGAACACATCCACTCCGAACCGGGACACTGTCACATTGGAAGAAGCCACCGTAATCGCCAGAGAATCTCGATACTTCCCGAGAATTATTCGGGAGGCTATCGAGATTTCTAAACATCCATTGAATTCCAACCAGGAGGACGAATATCACCTCCACAGCTCTTGGAAAAGACTGTTCAAACGAACGGACCAATCAGGACAAGAGGAAAAAATTGGCGCCAAAAAGTGAAAGGTCGCCATAGCTATATAAAGGCGTCCAATCTCCGGCATCATGTCAGTTAAACGTCAATCACAGATCAATCAATACTTTGTATATACTTTTGTTTATTTTTTTATGTAAATATGCAACAGCACTTTCTACAAATCTTCTAAACTGTAAATATCAATCAACCCTGAAGAGGAGAAATCCTAAAACGGGGCCACATTAATGTATCATTTTATGTTTTTTGGAATGAACATTTTAGCCAACCAACCAACCGGCATCATCACTTCGACCTGAAGACGCTTGCTGGAACGCAGGCGAAACTGTTGTCTTTAAAAATAACAACGCAGTGGAAAACCCCAGAAGAATGCTGCCCTTATTCCAGCACCGCGGAAGCCTTCGCACCAATATTAAGTTCATTTTAATTTTCACAGTAAATACATAAAAAGTTTCTTTGAATACAAAAATTAGTGTAAATCTGAAATCACTCTATTTTCGCCCATCATAGGTTGCTTTTGCGTGTGAACTCCAGGTCACTGTAATTGCACTCAATACCGTCCCTCTCTCACTACTAACTACGGGAGAAACATCAAGTCAATTATCTCACTGATTATTCTTCATTTGTTTTCACCGTGTATTTCAACCATACACGCAAACAACGATGTGATTCATGCCCTTTGAAAAGAGAAGCTCTTCGTACAGAAACCATTATGTTAATATCTGTTCCCTTCCCTCTCATTGCCAGTAAACCGTTAGCTCTGCAGTAGGCATTCCTCATTTTTCCTGCAAGGCTCTATTCGTTGCCACTGGGGGAAGAGACGCCACTCCGACAGTACTAGAGCCCATTTACTCCGCCCTCGTGCCCATTGACATGACCGCAGCCATGGAATGCCAGCCAAGGGCTTCGAAGGGACAAAAAGGCAGAGGTCAAAAAAATCCATTGGATTACTTTCACATTACATCATACTGTAAATTAAGACGAGGAAAGGACGAAAATGGGGAACTGAAAAACATTCTAGAAAATGGGACACAAACAGGAAAATATGACAAGCCTATCATCCTTGGAAATAAATTGGAATAAACTGAAGACACATCTCCATCTCGAGCCAGTAGTAGTAATCCGGGTGGCGACCGTTAACAGACGCCATTTGCGCCTCGAATGATAGGTGGGTTTGATGGAGTCATTATTATTTGTGGAATGGTGAAATGGTTGAGAGAAACCGTTCGTCGGGATTCACCCCGCCATTGCAAAACTGCTGCGACCCGCCTCACAGTCGAGGCGGAGAAAAGGGTTGAATGCGGGAATTTTCACCACTCCAGCATCGAATTTTTCGTTAACTTTTATTTTAAAATCTCGCCTCACACGAAGCCACAAAATGAAAATTGTTGATGATTTCACACAGCGTACAACAGAGAAAAGGATGATATAAAATGTACAGTATTTAACTGAATACTTTTAAAAGTTCCCATCATTAGATTTTCGGGATTTCATGAGGTTACTCGCAAAAATACAATTATCATCACAAAATAGAATAGGAAGATGGTGAGAGGAGTCGACTGGAATAATAATTTCACTCATAAAGATATTTACCACCCAGCACTACAGCGAAAATAGCTTTGTAATTAACTGAAAGACAAAATTCAACGAAACAGAGGTTCCGTTTTATTCCTGGGACGCACAACGCCGGGGAGAGAGTGATACGTGGGGTTTTTTCTTGTAAAACGGAGGACAATATTTTATTTACGCTCAAACAAATGAGCAGATGCTTTGAGCGGCGGAGAGGGCGAAGGAGGGTCATTAGGTGGGGGGGAGAGGGAGATTCAAATGGCCCCCCCTCCCCTCACAAGATCCCGGCGCAGTTGCATCCATTCCCCCCTACCCTACCCAGCCTCCTCCTCCTCATACTCACTCACACACACATTTACGCAAATATACTGTGACGTGTCGTAGTTTGGTGGACAGAAAAATGGCGGACGGTTGCGGGTGGAGGCTATGTTTTGTCCTCTTGGAAAGGGTGCGAAGTTTTTGCATTATTTGTTTTTACAGCAAAAATGACGTTTGTCTTAGATGCTGGCATTATTATAACCCACTTATTTGCCGTAGACGTATCGTAGTTCCGTGAAAAGAAAAAAATGGCGGACGGTTGCGGGCGGCGGCCATGTTTTGTCCACTTGGAAAGGGTGCGAAGTTTTTGCATTATTTGTCTTTACAGCAACAATGACGTTTGTCTTAGATACTGGCATTATTGTAAACCACCGTGGAAAGGAGGCGAAAGACGCAAGTGCTCCCGCCGAAATGAACGGAGATTGAAGCGCTCGACGAGGTCGAACGAAGCAGGATTCACAGGCAGGCGTTTCACGCGAAACTAAGCGAAGTGTTTCGCGCGCGGCCAATCGAGTGATTCGCCTCGTTCTCCCGGTTTCGCGCGAGCGAAGTTGAGTTTTGCTTGCCTTTCTACGCCCGCGACGAGCCAGGTCGCGTGAAGCGAATAGCGGACACGTGGAGTCGTTTCGTATTTACTTGGAAGATTCACCGGGATATATTAGCATGCACGCACGATTTGTCCATTTGTGTTCATCATTGCTACATTGTTTGATATGTAATAGTTTCATTGCGGGCATATCAAGAACTTTGTTAACTAATTTGCATACATAAACATCCCACGCAACAAAGAGATACAGTCCTAATACTCATTATCATTTACGATTCACGGGCCAGCCTCCGCCTTAAGTATGAAGTCGGATCGGAGTTAAACTATTAGCAATTGTTTTTAGGGGAAAGTTAGACCTTCAAGGAGTGTATCCTGAGTAATTAGCGCCAAAATTCCCCAAAAAGGTAACAGATATTCTCAAGCCATTCCCAGAGTACTGTATACAATGGTATGTATCGCCGATCGTGTATTGCAGTGCAATGGTTTAGTCGGTAACGTGCTCCCCTTTGAAATCTAAGATCAAACAATAAATTCCCACGGCAGCCAATTTGTTTTCCAAAAATATCTTAACTTTAGCATTTTTCTATTTACCATATGAGCTATAGATTTTTTAAATTAATGAATAACCTTACAAGGAACATTTCTCCAACTCAATTTTCGAATGAAGAACTTGCACGCTTTTACAGCAATTTTTACTCATGTATACTTACTATAGGTAACCTACATTGTTTCATAAACATTCTTTCCTTTCATCTGAGCGACCCATACTTATTGAACAACAGTATATTGAAAAGATGATAGAGTCTCAAAAGCAGCATTTTGCGTGCCATTCTGGAAGTTATATGCGCGACGTCACACCTGCCGCTCACCATACGAGAGAGAGAGAGAGTGACTACTGAGAGTATTCCTATTCACTTTCCGTTCACTAATCTTAATCATTGATTCAGTTCGTTATAATACTGCGTCTGAGTGCCGATAAGTACATACGAATTATAATGTGTATCATTTCCGAATAGTTAAACGATTTCGAAGTGCTTCATCTATATGCAAGAGGGATACATTCGTGTCGAGTCGGATAATCTGCCAAAGTCGACGCTCTAGTGGAGTACTTATCATGAGCTGAGACAAGTATACAAAGGCCGAAAGACAAAATGTTAAATCATTTGAGAATTATTTACCCTGACTAACTAGATAAATGAATATATAAATTGTTTGCGCGTAATTTCTGTAGCAGTATTTCGAAATTCCTAGAAATGTAACGTCCATGCGTGACCGATTCGAAAAGTTTACATTTGAAATCTTTAATGCAGTCCCATGAGGAAAGATTACATCGATAGTATATTGAAATATACAATAGGAAGTGTGCGATTGCAAAGATCTAAATAAAGGCTAAATGTAAGCGCGAAATATCCCCGGCACATAAAGTAACGGCAAGAAATCATGAGTCACGTCTTGTGATCAACGAAGAGTCTAACGAGGAGACATCGCGACACCTATGTTGAGGATGTTATTTATTATTATTTAAGTATTCTACCGGTTAAGGTAGATTTCGTTGCATGTCAAGGAACATCCCCCTGGTCTTTTACACATTCAGGGACCCATCTCCCTCTAGTATATCCTTTTTTGCCTCAGCATACGATCTACCCTTCTTCATCTCGTCCATGAAACCTATTCTCTGTCTTCCCCTTCCCCGCTTGCCCAACATCCTTCCCTCTATCACACTCTTCCGCAACCCGTCGCCCTTTATTACATCCTTCAGCCATCCACCCTGCCACCTATCCCGGATAGCATTCAAAGGCTTTCTTTCCTCGCCCACCATCTCAAGCACTTCCTCGTCAGTCTTCCTTTCCGTCCACCTCACCTTCTCCATCCTCCTCCACACCTATATCTCGAATGCCTGCAGCCATTTCTCGTCCTCCTTTCTCGGGGTCCACGTTTCTGCACCATACAACGCTACGTTCCATATCAAGCTCTTCACCAGCCTCTTCTTCACATCCATACTCAATGTCCCCGTCATCAGCTCCCTTCTATTACTAAACGCTCCCTTAGCTTGCGCTATTCTCTTCCGTATGTCTTTGCGACTACGCCCGTTTTCTTCTAGCGTGCTACTTAAGTTATTTAAATGCTCTACCTGTTCGAGTTTGTGCCCAACTTTAATGGCCAGCCTCGCTTTCTTTGTCCTAGGGAATCTCATTACTTTTGCTTTCTTATGGTATATCTTCATTCCGAATATTCTGCACTGCATCTCTAAAGCATCTACTAATGCTGGCAGTCCCTTCGAAGTTCCACTAACCTATGCCTGATCGTCCGCGAATCTGACCGAATTTATCATATGTCCTTCGACTTTGATTCCGACCTCAAGTTCTTCCCATGCCTGTCTTACCATTTCCTCAGCATAAGTGTTGAAAAGCGATGGCGACAACGGGCACCCTTCCCTATCTTCTATCCCCCCCGACCCACCCTGGTTGCCCACCCTGATTCACCGTCACCCACCCTCACCTGCGCCCTATGCGTCACATATAAGTTTCGGATTAGTCTCCTGTCTCGCCAATCTATACCCATTTTCCCAAGTATCTCTGTCAGTTTATTCCAATTTACTCTCCCAAAAGTCTCTTCAAAATCAATAAAACAGGCGAAAACGTCCTGCTTATACTGTTTCTTTCTAAAAGTGTTCTCATCACCGCAATCGCATCCCGAGTTGACCTTCCCATCCGGAACCCAAACTGGTCATCGCCTAAACAGTAATTAGACTTGCTCTGCAATCTCTCATTGATTATTCAACGTAAAACTCTGGCTGCGTGTGAAATCAAAATAATTGTTCCATAGTCCTCGCATTCTGATGCATTCTTCTTTTTCGGGATAGAAATCAAGACTGTTTTCACGAAGTTCTCTCGCCATACCCCTTCCTACGAATCCTACGAAAGATCCTACGTATAATTTCGAAAAAAAGCTTGCCTACATTTATTTCCTTAACTCTTTAGCAGCTCCGAAGAAATGTTGTCTACTCCTACAGCTTTATTTACCTTCATCTCTTTCAATGCTTTTTCTATTTCACTATCTAGTATCATTGGCCCGCGCTTATCTTCATCTAGGGCTCCTTCATCCTCTATGTCTAAATTAGCTGGTCTACGATCGCTGTCATATAGCTCCTCCACGTATCCTATCCACCGATCTTGAATACCTTTCTGCTCGATTAGTATCTTACCTCTTCTGTCCTTAATCTTTGGTACAGTTTGCCCTCTCTTACCTCCCGATAGCAATTTTACTCTAGCGTATGACGCACCCACTTCCCCTTCTTTTTGCAGTTTCTCCATATCCTCGCATTGCCTTTTCCACTCAATTTTCCTTCGCCCTATTGGTTCTTCGCCGCAGTTGATTACTTAACTCCTTGTATTTCGGCTTACCTATGTCGGTTTTGACGTTTTTTCCAATTCTTTCTCTCCTCCGCATCTATCGTACGCATTATATTCCGTTAAAATCGGTTGACCTTACTTGAAGATACAGCGCCTAAACTCAAAGGACTCGACTTTTTTAATGGACAGTAGCCTACATCTAGTCTCTATAAAAACGTCGGTGTCCTTCCAACAATCATGCTCATAAAACCTCATTACTTTTAACCATAATTAGACTTGGAATACCAGTTATTATGGTCCTTAACCCCAGTTTAGGTTTTTAAAGCACGCCAGGTCCTCGGTTACGTAAAGCGAGCGTTAAGGCAGGGTCCATTTTTTCTTTGGGAGAAAATCACCATTCCAATACACTGAAGGAGGAGAAATGACCACACACTAAATATGAAGCAGGTATTACAGTGCGCTTTAATGAGAAAACAGAGAGACATGAATTGGTTCAGTAACGTCGCTTGGAGTGCGTTTAAGACAAAGGCGCTGCTGACGGTTTGACATGCACACAATATGTTAACACACCCAAGGCCGTTTAGGGAAAGGAATCAAGGGAACGAAAAATTCATTATATTGGGATTTTCTTAAATCATACGATCGTGAGGAATTTTGACATTTCACTTCATTCTAAGCCACATCAGTATGATTCAACTGTGCTATTATCTGGGACGGACTCTAGGCGCTCAACTTTCCTTATTGGCCAGGGGTCATCAGCAATATTCCAAAGAAAATGTAATTACCATCACGTCCATTATTCACCTATTTGAGTAGCCACCCTGAACGTGCAGATCAGAGCGATCTCTCGACTAACAATGCATACAAGTCACAGCTCGCGTGCACACTGTTCACACTGCTCTGTTCACAGATGACGTTAGATATATATTAAGAACCCCTGCGTATTATGCTAGGTTTGACCATATTAACAAAATTAGAGAGATAGATTGTCGTACCGATAGATTTAAAATGTCATTTTTCCCGCGTACCATAAGAGAGAACAATAGGCAACGTAGCAAAAGGGATAGGTAGGTGAAACATAGTTAGAATAGTCTGTAGTGCATGATGCATGTAATAACTACCAATAATCCCTTCCTTATTATGTAGATTTTAACCTGTACTATACCGTAGTAACTAATATTCTATTGTAATAACTACTGCAATTACTTGCAATAACTAATAATCTACTGTAGTAACTAATAAACTATGACCCTATTTTCTAGCATGTCTACATTATATATCCTACTTACATGGCAATAGTGCATGTTTGGTGATCACCCCCTGCCACACACCCTCGTGGTGGCTCGCAGGGTATTACGTAGATGTAGATGTACGTAGCACACGTCCATTAGGCGTTTCCCATCGCGCTCTGTGGCGGCAAAAGGGGTGATGACGGGTTGGTGAAGAGGGGAAGCAGGCGGACACATGAGCCGTTTCATATAAAGGATGAAACTTTTTTCCCGTTTCCTCATTGGGGAAACGACAAGTTGACTTTCCGTATACAAAGCGTTGCAATCCAACCACAAGCCCGAACCCCTCAGACTCTGGGCCGCGAAGCAGACAGCAATGCTATATTCCACACGGCATCATTACTTAGTGCTAAGAACACAGACTTTGCTCCAATACTGAGCAGAACTCTCACTTAAGACGAAATCTCATCAGCCGAGCCACTCAACCAATTCGGTTCGCTCCTCAATTTGTTCACCTAACTCGATACTCGTGAATCGCGAAATTTCGACGTCACAGCTTCGATAAATGCCATTGGCTTCGCTAAAATACAAGAATCCGCCGACAGTAATGACGTCACATCCATAATATAACCTTCTCAACTCCTGACATAATTAGCATGTGGATTATACCCAAAGATCTAGATTTCGGAGAATAACCGAGAGCACGAAAAATACATCGGCACAGCACAGCCTCGGCCAATCCTGATTTCCGATCGCCCACTTTATTTTCGTTCAAGCTATGATGTCACGACTGTAGAATTTGGCCCGATCCTAAACTACTCCCGATCAGGCTCCACGTCATGGCCAGTGCCGCCGGGTCGCAAGAAATACTCTGGGGAAACATAAATCATAACACAATAAGGGATATTCTCGACGCTCGCGTTCAAATTTCTCGCGAAACACCTTTCATGTGAAATTTATGAAACAACTAAGTTTACGAAACAGACGCCACTCGCTAACGTTTTTTTTTGTATTTGCCTTCCTTTATTACATAATGTCTATGGAATGCATTTCGTTTACGTTAAAACAAACTCATACAACATTCAATTAGAGACGATCTTGGAATACTGTGGTTTCCTAGTAAACGAAATTCCCCACTAAACAGAAAACCAAATTGGCAGGAGTATTGACGATATTACGCCCTACCGATTAAGCAGAGGCATTAATTACTTCTCATGAAGTACATTTAATAACTACTACTAATGTTAATTTATAACTTAACGATAAGGTGCTTCCATAAAATTATATATATATATATATATACACATAAATGTTCATACAGAAAGGTAGAAAGAAAGTGGATAGGAACACATAAAATTTACAAACACAATGGTGGTGTGAAGATGAAATGATGGCCGATTCCAAGCAGAAAAAATTCGACTGGACCGGGAATATTTCGCATATTCCCGGTCCTTCCCAATGCTCAGACCACCGAGCTACCCAGTCTACTAAGAATCCACTGGAATCGGCGGGGGGTTTATAGGAACAGACACTCCCCCGCATTATATATATATCTTATATATATAATGCCAAGTTTTCTTCGCCAGGTCTCCAGTTTTCTTCGGTAAAGGTGTATTCAGAGAACGGGCAAGAAAATAGCGTACTTAAAGAGTGAGCTCAGCACGGGGGAGAATCGGTTTCCTTTCTGATAGCATGTTATTCATAGGTTACATCCACGACGGCGTGAATTCAAACACGATAAGGTGGTAGACTAGTCGTCAAAGTCGGTGATGGGTTACCATCTGCTGGCCAGCCCCGAGTGTTATTCGACCTGGCCACCAAATGGTGGCACGTCAATTGCTACCTAACAAATAAACGCTCCACTGCCTCATTAAGGCAAAGCATTAAACACCTAATAACCGCAAACCGAAAGACAGTTCCTGTAATGGTGCTACTCACTAAATGAAAATAATCAGATTATGACTTGGAAAAGCTAAATTACGAGTTTATTAATAATATTCCACGACTCTTCCAGGTTTACCTTCTTGAATTCTTCTTTTACCATCTTGAATTTCGATGACTTTTCCAGGTAATCTAGGTTTTCCAGGCCTGTACTTAGGCCTAGGCCTATGTAATAAATTATGTAATTTTTACATATTTTCATGTAACTGGGAATTATTCGAGCTATATTTTTGTAGTTTCAATCTGACTGTAACATTAATAATGTACAACTGCAAAACTTAAAGAGTTCATGACGCTAAACCCTTTGTTAATGAATGGTAAAAATCAACATTTCCAGTCAAACTCAACGCGGCATATGGATAATGTACCTAAGTATTTTGAATACTCAACTCAACCCAAACCAGCTGGCCACTGGAAACCCTCCGTAATTGTAACGAGCACTATAACGTACAGATTGAACTTAGCCATCGATTGCAAAACCGACTTTGGAACTTAACCGACCGTCAACGCCACCGTGAAATTTAACTAGACATTGTAAAACCGGCCCAGAGACGGTTACTTCAGATTTAGTAAATCACGCCTCCATAAGCACTCAATTTCCGTGGGATCGGCAGAAGTTATAAGAACAAATAAATTGAGTTTCGAAAATTTCAAGTGATTAGCAATCGAAATAATCCCATTAATCCCACCCGAAGTAAGAACACATACCATTATGTAATATTTACGAAAGATTTCCAATTTTGGCCTCTTTCCTTACAAAAAAACCAGTCCCAATTTTTTAAATATCTTTCTCAGCCGTTTCAACTCCTAGCAGACTAAGATGTTGAAGGGGGTAATTGCGTTGTAAACCATAAAAATGCTCACTTCAAATATTCACGAAAAATTATATTGGCGCACGTAGTAAGGTTCGCCATGAAGCATATAGGGATCCAATTAAAAAAAAAGAACAAAGATGAATGTGACATTTACTCACCTATCAATGGAGCACGCCAGGTCCCCGTTAATCTGCGGCGACGTCATCGCGAGGTCCTCTTCGGACGCTCTGCAATGGAAAAGGAAAAAGTAAGATTACTCCAGAAGAATATTTCCCATCATCGAATACAAATTTCAAATGTAAGCAGAGGCAACGAATTCAGCATTACACATTTAGATAAGACATTTCAGAAACGGATTCATCATTACAAATTTGAGTTAGATGATGGAAAGAGTAACAGCAACATTTGGCGTTGGTATAAACTAAAATGAATTCTAAGATCAAACGTAAGATAATTTACCTTCATGAGAAAATCTAAATAAAAATACTTGAATTTAAGCAAAATCATCTAAGAGCTAACGTTAGTCACGTTTCAATACCCCCAAAATACCAAATACAAGATATAAGTATCCCGGTAGTACCTACTGATTACGAAGCATGAAATGTTTACCTGGACCGGGAAACACTCAAATTTTCAAAAAAAAAGATGCCAAGAAATAAGGGGCCCAGAGTTTCTCAGGGGCGGGGAATTTTGTCATAAAAGAATGAATCAGAGGCACGGTACCCAGTTTCATGGGCCGTATATAAATTTTAAGGCTGGCTTTTCAGGGATTATTAGATACATAATTCCATGGGTCACAATTAAAATATTCATAGAATATCATAAAAGTTTAACCACTGATATGTGAAGGAAATAACTGAAAAGGCTTATTTTATTCATATGTTAATTGAACTCGCGAACTAGCAAACTTCATTGGTCCTACAGAGTTGCATTACATTATGACCCGACGATAAGGTATTGTGTTTCAACGCAACGAAACCCAAGGATCTATCGTAGTGCTCAGATACCACAGGAGAAAAACCAAGGTGTTTTAGCTTCATTACAATATCCCGTATTAAAATTTCTTGGAACTGGGCAACCAAAAACTTAGCGCGAAAATGGGAGTCAAAGCAGTTGAGATTAATAGTGCTAAGCAAATTAACGTGGTAAGAAGTAATTAATAACTCAAAGTACCCAGATAAATTTGATTTCCCACGACCCTGGCTTCGTTATTCAACAACATCATCACGAAATTGTACCGGATAACGTAAAGACGTACAACAATCAAAACAAAACGGTGATAAATAAAATTGTACGTATATACACTAATTTATTTGTTGCTTTACAATATGAAAGAGTCCACAAAGTTACACCGTAACGAAGTTATCCAATTATCTAGTTAACATTCCTTCCTTTCACACACAAGGATGCTCTCCAGAATATTTTTCCCAGTAGAAAGATCTGACGGAGAAAGCTGCTGATGAAGTCTCTGAGATGAAAGAAAAGACTCATTTCACCCGGATTACGACGGACTACTCATTAATTGAAACGTCGCACAATGGGCTGGAATCGAAAAACAGCATAGCAAATCTGCAGCAATTTGTGCATAAGATGTGTGATTTCATTTTTCTTAGTTCTTGAGCATTAGCAATATGCAAGGGCTTAAAGCTGAACAAAATATGCTAAGAGCCGGATTTCAGTTTTCGCTGAAAATCTCAACATGAACAAGTTTCAAAAGCTTTTGTGGAACATGACTGGAATAAAAAGTGATATCACTTTATAGAACAGACCTTTGTCTTTGACATGTCGTAATTTTAAATGACTTAGAGAGATATTTATGCTTTTAATAGGACAAAATGGCGTACCATATTTTACACAAATCTTCCGCTTTTAGGTAGAAAAATGGTTGAGAGGGACACGGAATAACAGTAATCAACTCACACTACGAGATTTAATGAAGCTTCTAGAATGCAAATCCGTTAAGAAAGTCTGCGACTGCAAAATAAACTCTGATTTTCGATCGCGCGGCGGGGTCCAGCCTCGCGCTCCAGCTAATTGGAATACAGTGACACCGTGAGTATCATCACACGCTATACAGCCATGAGCTTACTCGTGGCGATTTACTTACTGGTCGCAAGATTTTGTTGTTTGCTAAAATATATGAGATTTCGTATGCTTATTAGGTTGGAAATACACAGCACGTTTATGCGACGCTTCCTCAACTTAAGTCGAAGTTAGCGAGTCGATCCAGTCTCCAATCAGGCAAAAAGGAATTAATACTGTTAATCAGGCTAAATTTGGACGAATGTGAAAATAATGAGCCCATAAATGCGATCCCGAGGATCCAGCGGGAAATGGTGAGAACACAGTAACATAGCGCGCAATCCAAGGTCAGTCCGTGCTATAGATCGTCATTCAATCCGGGAGGGCACTCACAACCAACTGTGAGTTTGGATTCGTAGCATTCACACTCGGCTCATTTAAGGGTGAGTAACGATTTATCTAACTGGTATGTATTCCAGAGACTCCAGTTTCATTGACGAATTTCCGTGAAAAAATGACCATACCATTAAGCCGTGCAAGTAAATAATTTTTCTGAGCAAGTACGTCTCGGTTATATGCATTCAATAGGAATAATGGCCAAATTTCCTGAGAAATCCATTAAACATTATGATTTAATGACAAAAGTTAATCTAAAAATAAAATGAATTCAAGCGCAGAGTATATTCATTCAAAGTTCGACGAAATTCTTTGTTATAGTTTTAAAACAAGCGATCGGTTAATATAAATCTCGAATGAATGAGAACATTCTGCAGTACGTTTTTTTATTGTCATATTTTCACCGTAGTTCAGCCCAATTCCGCATAGTTCTGAATTATAATGTCAGTTTAAACTCACGAATATTTGTGAAAGTATTTCTATAGCCTATATAACCTTATCCACAGTACTTGAACAATGGCAGGGACAACATGTTTTCCACATTACAATCAGAATATTAAACCAGGGTGGCTACTGATATCCAATTTTCAAATTTCCTGACTTTTCCCTGATGGATTTACCAATTTCCCCGACCGATAGCCAAAAGGTCACCTATTATTGGAATATTTTTTCTGCTGATTAAATTTTCTACGGCAGCTGTAAACGTTCTAAATTTTCTAATCATCGTTTCACATTTTTAGAACTGCAAGCATGTATTTCCCAGTGTGCCCCAGCTACTTCTCGACCTGAGTTTCTGAAGTTAAAAAAACGCGAGGTAAAATTTTCCGAACAACATAGCCTCGGATTCCTTGTGATGAACGAAATACATCGTGATCATGATTTTTAACACAACTAGGCAAATATCGCAATAAGGATGTACATAAGGGATACATTGTACGTCTAATTCAAAACTAAATAACTAAGATTCACAACTAACAACATTTACAACTGAATACTCCACGAATTAATGGTGCTCATTCAATGCACGTCAGCAACGGACGTTAGTTTTAGTTGGTGAAATGAAGGGCGGGAAAGACTTGCCGATAAACGTAATGGTAGAAAAATAACGAGGATTTCCTATCCCAGTTTCTCCCTGACTATTACGAGAATTCCCCGACTTTTCCAGAAATTCAAAATTCCCTGACAATTCCAGATTTTCCCTGGTGATCGCCACCCTGTACATGGACCAATTTCCTTATTTTTCTTGAGTAATTCATATTTAAGAGGTAGAGGTTTTGTGGTAGTCTCTTCAATCGTATGTATTTATATAGAATTTTTCAATATCAGGTTATTCATTTACTAACAGCATCACCAATGGTCACAATCCAAACTAATCATTACGCACGATTAGGTGGACTTTGTATTAAGATAAACTTTCTCCTACAAATAATGCTAAGGGATGAGACACACTGCCAAGGCTTTTATTTTGGAATTTCGAGTTACGAGGGACATCAAGCAGCAAAACAAATTTCAGAGTAGAAGATGGTGTTACCATCATCTGTGTTGTCCCACTACTCGCGTCTTTTGTCATTTATTCTTTAGCTCAATAAATCCTCAGTTGCTTATGTTGCTTTCCGATAACCCTTCAGCCCATTTTTCCAGCGCAACTGTTATTCGACAAGTCTATGGTAGGCGAGAGATTAGGAAAGTTGCTTTAGCTCTGTTCAAAAGAATTACGAATGATATATGGACCATATTTAACATCCATCCAAGAAATTGACTCACAATACTTTCCCAGTACTAGCAAAATTTGACCATATCACTACTTTTAGCCTTTTCTCGCTGAAAAATCTTGTCAAATACGAACCAGACCGTAACTTATTCACAGACATTACCAGGATTCTCTCCATAGAGCGTCGAAATCCGTTAAAAATGGTCATTCCGATATTTATACGAGATACAAAGTATTGTCAGAGAATTGTAAATTAATCCGAGTTAATATGCGAGGGAAGTACAGTAGTTCGTGAATATTTCACGTTCTAAAAATTGGAAGATAGGAGGGCATTATATTATAAAGCAGAAAATGCAAGTTACGAGCGCATTTTCAGCGAACGATCATCGTACATCCAGTGTGCCCTATTTAAAAGCTCCTTCGCCAAGTTAACATCCAGACAAAATATTTCCGTGATATGGAAGATTTCATTACATTCATAAATAATTCTCGGGATTCAAGCCGAGTAAGAATTTCGGCTGCTAGCGTTTCACTGGAACACTCTTCCATCGTCCTCAGAGCAATAAGAGTCGCAAGACTTTCTTGCTGCGCTTATATATCCGTCTAATCCGGGGGGCATTGTTGACTGCTTTTTTCCGTCATTTTTTTAAATTCCATTCCCTGCTGAGGATGTACCTAGAGTCCCGATTCAAGTTGTTATTCTCCAGCCTGATTTCAATGGCTTCTTTAAGGAGACGATCCCAATATCCATTCGCTTTGGAGACCACTTGAGCCTCATCAGAGGAGATGGTGTGATCTTCCGATAGGCTATGTTCAGCCAAGGCAGATTTCTCCGGATGTAACAGCCTAATACACCTCTTGTGCTCTTTAATTCGGGTCTCAATCGTGCACTCTGTCTCTCCGATGTATACTTTTCCGCACTGACATGGGTACGTTAGCAGCAAAATTCTTACTCGTCTTGAATCCCGAGAATTATTTATAAATATAATTCGCCGAGAAAGAACTAAATCTTATATTTCATAATATTTATTTACCTCAATTCAGTTTCCGCTCATATATTCCTCTCGTATGAATGCTCTCTCGTTAACCTAAAGTGATGTTAAATATTTGACTGTGAATTAGAAATGTTCGACTATGTTCGACGACTTTTCCCCATTTTTAAAGGTCAGCTACTTGCAGTAATCGTTGCAAAGTGCTTGTTGTTCGCTTACCAAACATTATTTTCCGTGCGACCGTAACCGCTCTTCCAGATTCTAGTTTTAGGGCGTCCTCATGTTTGTGGTTCCATACTATTCTAATGTTTTGGTACATTTAAAATAATTCCTGACCGCCGAGCTCATTATCCAAATGAGAGAGCTCCAGGGCGAATCTTCGACAGCAGTCATTATTGGACACAAACGGTAAAGTGGTCACAAACAGTATCGACAAAGCCAATTTATTAAATCACTACTTCGAAAGTGTATTCACGAAGGATGACACAATACACAATTTAGACATTCCAGACTTTAACGAGCCGAAGGCTGAGATGATAATTCAACGTGATGGAATAATTAAACAACTGCGTTCGATTAAACGTAACAAGTCCCCAGGTCCAAAAGGAATACCTGCACGCGTGCTCAAGGAGTTAGCGCCACAGATTGCACCATTCTTAGAAATTATATTTAACAAACCATCATCCGAAGGCAAGGTGCCCCAAGACTGGAAAATAGCAAACGCCAATCCGATACTGAAAAAAGGAAATAGAAGTGACCCAGGAAATTACCGGACTATATGGTTAACATCAATTTTATGCAAGATCCTCGAACACACTGTCGTTAGTAATATTTTGATATTCCTGGATAATCGTAACTTCTAACATAGCACTCAGCACGGCTTCCGTAAGGGCAGGTCCTGCGAAACACAGCTTGCGCTCTTCCTTCATGATATCCTAAAATTAGATGAATTGATTAAGGAAATCTATGCGATATTCCTTGATTTCTAGAAGGCATTCGACAAGGTTCATCACAAAACACTCATAAATATATATTGAAATAATGCGGAGTTAATAGAAAAATAGTGAATTGGATAAGAGACTTTAGCAGTGATCGAAAATAAAAAGTAGTCATTGATGGTTTTAGCTCTGATATGGTCGATGTCACATCCGGTGTTCCTCAGGGAAGTGTGATCGGCCCTCTTTTATTCATTATCTATATTAATGACCTAAGTTCTCGAATTGGTAGTAAATTAAGATTATTTGCAGAATGTACAGTTATCCACCATGAAATGAGCGAAGACACGGACTTTGAAGCTCAGTCATCTGACCTTAACAATGTTCATTCGTGGCGCCAGGAGTGGCGGTTAGAATTCAATATCAGTAAATGCACCACAGTTCACTTCTTGCGAAAGTCATCACACTAATACAATACATTTACTGTGGGTGCAGTAAACACAAAATCTTCAGATACAGTAAAATATCTTGGAATTACTTTGACTTCTGATATATTGTGGGGTACACACATACAAAACACATGCGGCACAGCATTAAAGAAACTAGGTTTTGTTAAACGTATAACAGGAAGGTCCTCGGATGAAAAAGAAAAAGAGAGATGTTACTTCGCTCTGGTCAGGGCTCACCTCGAATACGCCGCGAGCATTTGGGACCCAGGTCATAAAGATTTAACGACAAAAAATAATAAAATACAATGAATAGCAGCACGCTTCGTTAAATACTGCTACGAGCGTACATATACTGTCTCACAACTTTTAGAGGGATTAAGGTGGGAGCCCCTAGAGACTTGGAGGCTACACGCTAGCTTGCTTGAGAAATTCAGAACTCGTGTGTTTCAGAACGACACAGAGAATATTATCAAGACACCTCACTACATTTCTAGGTCTGACAGATTCGATAAAATAAGAGAGATACACTGCCGAACAGATAGGCACAAAAACTCGTTCTTTCCGCGAACAATAAGCGACCACAATAAAAAGTGTGCTCCACTAAATACACTCCTATAATACAAGTCACCATCTCCCAAAAACTTACATCTTCACACGGCTAGTGACCTAACACCCCCAGCCACACGCCTATGCGGCAGCTCGCAGGGTATTATGCAGGTGTATATGATCAACGTAAAAACACTTTTTCGGAATGTCCATATTTGAGCAATATGCTAACGAAACATTACCAGCTCATATTTTCTATGGATCGGGAGTTTGAAGTTCATTTTCAAAGAACCATAATTGCTTGAATAGGAAGTTAAATTATAGTAATACCACACCTACACTACCATAAATATTTTTAAGACAGGTATGATAGTCCAGAAAATAGTGAGGAATAATGTCGGACTGATCTACAATTGCATTTCCTCCTTAGGGACGAGAGCACGTCTTCGCGTTTCTGAAACACACATGCGAGCGAAACCCGACGTCGTAACAGGGACGGACTCACGATAGCATGCTCAAGATTCGAAAGCCTGGAATCGCGAGCCTCTTCATTCCTTGGGGTAGTTACAAAATTCTCATCGAATGGGGATCGTCCAAATCATAAGATGGCACAAAAGGCTATGGAGTGAGCCTAGAATGCCACGATGTCGATGAGGTACTGACGAGGGAAAGAGAACAGATTATCTCAACAAACATTGCACTCACGAAAATAAAAATGACGAGAACGGACAACATCAATATAAAAGAATGAATCTATTAAAAAAAAATATATATATATATATGAATCTATTTAAAAAAAAATATATATATATAGATATATGTGTGTGCATGTATGTTTGTGTGTGAGTGTGTTGTCCTGAATAGCGAGGAATTAATTGAAAGATGGGCTAATTCGCATAACCTGACCGTCGCAGCCATAAAGGACGTGGGAGGCAAATTTCAACAATGACAAGCTGTCAATAGATTCCTTCGAACGTCGATCGACGACCGAACTCCAGCCCACGCATTGAGGCCAGCGCTTTCTTTCGTGGTCGCCGTTAGCAAATGTAAACCACCAATATTCTTTACAGTCGATTAATTAATTACTTGGGCTGATATTGATGTCAATGACGATTTTCTTCCAAATTGTATAGTGACTGAGGAGCTGACTACAATGTCAGCGCGTAATACCTTCACCATTGGTGCGGGAAGACACCTCTTATACCGTGAAAATTGGTGGGCCGCTAACGCAGACTCCCAGAAACCCAGTTCCCCGCCAAAATCCCACGCGGCCAAAACAGCCGCGAGCGACGCGGTGAACGCAACCGTCCACATCTCGTCGTCCACTCTGGACGTCAACGGACGGAGCAGCCCGCCGCGCAGCACTACCGAGACCCGCTCCCGGAGTGGGGTGGGGTGATTGGGGAGGGAGGGGGGCGTGAGGGACCGAAATA
Organism: Ceriagrion tenellum; assembly: GCA_963169105.1. Lineage (NCBI taxonomy): Eukaryota > Metazoa > Arthropoda > Insecta > Odonata > Coenagrionidae > Ceriagrion > Ceriagrion tenellum. Next base: position 10,955,511 of record OY720638.1, on the reverse strand, counting down.
AAGAGACTGTAAAAGGGCGATCACGTGACCAGGCTTCCATTCTCGGGAAACTAGGCTAGGCGCGACGGGAGAAAGTCCTCGAGCGAGCCACGCGTTTCGCTCGCGCGTGGTGCCGGCCGCGGCGGTGCCGCGATCGATTTGCGCGTACGCAGAGCGTGCCGGACGGCGGCGGCGGCCGCGCCATCAATGGCGGTGGCGCTCCGGATCGATGGACGCCCGCCCGCGCCGACGCGCTCGCCCTCCATCTTGCCTCAGCTCAGCGTCGCCTACCCACCTTGTATTGTCTTGGCCAGCCACGCGAGCAACCAACCCGGCTCGATCCCCGGTGAATCCTCAACACAGGGGGATCGGGTTGGTGTGGTGGCTAGAGTACTCGCCTACCACACGAGCGGCCAGGGTTCAAATCCCTGCGCAGGAGGATGTTTTTCAGAGGAAACCCGATCTCCACTTGAGTGTCTTGTGGAGGGCACTTCAAGTGGAGTACTCCGTCTGTCGGATGTGACGTTAAACCGAGGTCCCCTTGGCGCCTTTCGTTAAGAGCAGGCTAATGTCGACGCCGGGTTTCCATCCACCCTTCCTCCCTTACCTATCCCCTATGGTGCAAATGACCTTAGCCGTCGGTCGCCCTCCTCAAATATCCAATCCAATCCTGAACACAGCATGCCTGAAGTTGCGAACCTTTATCAGCGAACAGAACCGAGGAGTGACCCTCACTTAACTCCCTATTACCTACGTTTGCCCCTAAATTATGTTTCGACATTAACAGTAAATGAATGCCATGGTTATCTATTACTTTTTCGTACGCAGGTCATAAAATTGATTCTAGCAAACTGGTGTCGGTATTAATTTCGGCAGGAAGTGCATAATTTCAACAACGATCTTGGAGCTCCTACAGAAGATAGGATTGGATTGGATATTTGGGGAAGCGACCGACAGCTTAGGTCATTTGCGCCATAGGGGGTGGGTAAGGGAGGAAGGATGGATAGAAACCCGGCGTCGGCATTAGCCTGCTCTCAACGATAGGCGCCAAGGGGACCACGGGTTAACGTCTCATCCGACAGACGGAGTACTGTACATAAAGTTCCCTCCACAAGACACTCAAGTAGGGATCAGGTTTCCTCTGAAAAACACCCTCCTCTGCAGGGATTTGAACCCTGGCCCCCCGTATGGTTAGCCAGTACTCTAGCCACCACAACAACCCGATCCCCTACAGGAGATAGGAGTCAGATAGTAGCAGCTATGCGTAGGCGCCAAGCAACGAGTTAAGTTGGTTGTCTGATTTTTTAAGCATTCGTGTATGTTCATTTCTTTTATATACATACTCTTAAAACATTGGAATAGCATTACACATAGAACACTGAACATAAAAGAAACGGAAGTTTATCCAAGAAAATTAATTGAGCATTATTTCGAAAACTTAAGTTTTAAACCCGGAAACGATTTAAGCGACATATGTGACTACATACGTTCATTAAGCCATCACCATAAAAAAAATGCCGAGACAATCAAACTGGGAGCAACCTCAGGTTTACCGTATGTAGCCAAGAAATGCTTGCGCATTATGTGTACAAATTCATCCCCTGTATGATTATTTATAGTAATTAGAAGTGATCCTTGGACGCAAAAATTGAGCGCCGGGAAATTGGCGCCATTTGTTTAAAAAAATTAGGTGACCCTAGGCGCTAAACGGACCACTCTTCGGATCTGTGGTCACTGACAGTGCTTACGGACTTTTCTTATCTTAACACGCAATACTAGAAAGTCAAATGCGCAGAAAAAGTCATTCTTTCGATGGAAATTAATTTTCACAGCGGATTAATATTTTAATCCGCTGTGAAAATTTATGCTAATTTATGCATCAAAAAGGATAAAAATGTAAGAATAAGTTCAACAATATTTTGCAACTCAGAGAACTGTACATGATACAGGAGATTTTCATAGTTTTTCTCATTTTTGTTTTGTGCTATTCCAACCTAACGGCAGACATTCCTTCCTTACTTCAGTATACTCACAGAGGGATCTGATTAAATATATTTATGGCGATTCCACCCAATTTCGAATTTGCCTACACTTAGGTTGAAGTCAGCAACGGAAAAAATATGAAAATTCGAATGGGTGGCATCGGCTGGTGGAATGATTAAGCTACTGAGTAACGGACCGATGACGCATCATAATTTCAAGCCGAGTTATCGCGATGATCCTTCGATCCAAGGCTTTCATTGAGGGTCGTAATGAGATTTCCATGTGAACTTATTACTGTCAAACATATTCCAATTTGATATCCACCCACCGGAAGCAAAATATTTCAATATCCTCGAAAGTCGTTCTTTTACTTTGCATCATAGCTCTGGCACCAGAAACTTCTTCCCCATCCAAAGTGCCCCCCGGGGATCATTCCTACGCATCTTTTTCATCATTAATTCGTATAGGACCCTAATCCTTCAAGTGGTTCACATCCTTCACGGGAATCCAATTGTTAAGAAGCAATGAAAAACGGGAGTGTTACCACGCTGTTTTCATTCAATCTTCTGCCACAATAAAACAGCCATAAATCTCTTAGGAGTGGAATCTCAGAATGCAAGCGTTAACGATAGGTGGTACTTAAGTTTACCTTGTGCTCAGCGAGCAGCAAATGTTTACCATCCCCCAAACAAAGTCCAAAAACAGCTGATCTAGCGCACCAAGCTGGATTACAACTACTATATTTCTCTTACGATTACAATCTCAATCTCCAAGTTAAATCTCTGTTGTATGTACCATTAGACATCTTTACATTCTGCAAGCTACATACTTTTAACGGTTCCCCCAACGGATAAAAATGAAGTCCGAAAATAGCAGATTTTAAGCGATAAGGTATTTCTGTTTGCTTCCAGAATAAAAAGAGTAGGTGCAACTCGTAATTAAATTATAAGAGTATTTTTATGCTTCATTATTTCAAGCCCAATAGCACAAAATCTAAGACTTCCCTCCTTCGTACAGTTTTCTCAAGATGAAAGCAAATTCTTTTTGTGGGGGCAACACGTTGATTTCAAGCTTATTTCAAGAATACAGAAATGTAAAGGAAAGAAAGAGAAATGCAAGTAAATGTTTTCCATTACGTGGTAAATAGTAGGGATTCGTCATACCTCGTCTGTAATAATTACGTAATGAGATATTTAGGGTTGAATTAACGTCAAAATTCTCAAAAATTCGCATGCGCCATCCTGCAAAAATGGCTGCCACAAGGTAATGAGAAGTGATTTTTTTATTCGTTCCATTCAACTGCCAATGCATGTGAGTAAATTCGGGCATCACATTGATTTTTATTCAGGAATAGTCATGCAGCCAATTTTACGTAAAAAGCTTGCGAAGTATAGTATTACGTCCGTCAGTTGGGAATTATGTCTTATATACATTATTTTACGAGTTTCAATATCTTCCGGCTAAAAAACCGTCCATGGAAAACAAAGGAAGGAATATCTTCGCCTATTGCCATACGGACCACACATATGGACGGTATCAAAAGAGAATACGAAATTTAGTCAGCAAAAAATACCATAGAATGTCATTAAAACGGGTAAAATTACTTATTAACAAAAATAATGGTTTCTGCTGAGAGACGCCGAGAGAGTAATTTCACAATGCTCCTCACTAGTACCTACATAAAATGAAATCTGGAAAATTGCGAGTAGATTCCAGTCGAACTTCCGCACAGGTGTTCCCAGAAAAACTTAGCATTAAATAAACATGCACATTGTCCAATATAAGTCATACTTTAGTAATTACACACGTTGGCACTGCCACTACGGAAGAACTAAAAAAGCAGAGAGAATGACATGATATGCTTCACAACATCTCAAAATCTGGTAACATAACGATCGTTTTAATTATACAGGTAATGAAATTTTTGATATCTCTTAAATAAAAACGGTAAGTTCAAGGAAAAGGAATGGCGTGAATCACTATATGAATACCTCAGAGCACTTTTGTGTAACGCATTGGAGCCCAAGGTTCAATTTTCAACAAAGAAATCTTCGTCTTTAGCGAAGCACTGTTTCGAACTTGATTTTAAGTAATCAAACCGATCTCCATAAATATATAACCCAGTAAAACACCTCAAGGGTGTGAGACAAGGGTGAACTTTTAACATTCGCCAAACTCTGCAGTGCAAACAGAGAGGAATCTGAACATCCATTCTCAGGTCACGGTGAAATTCCTGCTCGCGATCACAGAAAATCACATCAATAGTCCCCCATTCGGTACATCATAATAATGCATGATGGACTATTCATATAATATAGCTAATAAATGATGGACAACGTAGAGCCCAAGGACAGCAAATGAACAAATGCAATAATCACATCTAACTGCAACAACGATAAGCTGAGTTCTGCCACAGACCAATATCTCCCACCTGCCTCGTGTCATATCCTAGTAGGGACATATTGCTGTAAACTTAGCTATAAGACTCCATGTTAACCTAAATAGTAATTTTAAAAATCAGTAATTGCTCGTAAATAGCAGATTCTGGGAAATACTGGCTGCACTAATGGCCAACGATATTTTTATTTTATTATATGCCGATAAGCGCTGCTTTTACGGACTACCACTAGCCGTTAATGAAGTGTCAAGTTGTACGTTCATTATGCAATTATGAAAATTCTACCCTCACTACTAAGTCCTATCCTCACCATCCGGCCCGCCGACTACCAAGATAAGTAAAAGGATAAAGGAAATAAGTGGCGATACTGGTATATGATAAAATCAATATCTTCCCAGAGCAGAGTTCGGTCATCAATTTAAGATCCAGCGAATTTAGGTAAGACAGAATGAATGTAATTTCAGTCCCGCACTATACTTCTAAAAGTGATAGAAGAGTCAAAGTAAGAGAGAGGCACTGCCAGAATGATCGACATACAACATTGCTCCATTACTCATTACGTTACTTCGAATGAAGTTGAATTCGTACCGTGAGTCTAGCAGCAAAATTTCACCGGACTATTTTTCCTCCTTTAACATAATAAGGACATGAATTACACAGAATACTGACCGTAAGCTTCGTGCAATTGCAGATGACGCAGTCGTAAACCGGACTCTTGGTCATTAAAATCGAACTTGAAGCAACCCAAAGTGACGTGGCACATGTATTTGAAAATAAATTTTGGCTGAGAACTAAAAACTTTCGGAGAAATAATATCAATCCTCACAACACTTTCCGCTTACAGATAATTGATTTGCAAATGACATACTTCGTTGAGTAGATATTCTCACACTGACTGTCTGACTGACTGAGTCACACTGACTAATTACGTCTAAAGAGCATGGGGAAGAATAGAAAAGGAAAAATTGATGCTCTTATTCGTAGGATTTTTGAGGATGGAGTATGGCTATGGCTATCTTCATAGATATTAAATCTTCTATGAAGACGGCCGTGGTACGGCAAAAGATTTGGTGACGACCATACCAATTATTGTACCGAAAAAGAGAAACACAAAAACCGTCTAAGGCTATAAGGCAATAAGCTTCAAACCTCACGCGGCGAAAGTATTTCTCAGTATTAGAAATAAAAGGCTAGACAACATAATTAACGAATATTTGAATGGCGACCAGTTTGGGTTTAGGAGAGGACAGGAACGCAAGACCCTAGAGAAGTGATGAGGAAGCTAGTACAGAGAAACTTAGTATGTGGGCAGAATGTTTTTGCTTTCTTTGTAGATTTCAAGAAGGCATCGATAGAATGGTCTGAACTAAATTCATTGAAATAACGAAGAAATTATGAGTGGATAGGAGGGACAGACTTCTGATTCGGAATCTCTGCACGAGCCGGACGGTTCACGTTAGGGTAGTCGTCCTCCCACAGCCCATCTACTAACATACCCCTACCTACCTCTTCAGGTAGAGAACACAGGGGATGGGGTGAGCAAGAGGAGAAGGGGTCCTTGGGTACCACGTCTTAAAAAAGCAAAATGAAAATGCAGCAGCATGGATAATGGTGGAGGCAGTTTTCTAGGATCTTCTCACAAAACGAGTCATTTTTACTACAAGGAATACACGCATATCGCCCGATTTTCAATATTTTCTCAACATGCAACCACGTCTTTGGCAGGGAAGGATCGCGGCACACCTTCGAATAAGAGAAGGTGTGCCGAATAAGAGAAGGAAGACCACGTGGGTCGGTTCCTAGAAGTGAGGATGGGTGAGGAACCGATCCTTTAACTGAGATCATCTCGAAGAGAATCAGCTCTTCAACTTTTTTCTCTCGGTGGAAGAGCGGAGTGTAGCAGATCTGCGACAAACCAATCGTGCTGTTTCCAGATCTACGTATTTTTAACACCAAGCAGTACGCAAATCCCTACATTTAGAGCCGTGACAACTAATCTCAAGTTACAAGGCAATACAGTCACAAGCGTCCGAAGCATACGCGCCCCTCTCTAATAGCCGAGGAAAGGAGAGCTCTCAGGAGGATTAATAATAGTGTGTCAGTATTCTGAGGAATGGACGGGGCAGGAAACTGGGAGAGAAAGCAAAAATTCCGGTGAAACGTACATGAATAAAGCACCGAGAGAAAAATCACAAATAGGCTTCCCGCAGGATGGCAAACTCGCATAATCATCTTACGGGTCGGTATCTGGTATGATGACAGCATAAAAAAATGGTTATGAACTAGCGGTAGCAAGCTTACGGAAGCCTAGGCGGTAATAAGTTCCACGCCACAAAAGCTGTCGCTTCAACAGAGCCTCCTCCATCCAGCACAAGAAAATGAAGGTGGAGGCTGGGGAATGACTGCAATGAAGAACACAAGAGGCGAGATCGTGTGTGATAAAGGAAACGTTGGGGACTGTTGGGAGGAGTACTCAGAAGATTGAAAAATATTAGCGACTATGATAACAAGCAGAATTGCACTTTTCCACTAACTTTAATGCACTATAGACAACGCATTTCAACTCACAGTCATCTTCAGGTCCAAGAAGAACTGGTCGAGAGGTCTTATGCTAGAAGATGACTATGTGAGTAGAAACGTGTAGCATATTGTATAAACATTAAAATTTGTGAAAGAGTCCGATTACGCTAGTTTTCACAATGACGAACTTCCACCACATTAAGCCCGAATCTGTTGAAATAATGGTGAAATTGATGTCGAGCCCAAAGAATTAGGATACGGTAGCGTCAGCAAAGACGAGATTGGTGAGAACGACGTCACAACTAAGGTGACCACATTGGAAAGGCTTCAGGTTTCTATGTGGGATGTCCAATGAAATGTTGAAGCTAGGGTGTAAGCTCCTCATTATTCGTATGAGTGACTCATTGGCATGAAAGCTTCTGTTGTGGCCGCTGGTTTAGAGAATGATTTGAATTAGTGCCTTTGAACAAAGAGAATGGTGGAAGAATGAATGTCAGAACTACTGACATTTTAGTCCATTGAATATCCAGGGAAAGTGTTAGAAATAATAAAAACTGAAAGGGTAAGGAAGATAACAATTGACAGGATCTGGGGCCCGATCAGCGGGGGCTTTTGCTTAGGAGGGCATGTACGAGTCAGTTCTTTGCACTTGTGTAGTTGATTCAATCGCGCTTCGACGGCTAAGGTCTTCGACATCTAACTGTAAGCCGCTTGCAGAGAGAGGTAACAGCACTCTAATGAATCACACTTTCGCTAACTCCGGATTACTACGTGCGCGAGCGGAGATGCTCCCAATGGCTGCCTACCTGGTACCTGGTCATGTGCAGCCACGCGAGTGCAGCAGTATAGCAAAATCAAAAGATCCTGGCGCACTTCTGCGTGGCGGAGGGGAAAGTAAAGTGGAGGGATTGAAGTGATCGGACGGAGGGGAAGGTAGGGAAGGGGACGGCTGAGAACGAGGCAGGGGAGTCAAACTACTTTGCCAGGCACACACACACAAGGCTAAGAGGAAAAAGGTTTTGCTTCATCAATGCCATGCTTTACCCGTGCACTCCCTTGTCACGTGCAAGGCGTGGTAGTACGAATAAAATGCAGCAAACCGGGCGCCTGGTATCTGTGAATCATGGAATTTACCGTGGCGCTAAGGTTGGCAGCAACTAGAAAAGATTCACTCACTGACGCTCCACAATTTACAACCTTCTTCCGCCAGGCAGGGTTTGAAAGTCCTGAGGTCCATGACCCAAAATCGTCCACGGCGTAGCGCCAGTTTCTTCTGCGACTGCTACGCAATAAGGGTGCGTAATCATTCCGCGGCTTTTAAGTGTTTCCATGGAAACCTGAGTGAGAAATACAAGCAGTGATCACGTCTCTAAACTGGTTGGAGGTGTGAATGGGAAAAATCTACCTCATTCCGAAAATATTAACCTGCTGACTCACAAGTACAACGGGGACTCCTGGAAAACGTCCGTGAACCAACAAAGAGAATGGAAATGAGGATAATGCATCAGAGAACTAAGTAGCAGCTTTCGATAAGAAAAGAAATTGAAAAAATATTGCATAATGTGGATGACAGGCAAAGTTTTTGAACAAATGGAAAACTATAGAACCCTAACTGGATGTTTGTGAAAGACGATAGGATAGATTAGGAGATTAAGAGGCACGCGAGTGCAGCGAAGAAAGTCGCTGGTATAAAGTGGAGTGCATCAAGAAATGAGAAATTGTCTAGGGAAACAAAAATCGCAGTACACAAAAGTGTTAAGAAATACCGGAGGCTTATCCAGAGACGGTCGAGTATGAAAGGTCCATGTTTTTGTAGTTTAGCCACGTTAAGAGAAAACGGGAGTCGACAAACGAAGCAGATTTATCACAGTGGAGTAAATTGTGTGACAGAAGCGGAATTCCGAGGAAGTCAAGGGTGAAGACGGTAGAGTATTACGGAGAGAAGAAATGCTAGAAGTATTAACAAAAAGAGAGTGCGTGTGAAACAATGCAGGCATGTAACTAAGGCAAATTTTCAAGCAAAAAGAATATATATTGAAAAAAGTGCATCGCGAATAAGATATTTGACCCCTTCAGATTCTTCAGTATTGAGTGGTTCCGAGACAACGAATGAACCAAATTTCTGCGAAATCTTGGAGGACCCCTACCCCATCCTTCCTTCACCATTTCCCACAACTCATCTGCATAATGAAGTCTTAACGTTCTCATCCAGCAACTCCCTCACCGTCAAAGCCTACAAATTTTCCAGAGTCGTCTAGAATCGGTCGGAAGTTGTCCGAGGGTTTTGCGGGTCGATTGAAATAACCAGCTCTCCCGGCTGCCCCGTCACCTGTCTTTGGATCCAGGATCTTTAAGAAGAAATTGTATCTCGAATGGGGGAATGAAGCCGACATCGCCACGATGCAGTGTGAATCCACGCGGAGAGAGTCCAATTCCAGTGGAATACCACGGATGGAAAATGGCTCATTTGAAAATTAAATCACTACATCTGTAAACGTGACACCATATACGGATTCAGCTCATAGAGGACGTCGATCACAGAAGAGGCTCGATGGGTTGTGTTCCTCAATAAAAGTTTACGTTACGTCGTTGCACGTGCATTGGAACAGACTGGGGGGGTTCCTCCACGAAACGCTGATAAAGCAAGTATTAGCCACTTTGATTCCCCCACCCCGCAATCGAGAGTTCTTTCGCCTCTGCGGCAGTCATTTTTTTAAAAGCAGCCAGCATACCGAGTAATCCCTGTTCACTCAATGGCAAAAGACTCATTCGTCCCATCTGTCCAACAAGATGGAATTTCATGACAGAGCGAGCCGAATTATTAGCAATAAAAGCAATCAAGTGTGGAGTTCCCGATCTTAGAGGGGATATCATCCGCTATTGCGTTATTAATAAGTGATTCAACGTCGATGTTTTATACCAACCAGGTGCCATCTCCTCCCACTATATTCAGTCACTGACGCGAAGTTTACACAATTATATCCAAAAACTTTCATCAAATTCAAGGGAACTCAACTTAAAGCAAATAAGCAGCCTCCTTAAATCCACCCAAAAATCAACCAAAAATTTTTTCCAACGTCCGTTTCACATATTCCTGATTGTACGTGCGCGAGAATCGTCCTCAATCGCTCTTTCACTAGCCAAGTCCATTAGTTGAGGAAGTAAATCATATTCGCTCCGAAGACAAAAAAGCAAAAGGGTGGCTCCCACTCCCCGCATCACTGGATCTGTGAACAAGGTTCCTAGTCAGCCTCCGGCAAGCTACGACCTCGATGGCATGTCGTGCCCGGTAATCAAAGCAAGACCGATCCGGAAAAAATAACTTGAGGAAGCAGCAAAATAATTAAAAGCTTCTAATGTCGGTGAACACTTTAGAGTTTTTTTCGAGAAAGATGACACTTTTAAGCTTACATAAGGACCATTGGGCAGAGAAGTAATAAAATAAAAGTTTATAGGCATAATATCTCTGAATCCTAATGAAAATTAATTAAATTTCGAGTGAATTACTATTTTACCGAGCGGATATTATCTATGTGCAAAATTTGTGACCTTCCAGACATAATCTTCATGGCGACATAAATTTTTGCGCAGCCAACTAATACTTACAGATTTTGATTAGCAAGGTCCTACCTCGTGAGATATTTTAACAGAACCAACTATCAGTCAAATCGGAGTATATGACTGGGATTCGATTGATTGTCGACAACTTTTTAAAATTCACACAGGTAGACAGGCAGGGTATGGCACATTTCGATATTTCTGCAATTATGCACGATAAACTGCTACAGAGAAATGCGAATTTTCCGCATTGAGGTGTATGAAAATTCATAGAAAGTTAAAATTGATCCACCAAAAAGTGGGGGTCAACATACGAAATTCCAGCACATAGGCGCAGAACAAATGAAAAGATAACAAAAGAAAATCTGGAAGAGACCCACGGTAGAAGAGATATGGAGCTTTAAAACTACGCTGAGGATGAGGAAGCGGGAAATTCCGGAGCAAAAAACAATGAAAGGAGATATGGGCGCAATGGATTGGTGCAGGGTTAAATTATAACTCTGTCTACAACTTGCAATTAGTGTTAAGGAAGGTCAATGAACAGTTCAAACACATTACATGGGGATAAAGGCTAGGGAATGGAATTTAAAAGCCTTTAATGGCGTCAAAAGAATATAACACTAGGAGTTAGATGAACAACCGATTATTCCGTAAAAGGGAATGGGAGCTGATTAATTTGGCGATAAAAGGTAAAAACCAGAATAACAAGAGCATGAAAAACAATGCGAAAGGCAGACACAAGAAGAAGCAAGGAGAGGTGGATCACAGAACAACACCGAAAGTAATGATTGAAGAAAGTAGGAGGAATAAAACTGTGGACACGGCTAGGAATGGTGATGTACAAAGAACTGAACTTGGGAAAGAAGCAAACACACCAAAGGAAGCGCTGTACAAAGTACAAATCAATGGAATGAAAGTGCTATTAGCGAACGTAAAAATGTTTACAGATAGTGAAAAAGGCACTCAAGCAAAAGGAGGAGAGAAAACCAATTGAAGTTAAGATGACGCTTAAAGAGTAACCTATACAGAAGTAGTTCAACTTTAAAAGCTAGTGAATCTTAAGTCATTTCTCTCTTACCGTTTGCCACTTGCATAAGGGGTAAAGCACTCGAAATGACTGGAAGGATCAGGACATCACCCACCTATGTACACTTACAGAGTCTTTGACAACATAGGGTGCGAACATTTTGAAGGCGTATTTCGTTGAATGAACGAGGAGGGTATGTTTGGTCATATAACTACGTACTAATTTATGATGCCGATCCCAAATAAGAGAAAATCAGAGGTTGAGAGTTTAATAGCTCTCAAGAGGCAAATATTGAAGCGAAGAATGCCGTGGTATCCCTCGGTCCACGGTCGTGCTTCGAGGTATTACCGGAAAGACAGAGAAGAGCAAACAATTTTCATCATCAGTTTAAAGTCACGAACGGGAGAGATGGCGCTTATGAGAACTCTCGACTACAGTGGTCCAAACAAGGTGTGATCGCTTGCTTTGCTGACTTCGAGAAGTTCGAAGGAGAATACAGCGAGGAGGTGAAGACTGTGACGATTGCAGAGCACAGGAGAGAGAGAGAGAGAAATAAAGGGAGAGAGAGAGAGGCGATGTATAGCAGCCATAAAAATGGCATCTAAATATCAGTAATGAATAGCCATAGGTGAATCCGAGAGGGCACCGCTAGGCAGGAGTGTTACACAGGGCTGCCCGTTATCGCCCGCACCCCACAAAATACATACGTGCGGAGGAGAGAATCGAGGAAGGGAATGAGGGCACGTACGGAAGGAATGGGAGGAGGAGGTTGGCTTTTGACCAGTCACTGGGTAGCCCGTTATCCAAGGGGCTGCGGTCGATATCGGAAATTAAAAGATTCAAAAATGAGAATTGAGAAAAGGACGAAAGGAACGAATGTGGCTTCTCCGGAAAAAAACATAGAAAAATTAAATATAAAAGTAAGAAAGCGCTTGAAAAAACAAGTACTTATACTTCTCTTTTCAGGCACACTTGAACCAAAACTGACACGTTGCGAATGATATTAGAAGGAGAATTCTGTTGGCAAAAGAGTTACCAGGAGAGATTCAGAAGAGAACAAATTACCATCAACCTCGGGAAAATAATAAGAGCCTGACTAGCGTCCACATCAGCGCAGTGGCCAGCTAGTCGCCAGGAGGGTGAATGGCAGAAGATGTAAGAACAAGAGTCGTGAAATGGAAAATTAATAGGGATCACGGCACAGGGAAAATGCAAGGACGAGAAGCGACGGACAGACGGCGTTTTACGTGGTAGTCACCACAAGTTTCAAAATCAGAATAAGAATTTGTAACTATCTGTTCGACAGTACCATTCTTTTTTCCCCCTTCTGTTAGTATTTCTGGTGGGCGAGGCCTACCGAGGAGGGTGATTCTATATTTGACCAAGAATTGGTCCGAGGACACCACTCTGATGACGTACGCCGACTGACCGCGCTGCGCCCACCGGTAAAGGGAGCCGGGTGACACCCAATCCCAAATTTTTGGGTAACGGGCTCCTCCGGTTCTCACAAGACGTGTGGTAAGTTTTCGCGTGAGCAAAAACCGACGGCGACCCGTGCTACGCTGCTGGGGGAACCCAGCAACTACGAGAACTGGGGGCAGGCGGAGGCCCATAGGCGTTTCGACGTCAATCCGCCTCATTGGTGTCGGACTCCCAGGGGTTGTGCGTGTCGTGTGGCGTGCCCGACTGCTGTAATCGCAGTCGGGTGCCGGCGGCCCGTACCGCGGCCTATTCCCTTCTCATTTTACCCTCCCCCCAGTAAGACCAATCGTGTTGAGCTTAAATGCAGGTGCCGACTTACTGGCCTCCCGCGCAAGTAGACACATGGTTCTTCTGTTAGTATTAGGAAAAGTGGAGCATGTAATATCTTCCACATCACCCTTTAACTAAAGAGATCTCAATTTGTCTAGTACACTTAACCTAGAGTGAAGCTTAACGAGTCCGGAGGGACTTCTTAGCTAGTCCTCCTCCTAGCTGGTCACATTCCATCTTCGCTCAAAGCATTGTTTTAAAATCCTACAGCTTTCCTTAGAAATTTATCAAGCGGACTAAATTTGTCCTATATCCAAAATGCTTGAGGGATACTGAATTTTGGGACTTGCTTTACGAGTAATAGAGAAAATATTACGAACCGGTTCCTAACATTTCCTTCCCAAGGACTAACTCCTCGTCGTGGTGGAGGGGCTTGTGTTCTCCGATGACCTCTGGAGATGAACCGGCAGGAGCGATAGCAACTGCTCTGTGTAGGGCCACCCATGCCACATAGATCGATGGTCAAGAGGCAGACCAATGGTAGTCGAACAGCGCCTGTACCTTAGTAGGGAGGTAGCATAATGCGTCTGATCGCATGGGCGTGTCCTCTCACGCGATAGTGTCATGTAAAAGCACTATTGAGGTAGGCCATGGGAATACCAACTCAATGAATCAACCTTGGAACCACACTCGACACTAATATTACAATGAATCCTGGTATCTACGTGACTCGCCCCCAGAGGACCGGGTGTCGTGCCCGGCAGCGAATAGCGCAATGCCCCTGGGGTCGTCATCACATGAGATCTTCGCTCGGAAGTAGAGACTATACAAAATCAGGGAAAAAGAAGATAAGAGGAAAAAATAATCAGAATAGGCGCGGGGATTATTGGGACTATCCATAAGGTGGACAAGTTGGAGAATAAAATTCAAGAAATGGAGAATGTGGGTGTATATATCATCAGGGGTATTCATAGATTTCAGCAACAACGCGCCAATAAGGCGACTAACTTAATCAGCTACTATGAACTCTTTAGTCGTTTACTAAAAAATGGTATTCATAGATCCTTCCCAGAAAGCTACCAGGAGCTACTACGTATATTACTATACATCACCGTCATATCGGAGAATATGTTTTCGCGACTCCCTTGAAAACAAAGAAGCAACGCTTGGAAACACTAACATGTATCGATGTTCGAGAGTTCGCATGCCATGCATTAATCGTGCTCATTCAATTAATGCCAATTAAAGTAATGAATAAAATCCATTGTTATTACATTACATAATGAATAATACAATGATTCCATAGCCTGAGAAACGTTTGGTGGCCATTAACTTTGAAATAGGTTTTTAATCGTAACTTAATGGATACTTTCAAGAATAAATCACTTTTCGCTCCTTAATTTATGAATTACAGCCAAAAATAAATAAACATACCCAGTTAAGGAGTAAAAAAAGGCAATCGATATCCTACGGGAACGTCACCGCAATATTTAGTTTCATTGTTCATCCTGCTCTGTACAATATTTCCAAAATGTTTCTTTTGGATAAACAATGTGGGGGGTAAGATACCCTTCTTCATCCGTTTCATAATTGGATAAGGAACAACATAATTGAAAACGAAGGACCAGAAAAAGTACCTCTTTCGGGAATTTATGAAGTAATATTCATTATTAAATGGCGTTAAATTAAAAGGCTTAAATTTGCAATTTTTTTATCATTGCCTTCAAAATACAAAACTTATCTTCTGTAAACGTTAATTGTTACATCAGAAAAAAATCCGGGATTACATGCTATTCCTGACCTTTATTTTTGCTGTATGTAGTTTTGCATAACAAATTAGCACATATACTTAAATCAGTAGATAAAATCATTAAAATTAATTGGCCAAACAACAGCTTTACTGCATCAAAATATAACTAGATCCACATTATCGCACCAAATTTACAGATCGGTTATATTCAAATATAATATCATCCTACTTAAAGGACTTCACTGTTCCTTCCATTAAACAATTAAAAAGAAAATATTGAACGCAAGTCAATTGCCAATGACCGTCATCTACACAGAAATTAAATCAATTTTCTCATTCTCAGACTAATCATTAACTTTGTAAACGATAAATGAACTTGCACACGGTACAGCAGACAATGTCACGATTTAAAGTGCGTACCGATATTTCCCTTCACGAATCCTTTTTCAGCATAAAATAAAAGGAAACTGATTTCACATATCGCTAAAAACTGCTGAGTCACTGAAAGAACACACTTTTTTCACATCAAAAACCATAAGAAACCTCTGTGATCAACACATAAACAAAAGCGAAACGAAACATGAATTAACGACAGAATGGAATGAGACCAGCGCTCTGATGTGAAAAGACTTGCAATTATAATTATTACCTGCGTGAAATGCTTACATTCGATGAGAAAACAATTGCACGTCTTCAGATCAATAAAAGCATTTTTTACGAAAAAAAAAGAGTAATATGCCCGGGTCAATTGCTCTGAAGCACCTCACTTGATTCAATGGTCACGACATCTAAGATACACTAGTAAATTGTTGAGGAGCCTTCCTCCTCGATATATTCCTTAAAAAAGCGCTATAGGCTCGTAGAATAGTAATAATATTTCACAAACGAACAGCACTATGATCCGAAGAATAAAAAAAAGAAATTGAAATCCTGAAAAAAGTCATAAACATACGGATTTATGCACTTTATTAGGCCGTGCGGCGTAGCACTGATTAAACGGGATGAAAACGCCGAGGTAAGCACCTTCTGACGTACCCACAAACGTAACCTAACTCTGTCACTTTTGTTGAATAAAACACTCGTGAAGCACAACTGTGTACAACAACACGGCGCCGCAGGCTAAGAGAAAATACTTGAAATGTTGAGTAGGATCCAGCAGCAATACTACACCACGCATCAGCCAGACTTGAGGGAAAAAATCCCACCACTGTCTTCGGTAATATCGCCTAAAATCTCAGTTATGGCTTCATTTTATCACACGAGGTGGATTGCTTGTGACAGAACGCCATTTTAGCGTTCACTGACCTTTCCCATCTATACGTAGCCCATGCAATGAGTATAAATACACATGAAACGTTGAAGAAGGGGTAAGGTGTAATTCATTTTGTTCAAAACCAACATCTTGAAAGAAAAATTTACTCCAGTACTAGACCGCATTTCGATTATTGGGGGTGGGAGTGCAACCATTGCTTGCCTTCGAAATGCAATATTTTCATTGTGCGTTCACATTCACATTCCGGATGATAACTCATTCTACACAAGTTGTCAATCGCCACACTCGTGGCATGTATGGCGGAGCTCTTTCCAACTGTTTACGAAGGATGTAAACACTGCTCGTTACAGGCTGCCTGGATTTCAATTTCCTGTACCATAAGGGGCGGAATGTATATAAATTCGCGCCTCAGAACCAGAACCATTTAATTCTCACCCACATTCTGATTCGCGACGAGACCTACAGAGCAATGTGGCAGAGCGCTTTCCAAAAACATCACCCCCGGATTTAGAAAAGAACCCAAAAAAAAACTTTAAAACGGGCATGTGAAATAAGTAAGGGTTCAGAATCTCCTTTTGTATAGGTCATCAGTATTTTAAGTTTCCCCAAACGCCGCAGTATTACCTTGCTGCAGCTACTTCGCTATTTGCCGGAGAAGTCAAACGGAAATTTTATTTATTTAAGTTGGTGATGAGTACCGTCTATGGCCGGCATAGCCAGTAATGTATGAGAGGAAATCAAATCCCTAATCACTGCAATTTTAATATTCCTAATGGTGTCTTTTAATAAAATACTCAGGGTCATATTATTATGAATGCCAATACAATAAGAGTCACATATGATTCACAAACTATTTGACACAGCTGGCACAATTGCTCAAGAAGTACCAATGCAATCGTATACATATTGATTGAGCTTGGATTAGAAGTATGGAAATTATTAGCGGGCGGAAATGGTACATTGCAAAGCACCCTAAAACCAAATATGCAAAGTAATGAATGCTAATAAATAACGCGAGGAAGTAAAACGGGTGAAAACGTTATGAGCCCGTTAAAGGAGTCAAACTCTCTAGGACGCTGTTAATGAAACAAAGGCTCGCCCTCCTACGCAATGTAGACACCACCCGCCGGGCGGCGGCTACCGGCGAAATTGCAACCACGCCGACCACCAATGGGACGAGGGGGAGGGACGAGGAGGATGCCCACGACTTCGCGGACCCGAGCGGGCCTCGTCCTCCGAAAGCCCTTCAAAACCATGTGGGAACGGGAGCAATGCTCCCTTCTACGGAATGGCCGCTTATTGGTCGAGCAATCACCGCGCAACGAGGAGGATTCGAACTTGGATCGGGGAGGAGAGCCGAGATGGGATACTGAAAACGTACGACGGAACGGGAGGAAGATGAGCGAACAAGATGTTGATGGGGTGGGAGAAATAAATCAAGCGGCACAGCTGTCCTCTTTATCTTTCCTCTAGATGAAGGATAAGTGACTGAAAGGTGAGGCTACTGAGGACCATTTGGTGAGATCGGATGCGAGGGACGAGGAGAAATAGGTAAAGATGGGCATTTAGGATGTTGCGAAGAGAGGCGGGAAGTATGCTAAACTGAAGGCGGCGATCGCGCGAGGGAGATAAGAGAGTGGTAACGATCCATTTAAACGATCGTTCGAACACCAAATATTGATTGGAATATCCGCACGTCGGAATCGTCCTACAAAGCTACTCTCTACGATGATGAGTTATCGAAGCAAAAGAACCGACTTCAGCACACAGAGGACAAGGCATAAACATAATGAGCACCCCACGTTTTCCCAATATACCAAGCAGTGCTCACGAGGAAACTAGAAACCACACCAAAATCCTGGTCAGAGAATCAAGAAGTCCATCTGAAATATCCATGGAATGAATACCAAGATTTAGTGTGGATAACGTGGCTTCACAACCGAATTTCAATCAAATGATTCTAAATCTATTTCTGCGAAGACGGAACTGGCATGCTCAAAGTTTTCACGTTCACTTGGAGATTCTGTAACGACTTCCCGCTTTCTCTCCGATTCCATCAAAGAGCCACTCACACATCTGCAACGCGGCGAAGTTTTCGAACAACTTCCATCATTGCACGCCGAGCGACACAGACTACCGGTATAAGAATTTGAATGGACGTAAACCAACATCCAAACGAAAATTATACAGAGCAAGGCACAGTGAAATTTTCAGAGAAAGAAATTACTCCATGGCGGCTCGCACAATCACCCAGGGCTTGTACAGATGGGTGATCCACCGGTAGTTTCAAACTACGTGAAAGAAGTAATGTTCTATACTACCATAAAACCATTTTTTGGTTTTATGGTAGTATAAAACATTTTTCTGGTTATTCCAATAACCCCAGCCCCAAACTCTCGTTTCCACAGCCTTCGGTAAGGTGTTCGGATCCACGCCAAGGGATAAGCGCCATATAAATGCTACTTAGCCTTGCACTAGATTTACCACACCAATTTTAGGATACAATACCTGGCGGAAAAATCACCCGCAGTGTAATGTAATGTGAGTGACCCTGTAATGTGAGTGGTACCAACTCTCGCCACGACATGAAAAATAAGGCCAAATGAACAGTGCGATCCTACGACCTTAAAAAGTCCGACACTAATTTTATAACAACGCTAATTATTAAACGCCTTAACGATATTTATTTTCCTCCAATTGCTACACAAGGATTCATTTAAAAGCACGTAATATAAAACAACGATGGCATTTATTTAGATAGGAATAGTACTTGAAGACAAATGAAGCATCAACCATTAGCCACATACGCAGCTTAAACTCAACGTAGATGTCATAGCCTTCACGTCGATCCTCATTACTACATACCGTGTTCCGAGTAGAAATAATTTTACTAAATTAAATACAAATGCGATAAAACTACAAGTCAAAAATGTAACGGCATTCTAAGGAATGGGTCGAGACTTATAGGGCTTTCAACCGCCGAACAGACGAATAGTCAGGAGCATTTTCAATTACTCTATCCTAATGCATGCCCACTGCTTCTTAAATCCAGAACTCAATGACGACCCTGATAAATATCTAAACGATCAAATCTTCATAATTCAGTAAACTGCGCCCAAATCGTGACCACACAACTACAGCCGATATACGACGGGAACAGCTATTCGCATACGGAGATGGGTGGAGGCGCTTACCAACTTCATCGGCGGTATTTCTAGCTCCAAGATTCCGCTCATTCTGGCTCCAACGCCGAATAGCCGCGTGGAAATCGACAAGATATACTACAAACCCCAACCCTCCCCCTACCCCACTTCCCCCCTCCCCAAACACGCCACGAAGCGGCGGTGATCCGCACATGCGCCAAATCAAAGGCAACCCCTTGGGCAGCTCTTCTCCTTTTCATTCGGTACAACTTATTACTTTCAACATGCTGCTTCAATCAGCAATAATGCGAGAAGACATAGATGACGCATAAAAAATCGCCACTTACTTATACACAAATGACATACGACACTCAATACACGGACATTTCTCTAGGTGCTTTGAAACGCATTGTATCCGTACATGTTCTGATGCACGCGTATCATCGATTGTGCTCAATGGATTTAAATTAGATGAAAATACTCAACTCAATACAAAGCGCTCCCTATATACCGGGCAGTATGAGACCAAAACAGCCATTTGCCGATTCGTAGGAGACAGAAAAGAAATCAAGTTGAATTTGGAAGACGAAGCTTGATGCCACTCGCCTGGGACCCCACCTCCACCGACCCACTCATTTCCGAGCTGACACCGTTGCACTCTCAAGCTTAGGAGCGAGCGAGGGACGCGAAACGCGACCACACGACACAACCGTGTCGACAGTTTAACGGGAAAATGTTTAGCTGTAACAGAGAGCGAATCACGGACTAAATTATTTGAGCCAGAAGTGAGTAAGTAGAGCCAACACGCTTCTCATTCCTCTAGATTATCATGGCAATATTGGAGGATTTGAGGGCATCGGGAATTTATCGAGCCAAATGCTTAGCCAGCTTGACAATTGTGAGACCCGAGCATCATTTCACACGGGAATCAGCACAATGGACCGACAAGTCAACGGTCTGCGGGTCGATTCCCGGTCATGATGAACCTCCTCATGAAGAACTCCACGCAAATATCGGCCTCGACTGAGGAAAACACCTTCCGTTGTACAAAACAAGCAAGGATCCCTGGACTACCAACTCTACGAGCCACCGTGAGAGAGACAGAAGGACACCAAAACGAAAACACTCAAGTTTCCGACAGTGGGCGAGAAGCGACGAGGCACTCTCGCCGAGACTACGTCCCTCGGTCGACGCTCCTCACGACCCGCACACATTCGTCGCTCACCCCCGTTTGGTGCGCGTGCGGCCGGCAAGCGAATCGCGTTCATTCACGTTCCACGAGTCGCTCCTCTCCGCCGACGGGCGACTGAAGTCCCTGAGGGCGACCATGGCGAAGCAGAGTGACCGAATCCGACGCGGCCAGGGCGCGACCCAGCAACCGGACTCCTCCCGCCGCCACCGCTGGGGGACCTCGGCCATCGAAACCCCGCTCACGTCGACCGAGACGGAAAAACGACGCTCGCGATGTTTTGATCTTCACTCGCACGCTGAAACGAGTCAGAGGATCGGCGAGAATAATGCACTTTGCGAGTTCTGCGCGAGCTACCTCCAAGAGTGTGAGGCGCGGGGAATTGACACTCCTTACTGTATGTGGTAACCGGAGGAGAGGAGTGATCCTGGCAATGCTGATACATAGGTTTGATTCATCTGGTGGCTCGAATGATTCGATGATAGAAATACCTGAACAAATGTGGAATGACACATACCAAAACAAGTGGTGAATGAAGAAATATGTCAAAACAGCGCTGAAATTGGTTATCGACATAAAAAGCCATGGTCCACAAACGATTACAGCCGAACGCCACTAACGTCACGAGGAAGTTCCCACGCGGGGAGTGCCTTCCCACGTAATCAATAAATGCATTTCACGGGCGAGAAAAAAACACGCCCCTCAACGCTGCACAGGGCAGGACCGGTGCAGCAGCATACAAGGCATCGGCCTGACAAAAAGGAAGCAAACGAAAGTTTCTTTGGGAGCCCCATCGGGCGGTGAGGCATTCGAGTGAAGGAGGGGCACGGGGGGCGTGGGGGCGGAGCGTGTGTGGCGATGGTCGAGGCGGCGCAGGGGAATCAATGGGGCCTCGCCCGGGCGAAACACGCGTTACCTGTTCGCGACACTCACGTCCCGCGTCGCAGGACGGTTCCCGGGCAGGACGCACGAGCGGGGGCGGTCACGGCACCACGGGGCGATCACGAGCGGGCGCGGCGGAGTCGGCTGGCGGCACGGCCTCTCCTCGCATCTCACACACCGCGGGGGACACTGACGACGCGGGGGGCGCACTCCGAGGCGGCGGTGAGGGGGGCGGGGGTGCGAGAACCGAGGGGGGGCGCATGCGCTGCTCTCGTCCCCCCCCCCTCCCCTTCATGGTGTCCGCCGCCTGACTCGTATCGACTGAGGACAGCAGAGGGACGAGTCCAACGGGGAGGGGGGAAACGGGAAGGGGAGAGGGGGGAATGGAGGAAGGTGGCGGCGTCGGGGACTCGCAAGGGGGAAGAGGGGGAAAATATATGCATATAGTATGTCCTCGATTTACGTCGGAGGTGCGTGTTGAAGAAGAGCAACGTAAGTCGAAATTACGTAAAACGGATCCAAATATTCGTGACCACTTTAATCTCAAAATAAATAAAGGTGTTAATTCCAAAATTTGTTTGATGCCATTAACCAGGAAAAAAAAGCTATTTCAGATAGGATGATGGTCTCCATCATTTAAAAAACGCAATTAAATGCATATACGCTCTATTTTATTAGCATTAGGCAGGGAAAAATTTTCCGACGACCCTTGTCAGCCTGGACGTAATGTCGAATCAGACGTAAAAGCGAAACGACGCATTCCGAGGACTTAATGTAAGTGTGCGTGTGCGTTGAAAAATGAGAGGGGATGGGAGCGTGGCTGTGGGAGCGGCCAGGAAGACGGAGTGGGGGAGCGCGGGGGGGGATTGCGGCTGTCCCCTCCGTGATGGACGCGGCCGTGGCATTGCACCGGTTTCCGACCGAAAAAACATCGATGGCTACCACTGAACCACTGGAAAGGGACGTCAGGTGACGTCTACAGATCGACCGGTAATGGCCGACGACAACGTTATGACACAATCGCTCATAGGTTACATAGAAACACATCCCCGTCGGCAAAAAAAACCGCAGGCGGACTCCTTCCGTCCTTCGTCCTTGATCAACGTCCACGGCCGGTCCACTGTGGGGAATAACCGAATGACTCATCCTTTCTTAGGCATGCTGAGGGACTGAAGAGACTAACGGTTAACACACACGATTGAGAAAAGCGACACAGAATCATGGCCATACCCTACCCTAACAAAGTGTTTGGCATTCTGCGAATTATCGACAGCAGTAAACCCAAATGTTTATTTGGAAGGTGAGGAGAGATATCACCTTGTGCTCCACCCATAAACGTATGAAACCCATGTATCTATAGTATCAGGAACGGCTCTTGTGTTTAGACCAATAGCAATCCTCCCGAGTTCGATTAACCTGAATATAAAGCCCGTGCATTGAGAGCTCTGCCTGGACATGAATACCTGATGTTTCAATCCGTGAAGAGAGACCTCTATTAAGAGGCTTGCCACACCACCTGATAGCCTTTAGTGAGAGTGAAACCACGCAGGCAATAAAGGCTGTCAAGCAAAGGATATAATCAAGGCTATACAATCGTAGATAGCTAAAGATTTAAATAAAGCACAAATACAAGAAATACGATTAAACGCATGAAACATTTTATAATAAAAATTTTCGCTTTTTCAACAAAACATTTCTCAGAGGTAAACTAGTACAATGAACAGACTCCAGAGTTTGGTCAGAAAAACGAGCTCTTTCATGAGAGTACTAATCAGACTCAATTTTCTGCAGGGTTGTTATCAGAAAGTGACTCAAATGAAAATTAAAAATCACAAGTCTGGAAGTTAATAACAATTTGATTCATTTGAACAATTTTTTAAAAGCAAAGTAAGTAAAAGTCCTTCAAACAAAAAAAATCTGGCTGATGAGGTTTTTTTACCAGAAAGAAATCTCTCTAAGTAGGAATTCCAGGTCGGAGGTTATGTCATTCGTCGGTCTTTGTATATTACTAAAGGAAATTTATCAGCACTACAAATAAACCTAAGGCCCGATATATAACCTAACCTAGACTTAACGGCTCACATTTCAAAGGATAAATCAACGAGGTGTCATATAAATAAAACTATAATGTAATCGAGTTAGAGTCTATCAAATTACTTTATTCAAAAAATTGCTCTTCATGAATTCACATCGCTATTGACATCAGTGCGTCCTCGACGCCGGCAGACAGGAATTAACTTTATAACCGTTAAAACGATTCCTGGTTCCGCCGAAACCTGCATTTATGAGCGATGGGTAACTCTTGATAACCTCCCCCAGCGGCGATGGCCTTATGCCGCAGGGCGTGGATAAAGTTGCATTATGAAAATCATGCGAAAAAACTCATTCTTGATGCTTTCCGACTAATATACCCGCAAATACTTTAAATTTGACAATTTTGGTATCTTGAAAGATTTTTCTATATGCATCCAAAAACGAGGATTGGATTGGATATTGGGGGCAGCGCCTGACAGCTAAGGTCATTTGCGCCATAGGGTACAGGTTAGGGAGGAAGGGTGGATGGAAACCCGGCGTCGGCATTAGCTTGCTCTTAACGAAAGGCGCCAAGAGGACCACGGCCTAACGTCTCATCCGACAGACGGAGTACTGCACTTAAGCGCACTCCACTAGACACTCGAGTAGGGATCGGGTTTCCCCTGAAAAACATCGTCCTCTGCAGGGATTTGAACCCTGGTACGGTTGTACAGTACTCTAGCCACCACGCCAACCCGATTCCCCCCTAAAAGAAGTGTCTTGTAAGTGCTTAGTTGATGGTGGCCACTTGATTCTAGAGGTTTTCTGTTTTTTACCGGGAACTCAGCTGTATGTTTCGCATTAGCTTGGAGCAATTTCAAAGCGTTCCAATGGGGAAGAGAAACCACATGGGTAATAAAATAATACCCGACACATTACTAGCACGTAGTTGCAATATGTAATACGTTTGCAGTTTTTTTCCGAAACATCATTTGTGCATGAAATGGAAAGTTTCTCAGGAAACCCATGTTTAACTCGAGCTCCGACAACATCTATTCTTGACTACTTCTCCAGGCCTACATAATAAAGTTACAATATTGTCTTTGTTTCATTGAATTCAACACCGAAATCATAAACTTAGAATAGCGAGAACGACAATAGCAAAATTGAAAATTGCCCATCACACTGTTAGCATACTTTTTTACTACAATTGGCAAGTTTCATTCGTTCCTGGGGAGTAGAAAGACGTCGCTGTCGAATAACGGTCTGGTCCACAACTTGTCGAATGATTCAAAACTCCAAATGTCTAACGGAAAGAGGAAACTGAACTAAGGATAACATATAAATAGACTAGGCGGAAAATAATGTGACTCTTCACATAATTTTAGGCAGGTTTGAGATTAATTTAGTTGAGTAACTAATACTTGGGAAAGAACAGAAGGCCATACACTGGTCATATTTCCACCACACGAATCTTTAAAATGCCTTAAAGATGATAACACAAGAAATTGATTCATCGATAATTTTTTCCACGTAACAGGCAACGAAAGGAAGAATGGGTAGGTCAGGAGGAGTGGTGGTCCTTTTGCTGCGAAGCAGCTGGTTTTGCCTATGGTAAGTAGGCTTTTACCCATAGTTCCCTCTTCTTTTTGACTCATTTTTTGATCTTCCCGTCCTCTTGTTTGGATGAAAAGGCCATATTCTGGCCTTTTGCATCTTTCTCCGGGGTTCTTTTAGGTTTTTGATAATTGATTTATCAATTTGTTGCTGTTCATTTGTAATTCCGTGAAATATTTTCTTATCTGTTTTCTTATTTCTCTTATTGGGGTGACTCCTGCTATTTTATGTGTGCTGGCGTTGTCATTGTTCCAATAGCGTAGCCTGAATATTGATCTTATGCATTTTCTTTCAGTTATCTCGATTTTCTTTAATGTTTCTTTATTCATCATCCCTGCCCATGCTGGAGCCGCATACATTATTATAGGCTTTATGTACGTGTTATAAATATATTTTTTCGCCTCCTTTGGGGTCTGATTATTTCTTAAAATTGGGGTTAAGCCAGCTCAGGTCAGGAGGACAATGTACCTATAAGATTCCCGGAAGACACCCACCTATTCGTATTTTAACTACTTCTTATTTTCTCTTCGCTTATTTCCCAAAATTTTGAAAATATGAGTCCGTGGGCTTAACATTACTATTGCTTCATTCACCACAAAGTGAAATGAGTGAAAACAAACCCACGATTTGGTCTTAATACCGGTCAATGGGTCGTCAGCTAAAACCAGAGTCGCAGGCTGAAGTCCCCGTTTTTTTAAGTATTCCGCATGAGTCACCAACTAGGTTGGACATTGTTGTATGTGCTCGTCTTTGCAATATGTTAATTTCCCAGATTTAAAATTCCGTATTAGTATTTTTCAATGGCTTTGGAAAATTAATAAATACATACGTAAACCCTTAGAAAGAGAATAAATAATACATTTTATATTACACAGTAAACAAAAATGTACACAAGAACTAAAAATTATTTAATATTCCCTTCACCTCCGTAGATGTGATAGCAATAGACGTCGATGATACTGACTAGTCACTTCCTATCCTGCTTCCCGAGCAGCGTTTTGAGGACTTCTCAACAAAGGACACGTCCTTGAATCCACCAATTTCAGACGTTAATTGCTGATTATTTTTTCTTTCCCTTGGTCAAACAAATTCGGTGGAGCATGCGACAAAAATATTACGAATTTGCGCATTACACAGTCCCGGTTTAGTAAAGATCTTCCAAGATGGATATCAGATCAATGAACGACATTTCCATGGAGAGCAGAATGCTTGTTCTTCCCACAAAGAGCCAACAACGTTTTCTAATCAAGAAATTCTTCCATCGCATACACTTAAGGATCCCAGCGTAGTTCCAAATGAGTCATTAAAATGGTTAGTTTCCTATTGTTCTCGAGCGAAGACCGCAAGTGAATCGGCCTACAACATTTTGGAAGAAGAGTCCTTGATATGTAAGTACCCGATCGTACACCTCCACGTGGTGCTCGAAGGACAACGGAATCACCCAAGCTGCCCGCGAATGGCGGAGGTCAATGAGTTGCCTACGAACCAACCGACGGTATTGCGGGGGGTGACCTGCGGATGGCCTTCGTTTGCTGCTTTTTCAATTAAGTAGATCATGGTTTCTAAAGCCTATAGAAAACCCCAGGTTTTGCAGTTCAATACGTGATCAACCTAACTATGACTGGTTTTGAACTAATACTTTTCCCAAATTCCTTGACCTTTCCCTTTTACCCGTGGGCCCCTCCTTTTATTACCAATAGCCGATCTTTCGGGATGAAATGCAAAGCTTAGGTGCCCAGGGATCCGTCCGGGGATTCCTTCCTACCGTTTATACGACTTCTCACCGTTTCATATGGCTGTGGTATCTAATACAATCTCAAAGCTGCCAGGTCAAATAATCAAGACACACTACGGCACAACGAAATAATTAATATGAGTGAAGAAACCGGTCAAAGAAATTTTGATAAGATTCGCCGATAACCGGATATTATTCCTTCTTACCCAAATTTTATTTGAAAATTTCACAGAAAGTTCATAGAAGTTTTGTCTTGAACCAATGAAGGGCCACTATTGGCACATCGAGGCCAGCGAAAGCCATCCTAACCACACTGGCCCCTTATTTCCCCTTATGGTAGCCTCGATGGACACTAACTGATTTAACTCGTTGTCACGAGAAAATGACTCATGAATTGGCCTTCAAACTCCATTTCCGAAAATAAGTACACAGAAGGCAATACTATAACTATTCCGGGATCTTATGTTGGGGGCAAGACCGCTCTGCCAGGAAACAATTCTCCCTCCAAAAGCAAGCTATAAAGGCCATGCTCCAGGTTTCAATCCACACACCTGGTCGTCCACTTTTTCAGGCGTGCAATAATTTAATCCAACCCTCCTTACATATATTCCATTGTACTCCCTTTGTCAAATAGACACCCATAATTTTCAATACAAAAAACATTCACCAATACCATACTCATAGCAATAGAAACATTCACATAAAACATAGTAATCTTTTACTGTCACAAAAAGGACCCCATCATACAGCTTCAGTCACCTTCAATAACCTACCCCCAAGTATTAAAGTAATAACCACCCATCTCTAAATTCACAGGTCAATTACAAGGATTCATTGATTGGTCGTTCAATCCTAAGATTGGTTGACTGCAGCCCTCCACCCTTCCCCATCTAATGCTAGTTCCCTTACCTCCTGATATCTCTTCCTACATACTTTCCTCTTTATTTGGTCCATGAACTTATTCCTGGGTTTCCTCTGGGGACATTTGCCTATATTTTACATTATATTCTTCACAAACCCATTGTGTCTCAGGGTGTGTTCGATTCATCTGGTCCTTCTTTTCTGTATGGTGTTCCATATGGTCCTTTCCTCTTCTACTTTTCTGTACACTTCATCATTTCTTATTTTTTTCCATCCATTTTATCTTCAGCATTCTCCTCTAGCACAAGGTTTTCTCAGAGCTACAAGTCTACAAGTTACAAGTCACAGGAATATTTCACAGGACGGATGCATTACTCAGATATACCAAACCGAAGATTTGTACTTGTCCAAGAAAATGGTGGGCCTAATCAAGACCATATATAACTCGTATTTTGATGTTTACCATATATTTTCGGTGTGTACCTCGCAAAATTTCCATGTCACAAGTGGTCAACATTTTTGGGTAAATGCAAATGATTGAATATATGCTGAAAAATATTTGAATGTCGTAACTTACCTGACTATAGTCAATTGAAACTGATGCATTTTGGATTATTTTGTAAAAAAAAAACAAAACTCTAGCTGGAGTGATGGTCCACTGAGGGTAAAACTAAATAGGTACATCATGATGAAAGGTTTTCTATGCCAAACTAAAGAGAAATATTTCAAAAAAGTTTAATTTTCAAAAATGTTTCTGCCTTCTTTAGATATTCTCCTGCAACGGTGTTACTAATAGGCAATACTTTGTCTTCCTTCATATTAAGCACATCCTCTTTGCTCAGGAGCCAACTACCAACCACATTATTTTATGCTCCATAAAAATACTCATCAGAAAATCTTTTCATAGCAGAATACCTCTTCTGCCATTTTCATTCAAAAAAGCCCAGCTGAGTGTGTTCTTTCATTCAGCTCTTCCAGTTTAGTTGAAATTCAACTGTTTTCTTCCGCTTTCAAAATATCAGCCTTCATTCGCTTGTACTTAATATTTATTCCATAGATCTCACAATGATCATATTAGCAATTCAAAAATTAATGCCATTCTTCAAATGAAATAGTACCAAAATTATTGTCATCCTCAACCTTTCCTATCCACTTTAAATCTTGATCCAATCCCTTTTCACACCTCTTTTTGTTGGGATATTACTAGCAATAAAAAAGCACTGGTGCTAGAGGACACCCCCAAACAACTTCCCTATTTATTATTGCCTTTCACAATACACTATGTGCCACTCACCCATAAGATTCATTATTTGCACATGATATCGAATCCTGTTTAAAGCAGCACACACAGAACTTTCATCATTCAGTCCACTGTCAAACACTGTTGCAAAATCCCAAACCAAACAAAGACATCCTTCTAATATTGTAGCTCTAGAAGTCAAGGATGTGTACACAGTAGCCTGCACAATGAAACTTGAAGAGTGGGAAAGCATGAATTAAGGATAGGAAGTAAAGTCACTGAAAACATGGAGTTCCTTGCTTGAAACCGCACTATTTTATTTACCATACTTTGAATGATCTTAGAAGATAATATTATTTCCAAATGTAAAAATAATTACTAAATGGAAGATATCATCTCGGGCTCTGCTTTTTGCTGTTTTTCCATTATGACATGAAGAAAAAATACACTTTGCAAATCCCACAAAATTTATTCACACTTCCGACTGGTTTCATAACAGAGTTACATCTTCTCCTGAAGTAGTCAGAAGTGTGAACAAATCTTAAGTGGACTTTGCAAAGAGTATTTTTTTTGTGCCATTATATTTTTAATAATTTGATGTTTAATATTTGATTCAATTTTTCACAAGTGATTCACGATTCCTTTTTCAAATTGATCTTTAAAGTTTGTAAGCAGTCGCTCATGATTGATGAGCCGAACCAATTTTTTCATTCAAGCCCAATGCTAACAGTGAATAGGATATAACAGGATATAAATTGTTGATAAATTATTCCCAGGTTACACACTGGAACAGGTCCATCCACTTCAGGCTGTACCTTAATACACAACTCAGTCACAACACAACTTCTTCAGGGTTCTTAAGGCCTTAGCGTGAACATTGGCTATCTTGTATACACAGTTCAAGGGGTCAGGGGCAAGGGCGCAATAACTCCCCGAATCGTGGAGGGGGCAAACTCTTTGAAAAATCTGTATAAGCTAGCTAATAGTGGGGTGGGTGGGGGGAAGAGAGTCTGCAAATAAATTTTCACGCAAATGGGTCTGAGAGTCAGCAAATTTCAACCCACTAAGGGATGAAGGCGCAAATAATTTTGCAAATCGGGTAGTGTCCATGAAAAAGTGAGCCACAACCTCTGATTTCTGTCACGTGGCTAGCCCCCCCCACAATTGTGCTTGGGGGGAGCAATGCCTCCCCTGCCCCCCCCCCACCCCCCGTTCTTGTGCCCCTGGTCAGGGGTACTCTGAAGAGTACCTTGATGCCCTCCTCCCACATGACTTTCACAATTAATTAATTTACTTAAAGAATTGTATAATAGATGCAGCCCAATTGCCAGCCTAAGTTCCTTACTTCCATTCGACAAATTCAATTTCAGATTAATTCAGACTTCCATTTGAACAATTAGTGGGCACTTGACTTTCAGAACCACATGTATAAGATCAGAAAAAAATCACAGAAAAGCATCAGGGCCCTGAAGACTATGAGTGAATCCAATATCAAAATGGCAGGTAAGTATCACGAAATGACAATTTCTGCTGAGGTTGAAGTAGGATTGCTCCCACATGAATTTGAATGCCAAGGGCTGCAGTTTAGGTATTCACCGGTAAGGTAATACCATCATCACATATATTTACCATGAATGTGGAGGCAATAAATAAAGATATCACACCTAATTAAGCAAAAATAACAAGGTATTTCAAGATTTAATGACTAAAAGTACCTAAGAAAGAGATAAGTAAAAAGTGATTGGTTGATAAGAGAATGAAAAAGGAAAAAACCACAGAGGGATATTGCTAGGAGAGCATATTTATAAATATGAGAGGTAAGAAGCCAGCTCCTATGCCATTACCCTCCTAAACAACAAAACAGATGTATTCAAACTTTAGATACCCTGGGGTCCATTTATAAGCAAGTAATTTGGAAAAGCTGATTCATTAGGAGCAGTGATAACATTCACTGCAGAACAATATTCAGTCCCCCAGAAAGTCTAATTGAAATGGAAATATCAACCAAGAGACCATCATCAGCAGCCATTGCTCCAAAGACTGGTTTTCTCCAACCCTCCACTCTACTCCTCACAGCAAACAATTTAAATCCTAAACAAGCCATAACTCTGACATCCCTCACTGCTTGTCTCATGTATTCCATCACTTTTCATACTAATTTCTCCTTCAAAAATGAATCATTGAAGGTACATGAAAAATGAAATCTTAAATGAGGCGGGCAGTTCTGTAACCAAGTGTTAACACCACTGCAGCAGAACTCAAAAGCAAACCTTCACAAGCATAAACACACAGGCTTTTATCCTTCTCTAAGGCAAACTCTCACACGGTGACTCAAGAGGTCGTCTAGGGGATATTCCACCAGCAAGGAGTATATGGGTTTCCAAAGAAATTTGCAATTCCTCAACTTCAACAGGGCACAAATAAATGATTCCAACACCTCACATCTAGGTGAAATTACTAAGCAATGACCTGATCAGTTTTAGAGCGATGATGGGGATTGCTGCAATCACTGGGGACATTTTTCGTGCCACCTTCATAAACCAAAGCCCCAATTCCATATCAAAAGAGTCTTGTTGCCAGTTCAATGAAGGGCATATGCTGAGAGGCTTAGAGCCCCCAAGTTCACTCACATTCAATACCATCACACACACCAGATTTCCTTAGAAGTTACTTCAACTGTAATATGAGGAAGTAAACAAAAAGATAAATAAAAATCCACATTCTTTCAGGGAGACTGTGATGTGCAAAGAAGATGCAGAGTTTTGGATACAGATACCCTTCTAATTGTGCTCCAGAGGGATTCAAATCAAATGTTTCTTCATGGTAATAATATAGCATGATCATAAAATAGTTTCCATTTCATGAATTTTGACTTGGATAAGAATGGATCACAATTTATTACAACTGGTGAAACATAATACATTTAAATAGTGCCTGCAGAATTTTTCAGACCTTTCTGACTTTTCCTGACCATTTAGAATGATGGGATTTAACAAAAAAGTTTTTTTACGTTAAGTAAAAAACAACTTAAACTTCTTACATTATTATGGTATGAAAAGGTAACACATGTCAAACTCCTATAGGAATAAATGTATTTCATTGGCAAATGTTGTCCACCAGTCAGTCTCCAACTTTGGTACTTGAAAATTATGATTGCTTCTTTTTTTCTGATAGATTAATTTTGCTTATAAGACATTCATCTTCAACTTAGAGAGAGGAGCCTTACATTTTTCATTTTATCATCTACTTTTGCGATACATTATGTTTGTTTTCTTTTAGCTGCAACGGCTTTTTCCTCTTCACTTGGCTTCTCTTCAGTACCTTGTAGAGCATCGTCATAGCACCTTCTGGCAGATCTCACAGGCAATAACTTTTTGTGTGAAATAATAGGATATGTCTACCTTTGTAATGTATGATGGCATTATAAACCTTTCTTTCTATGAGAGTTTCTCCATGTTGGTTTTCAACATGAATTTATTTACTAACTGTAAAACCACCTTCAACCGAAGCATTTCCATGGGAAAATATCAGCCTCATTTTGACAACCTCCCATATTTCTTTGAATTCTGGGTCGACTTTGACAAAAAAGATACATAGAAACTATCTAGTATATTTAGTGAAGAATTTGTTTTTCTTCCTTTTGTTCAAACAATACAAACTTTTCTCTAAATTTTCCTTTAGCCTCTGAAATAAGGTCTGTAAACTGCTTCTCAGCATTTTCAGCAAATACATCAGGGATTCTGTTTGCATTAAACAGTTCCTCAAGTAAATATTTCATCCTAGTGATCGCAACATTGGGATGATTTAGATTAAGAGTTGGATCTAGAGCAGAAATTCCTCATACTACTTGTACTTTAATGGGATTCCTTTCATGAACTTCTCAATGAGATTGATGAGAAGTGTTTGACCGTCTTTACGAAATTTCGTACCTTCAGCTGCAGATACCTTAGCATTTTTAAGATACTAAGCCATTAGAAATCCTATATCCAGTTTACTCAACTTAACTAGGTTTTGGGGGTTGTGAAGGTCAAGAGAAATCAGTTTGCATGGACTTTCAGCAGAAAGCATTGCACTCGATTTCACAAGTCTGCCCAGAGGGACTCTCAAAAGATCTTGCAAATGAGAAAAATAAGGTGCCAGTGGGTCTGGGCTTTGAAATCTTCTAAGAAATAACTCACAATCGGTTGATATCAACTTTAAAAATGCAAACTTGCATTTTATGAACTTATCCTCCAAGTTATGACTAATTATTTGAAATGGCTTTCACTTATGGTCATGGTACAAGTAACAAATTAAGCTGCATCATCAATAATCTGCAATGCCCTCTCTCAACTTTTACATTGTCTAACCACCTTTTTGTACTATGTTTAACAGGAAACTTCTTACTTTCAGTGATTGGTGTAAACTCTGAGCTGGGCAGTCATGTAATAAGTAGTATATATCTCTTAAGAAAGAATGAAGTTCCCACTTTACAGATTGAATCCCAGTTTTCAGAGCTCCATCCAAACCATGTAAGCCACAAACACCCATACTGACAAGTTTTTTATCTTCAGGATTATCGTCAGGCACTTGATCACAAAATTTTTCCAAGAAACTTAAACTGACATTGGGACCATCCATAGAGACCTGTAGTATACTATTTTTTAGATATAGGATGGATTCCTTGGTTGAAAGCTTCTAAGAGAGCTTGAGCTGTTGCATGTCCCAAAAAACATTGTTGTAGTACCTAGTGCATACTTTATAGTTGTTTATATCAAAATATCTGACAAATATGTCCATCTGCCCTCTCTGGACAACTTTGTTCAAACCCTCATCAAAACACAACATTTTCATAAAAAACATCATCTTTAACAATAATATCTATATACGGGGCTAATTCATGATTAATAACATAGGAACACTTGGTTTTCCCCATTCGAAATTTAGATGCAATTGCACTGTCTCAGAACATCTCTTTAAATGTTTCACATATGTTAATATAAGAGTTAAGGGAAAGTCTTTTTTGGACAACATTAAGGACCCAATGTAATTCTGCACTCGTCACTTCATCTTTGTAACAAAAAATTTCTAAACATTTTACAGTTTCAGTTGAAGAAGTGGTGACGGTTGGAGAAGCTAGACAATTTAAAATGTCATGATTTGATACTTAAACAGTTGAAGCATGTTCTGTAACACATGTTGAGGATTTATTAAAAAAGTTTTCAAAGATGCCTTTCACGAGTTCACATTTTGAAACATTTTGTGTTTTTGTTCTGAACTGGGGGTCCCATTTTCAAGGGAAAACATCACATTTCCAAGGGAAAACTCTTCTTTACACAATCTAAAAAAGCCATGACACTTAGCTTTTCCCCTTTGGAGCCTACCTGCAAATTCCGGATTCAAATTTACATCAAGCCACAGTTTATCAAAATACATCATCTTCATGGCCATTTAATCGTCAATTGAGTCAATTATTTGTCATTCTTTCTTACAAACACAACTAAAACAAAAATACAATATTCAGCGATTGAATTTTTTAAAATACTATTAACTAATTCCAATTGTATACACTCTAAAAAAATGCCTTCCATTAATTCATTTAACCTGAACATTATAATGCTTTGAGCTAACTACTTTGTTCAAACCATGTCCGAACATTTAAGCCGAGGCTGCTTGCAGCACAGCATGCAATGTGCTGGGCAATGGAGATCCTTAAGCCTGGTAGCTAAAAGCATAGAATAAGTTTACATTAAAAGATACAAGAAATTATAAAATTTAGTTGCCTTGTAAATCCACTTTGAAGTTTTAATTCTGCATCTGACCAACTGAGACTTAAAAATAGAAGAACATTCAGGATTAATAGAAAAATTAAGATGGATGAACCAGTTGCTACTTTTTTGACTTTTTCCTGACCAAAACAGAAATTCCTGACTTTTCATAACTTGCAAGTTTTGTAGACACCCCGAAGTTGCTACTTTTTTTTTACTTTTTCCTGATTTTTCTTGACCAAAACTAAAATTCTTGACTCTTAAATATTTTGGACACCATGGCCTTAACAACTGGTCTCCATATTGGTAGCAATCGCTTAACATAAAGATAAGATGTTTTCAGCAACTGAAAATCAATGTGAAAGTCAACACCTCTCAATAATTACAGAGGGGGCCAAGATTTTTATACCAAGTGTGACCATATAGAGGGCAATGAAAAATATTAATAAATTCAAAGGCTCATCCTTATAATGAGTTAATGGTGGAATCCCAAATATCTGAATGAGATGTAACAATCATATGTAAATGTCTACCATTAGTAAAACAAGGAGTCTGTGGAAATGCAGGTTAAATACATTACATACAGCGCCAGATATTTTCAACAATTCCCCACAAGCATTTAGGAGATATTCAGTCAGTGAGATGATCAACTGGAGACTGGCCAACGAATCAGCCAAATTAGGTTAATTTATCACAGTTTACAGTGTAACCACCAACCTCTTTATAGAAATGTACAAAGAATGATCTAAAAAGCTGAGAAGGATGGAGAAGGCAATGAAAAGAGAGAAATAATAGTGCAGCCACTATCATTAACAATCATCTATCAGCATATTGGTTGCTGCAGCTCTCCACCCCTCTTACCTATCAGCTAACCATTCCATTCCTCAAGATGGGTGCCAATAACTCTCCAAGCTAAACGAATACAGGCAAATGGAGTAGTTCCACCAATAATTACTGACATTTCTAGTACATAATGATTAGAAAATAAAAGAAACTGTTCAAAAATGATTAAAAAACTAAGCACATTACACATACACCCCAAAAGAATGATAAGGCAGCAACAGGAAAGGGTTTTCATTTAAATGCAAGTAAAGGGCTGATAAGTCACCAATCCCACATTATATTAGTTGATATTTCAACATAATTGGGAGCAACAACAATAACAACAACTCAATCTATTGGGAGATAATGTTAAATACTGAAACTAAATTAAAAATTAAATTTAAATGAATGAAGCACAATATCCAAACCGTGGTGTTTGATGTAACTAATGTTAATATCTTTCCATTTGCACTAAAAAATGAATCAATATAAAGATTCTTTACAGCGTCATTCAATATTTAGAATTGGAAATAATTTGGGTCCACTAAATTTCACAACTTTAAATGGAAGCTTAGGATAGTAGAAGAAATTAAATGACGCAGAAAATGGGAATTTAGAATATATTGAGGGGAGAGGGGATAGTGGAAACACAATTTGGGAGAGTGTTGAGCCAAAGGGAGAAGATGGAGGTAATAATCTAGGATGACATGAAGGGTAAGTCAGAGATAAAAAGTTCTAAGAAAAATACAGGAGAGTTTAAGGCGGAGTGTGTTAAACAATATAAAAGGCTAGATATGGCACAATGGTTGGACGAAGGTAGTTTATGCACAAAATACACAATAGCCTACATTACTTAATGGAAAACCTGAAACATTGACATTTTCTTAAATCACATTCATACAGCCTGTTTCCAAGGGTTTCAAATTTGGCAAAAGCCGATTACTTCCTGGAATGAATGCGGTATAAGGAACGAACAGATGTGAATGAGTAGGCCAGTGCTGCACTTCAACCTCAGGTAGTAGAAAGAATACATACCATGACAATATGACATTTTCCACAACATAAAAAATTTTGAGAAACTCACAACTTTCACCAAAATCATATACTTCTGAAGTTTCCTCGTATGACTACGCAAAGATAATACTTCAATGACAACACCCAATATCCTTGTGTACATCACTGATAAAACTTTCAGCTAACTCTATTCACAGAAATCAAAAAATAAATGATGATCAATATGGGAAAAACTCAAAACACTTTGTCCAAGGGTAGATATCAATTCATTGTTTTCTGTCACAGTCGAGTTATCAAAGGATGATGAAAACAAAATGAACACAGAGCATGAGATCTTTGAAGACTTATTGAGACAGAAGAGTTATAGCGGCCTATGAGACCCAGATTTACAAGACCCATTTGCACACGAAAGACTCCTAAAAGCATTACTGGAAGTTACAGCAAAATGTAAGAAATACCATGGTAGGCAAAGGATGGAGTGCACGAATCAATGCCAGAGGAATGCTAAGATGAGAAATTATGGAAGAACAAAGAAGTGAGCTGAAAGGAAAGAGGAGTCAAACTATGGAAAACCAATCACCAGATTTGATGAAAGCAAATGATGATAAACCAGGTCCACTTCCCAAGGTTATATGTTCAACATTCAAAAAGAGATCAATGACAAGCATAGGTTTAAACTTTTTTAAGCAAGTGCATATTAGTCTGTGCAAATGGATGATGATGGGGAAGGGACACTAAGAGACTTGCGTGAAGAGGTCTCATTTGTTAGAGGGTTCTTTTGCAAGTCATTGACATGCACACAAAGATTTCTTCAACTCTCTTTTTCACTTCTCTATATTTGAATGCAGACAGCAGCTCCAAAAATTAATGATCAGAGCTCTCCAAAAGCTCCAGTCACTAAGTAGCTCCAAGGGTGTCACATCATATAGTGTCATAAATGCAGAATATAAAATGAACAAAAAACTTAAGATGGCATAATATGAACGGCCTTCTCTTTGTTTAGCATATTAATTGCATGAACAAGATGTTGATCTTTAAAATTAAGAGCACGTAACATCCAATGATGGCAATAGAAGAATGTTCTTAATGGCGAACATAAGCATCTTAAATCATTTCTGTTTTCACTAGCTTGAGACCTGACATCCCTGCAACCTGCGTGAGTGACAACTGCCAACCGTTTCCTTCAGTTTGTTTCTTTGTTCCTCAACATATGTAATTATTAATTTTATTTATTCAAATTAATATAACGCATGGTAAATACCATAAACAGATAAATTTGCAGACAGACAGAGAGACCTGTGGCAGTTAATGAAACAGGAAAGAGAGTAACAGCCAAAAGATGTGTCTGAAACTTTGGAGAGACAGAACAACAATCAAATGGAGCACGCCAAACCTCATTTTGTACTGTACCACCATGTAGAAGCTAGAACATAAAGAGTAATGCCTCATTCCGACTACCATCATATGAACCAACATACGTACGACTATAGTGTGAATGGGGCAGAGTGTTACCCTCACCCCCTTCACCAGGCCATTGCAAAGTAAAGAGCAAGTTGAAATAATTAGGAATACCATATTCCCATAGTTTTGTGGCTGTAGAATATCTTTTTCTAGCTAATGACCGAGTTCCATGTTTATTCATTCAAGTAACATCATCTACTTCACCTTAATGACAGTCGCAACACCAGTGCTACCTCTGTACATTGACAGTTTACAGAACTATGGATTACCATGGTACAGACGTGCATTCAAATTACAAATACTGTCTACTATTGTACAGATCACCGTATGTACGATAATAGTGTGAATGGGGCCTAGAATTATCTACCTTGGAATACCTAAGAATTTGTCTCATGAGCCTTGGTGATTACACATTTTCTACACTGAAGGAATTGATGCAAGGAGAAAAACATCCTGATACAATCATCAAACAAAACAGGTAAGTTGCTGTTTCAACAAAATGCAAACATTAACAAGGATCATTTTTTACTACTTCAAAGAAATCATAAGACAGAAGGAAAAAAAAGAGTTGTGTTTAAAAAGAAGCTTAAGACCTCTAAGAAGGCTCATGAAGCATTTTAACTAGCAGCTGGGCTCATGGCAAAAATATATTACATCTCATGTAGCGGGACAGAAAGCCATCATTAAAACTTACAGTGCATCTGTAAAAAAGATACTCAGCTCTGAGTATGAATGTGACATCAATAAAATTGGAAGGTACATTAGGATATACCTGAAAACATTAACAACTTTACAAAAACTGGAGTTGACAGTAAAAATTTGATGCTTGCCAAACAACTGAATGAATCTACCATTGCAAGTAAATTGGTTCAACTCATCTTTTTGAACACAGTTGGATAGTATCTCTGTAACAAGTAAATTCCCTACACTACCAAAAGAAATGACATTTTTGAGGTACTGAAGGATTCATGGAGACACTGAACTTCCTGGGGAAGAATTGTGCCAGAATATGCACAGATGGAACCCCTTCACTGACAGATTCCATCAAATGATTCATCTCACTAGAAAATCAATGAAACTGAAACAGGATTACTATACATAGTTTTCTACATAGAATAGCACTCATACCAAAAACTATTGGAGAGAATTTGTAGTGAGTTTTTGGCACTACTGATTAGGTAAAAAATCAAATTAAAAGCTGGCATTTCAAATCACATCTATTTTCCACGGCTATTTTCTAAGGCTAGATGGATATTTGCCAACATAAAACATGATATGAAATGCCAATATGACTGGATAGGAAATATTTTTGTGTCCTCCAGCACAACTTATCATCAACTTATTCATTAGGAAGAACTGGCAGACAAGAAAAAGAATCAAACTTATAATTTAAGGCACAAAAATCAGACTTATGCAGCTTCTGGATTTGGATTCAGCAAATATTTTCCCCACCTAAGTTAAAGAGATCTTATTGGTTTTCAGTGGATTTCTGAAACATATTTAGGAAAATGATTTTTCTGTTATGATAAAAGAGTAGTATAACATGAAAATTTACAAATTTTTTATGACGAAAAGGAAATACTGGAGGTAGTAAGGTCCCAAAGCTTAAGAAAACCGGGAGGAGATCCTCTGACTTTCATCAAAACCTACATTTACCATTAGAATAGTCCAAATAAAAATAATGAGGAGATGAGAGAAAATTAGTCTTATATCTGACCCATACACAAGATCTCCACATTCATACTCAAATGGCCACGTATGAGTAATGTTTTAAGGCTTCTACACCTACATGTACATACTACCCTGCGAGTCACCACATGGCCGTGTGGCAGGGGGTGTTAGGACACCAGCCGTGTAGAGATATGTTTTGGGAGGTGAAATGGTGACATGTATTATGGGAATGTATTTAGTGGAGCTCAGTTTTTATTGTGATTGCTTATTGTGCGTCGAGTTTTTGTGCCTATTTGTGCGGCAATGTATCTCTCTTATTATATCGCTTATGTTAGACCTATGGATGTAGTAAGGTGTCATGATAATATTCTGTGTGTCGCTCTGAAACATGCCAGTTCTGAATTACTCAAGCAGGCTAAGCCTAGCATGCAGCCTCTGAGTCTCTAGGGACCTTAATCTCTGTAAAAATTGTGAACAGTTTTTAACAAAGCAGGTAGCTTTCCTTCATATTGTATTAATATTTTGGCAAAATTTTTAAGACCAGGGTCCCAAATGCTCGCGGCATATTCGAGGTGCAGCCTAACAGGAGCGAAGTAGCATCTCTCCTTCATATTTTCAACCGAGGACCTTCCTATTACACGCTTCACAAAACCTAGTTTCTTTAATGCTGTGCCACATATGTCTTGTACGTGTAATCCCCACAATATTTCAGAAGTTAAGGAAATTCAAAGATTTTATGGCATTTGAATATTATGTTTACTCCACTCACAGTATAGGTACGTCATTTGTGTGATGACTTTCACAGGAGGTGACCTGTGGAGCATTTACTAATATTTAATTCTAACCTCCACTCCTGGCACCACAAATAAATGTTGTTAAGGACCGATGACAGAACTTCTAAGTCCACATCTTCGATTATTTTACTGTAGATAACTGTATCGTCTGCAAATAATCTTAATTTACTGTTAACTCGAGAACTTAGATCATTAAATTCAAACATGGCGGGTGAATTTTTTAAAAAGAAATTGCCATGAGAAAAATTGCACATTGGTCCGGCAAACCAAAGGTCTGTGGTCAAATTCCCGGTCCAGGCCGAATTTTCCTCATGGCAATTTCTTTAGATCATTAACATAAATAATTAATAAAAAAGGCTGAACACACTTCCTAGAGGAACACTGGATGTGACTCCAGCCATATCAGAGCTAAAACCATCAATAACTTCCCCCTGGAGCTCTCTCACGTAAGACCAGAATTACTTGGGGTTTTCATCCAGTAATTCAACGAGGATTTTTTTCTTGATGTTTTAAAGAGTAGAATTTTCATATGGGTTGTGTGATTGATTGCCTTTGCTTCCCGAGCTCCTACCTTACTACTTGGTTATACCAACAAGCTTCTTCACTCTCTCATTTGAATGTATGGAATATATTCATACATTCCTTTACATAGTATTTCCAAAAAGGCTTATCACCACTTGAGTTCTTAAGTTGATGCTCTAAGGACTTTCTTCCCCTCCTACACAGTCTAAGGTCTACACAGTCACGTTTTTCAGTGGAGCTTCAGGCCAAACAGTTTACTCCTAAGATGAGAAGAGATAGGGCATGTTTTCCCCTCCCCACCCACAGTTACACCAAGAGCATAATAGGACCATTGCGGTGGGAGAGCATTAGAAAGGATACTTGGAGACTATTTCCACTCAGGATCCAGCCAATTGCAAAACATACAAGCAGGGAAGATTATAAACATGGACTTTAAGGCACAAGCCTATCATCTCAAATTTCATCCATGATATTCCCACCTCAAATATGAGAGCTATACCAAACTATAAAGTTTCTTTCCTTACATAAATTCTTCTACTTCAACATTGCTTGCCAATTCAGAAAACAATTTTGCTTTAACCATGAAACATCATTGAAAAAAAGGCAGACAAGGTGGCTAGAGTACTGACCTCCTATCCCAAGGGGCACAGGTTTGAATGCTCATATTATTTTCGGTGACATCCCTAACCAAATATGGTGAAGAGCATTTCTAGTACTGCAACCTGCCAGTCAGAATCAATGTCCATGATGCTGAGGTCCAATAGGTTCCTTTCACTAAGAGGAGGCTAATGATGACACAAGGTTTCCCTCCACCCTCCTTCCAACCCCTAAATAGGTAACCCTACCCTACCCAGCCCATCCATCTACCTCCAATTGCACTGATTACCTCAATTTGTGTACTACTTCCTAAATAGCAAACCAGAGTATTTCATCATTTCCACATACTATTCACCACCACAACATTAATACAAGCAGCAAAAACTGATTGATTTCAAAATAAATCCCTATTATTTCCAGAATATTTTTTCTTTGTTACATGGTCATGGACGGTAATCGAAAATTTCCAGCCATTAACCTTAAACTTCCTGAGTTTTTCCATAGTCGTAAGCCTTGCTGGCCGGGGCTTTTTAAATGACCAGTGTTTTTTAAATGTCCATCGATGTTTAAATGTCCACCAATTTTTGTGCCGGAGAGATACGCTCGGAAGGTAAAGGTTAAACATTGTGGCAGTTGGCAGGGTATCGTATAGAAGTAGATCCTGGAATAATGTAAATACCACCAACTAAACACCCTAATCACCAAGCAATCAATCATCAAGCTTGGGAAGTAAATAGCATGTGATATTAAGATTTCTAATTTCCATGATGAACAACAAACCTTTGCACTATTTTCAGTCATTTAATTTGTCGACCAAAGTTTCCAAACATTAGTGTCATTATCAAGGTCCATTATAAAGGCACTTATTTGTCGAAACCTTGGGTCAGCAAATAAATGTGAAAATAGTACACAAGTATGCTGTTCATCAAGAATGTTACAAATTTTCACTAACTGATGCCTTTAGTTACCTCTTATGGTTTTTACACATAGCATCATACATCTACACCAGATCCTTCTGTACACTCCAGATTTGTTGACTGCAGCCTTTCACTCTTCATTATCTCAATAATCAAATCCTTCCATTGTCTGACAGCTCTATCCTGGCTTGGTTCCCCTCTTCTCTCCCAGAACCTTCTTTCCTTCCTCCTCTCCCATTCATCTTCTGACACTTTTGCCTTCTCTCCTCTTGCTTCCCACACTGGTGTTTCTCTAACCTCTTCCCATATCCTTCATTCAGGTCAACTTCAAGCATATCAGTTTGTGTGGACTTGTTTCCCCAGTTTCCCTAGTGCCAACCTCAGTCCCCATCTCAGTTCAGAGAAAGTGCCATAGAAGTGAAAAGGGAGGTCCATAAGATTAGGGTATTATGGAGGAAAAATCATCAAAAGGGATCGTTTTCAAGGGCTAACTACTAGCACCAACTAAATTCTTTCACTTTGGCTAACTCAAAAGGGTATGACACGATGAGTAAGAATGTACGTTATAAATATTTTTTCCTGTGGAAGATGTTACCGCGAAATAATCCTAAAGCCAAATCACCTGTGTATGAATGCTGTGAAAACTTGTAACTTCACAGAACACAAGTATCTATTGTTATTGAGTATCAACTCCCATATTATGAGCACAGAAGTTCCCCAAGACCCCCATGGCATTGAGGATTTGTTTATCATTCCTACATTATTTGTTGGGCCCTCAGTTCATGAAATGCAAAATAAAGAAATGTCTTAATAATTCAAGTCTGTAAATCTGAAGTTTCATCCATTCTTTAACTGAAGTAAGGAAGTAGTTATTTCCACTGGGAAGGGATTTTTTTCAACAATTTGAAAAAACATTTTCAATGACAAATAAGCATTAAAAAACTTCATTCTAGTTCTAAGTTGGTCAACTCCTTTCTCATTTTGTGTCATTTTGATTTGTAAACCTATTGAGCAGAGGCTACTGTACAACAGGTTGAGATTGATCTCGGCAAAATTTTCTAGAATAAAACTGAATTTCTCACTCATTTTCACACCAATAAAGGTACCATACGTGAAGGCATTAGTTGGAACTAAAATGAGGGCACCATTCGGCATAATTCCAAGCAATAATGCCATAATCAAAGTCACCCAGTTTTCTAATAGTGAATATTTATTGTCCATAAATGAAAGATGGTTAAGTGGTATCCATAATTATTACAGTAAAAAGTTTGTGAATTCTACTGTGTATATCACTATGAGCAAAGTACCTGAGGAGTATAGTGACAATACTTAGATACTCACATGGTAGAAGGGCCACCATAACCCTCTACCACCGGCCAACATTTGCAACATTGCATGCAAAGATGCCATTTGGATGTTATTTCAATTTGGCTTTAGGTTCTGGTCCAACATTTAACTACCGTCTGGCAGCGTTGGCTTGAGGTTGGGCTGGGTTTGGGGGAGAGGAGAGACTCATTCACCCCGGAATAAATGAAGTCAAAGTCATTCAAAATGAAGCGAGGATTTTGTTCACCCATTTGAATTAGACAAATGCAAACGGACTAGGCTCAAAAATTAAACAAACAAAAATGATTTCTAAAACTTTTAAATTAAAAAATTTAATTCGACGATTGTAGCGCACACTTGCATAGCACAAGCTGGATGACTCACAGGCCACTTTGAAGGACTACGCCAGACGGAAAAATGTAGCACTTTCAACTTTCATTGTGACAGGATTTCCACTTCATCAACGTAACATTGATTCGACCATCAAAAAGTAAACGTGAATGACTCACCTCCGACAAGAGTAATTCCTTACTACAGCGGCAATATATTTTCTTAAGGGCTACAAATACGGCGTGGAGGAGCACTGAAAGTTTCTAGAATACACCTAATTTGATAAGT
The DNA here is from genome assembly GCA_963169105.1 of Ceriagrion tenellum. NCBI lineage: Eukaryota > Metazoa > Arthropoda > Insecta > Odonata > Coenagrionidae > Ceriagrion > Ceriagrion tenellum. The sequence continues at coordinate 10,911,102 of OY720638.1, read as the reverse complement.
ATCGAAAAAGTGCTAAAAATACGGAACATTACAGGACCATCGCATTTAACAATTCTTAACCATAATATCACGGCTAAAAATACGACCATTGATATATAATGTGTACCGCAGATGCTATTATCACACACAAAACTACAGGGAGATACAAAATGATTTCGATAAATCTCAGAAATAGCTTTACAACCAACGTAAATTGTGAAGAGGGAAAAATAACATCAGATTCGTAGGAGCTCGAAGCTTAACTGCCTCACAAGACACAAATAAAAAATGTAACAAACAGAATTGCTGTGAAACTGATAACAAGAGTTGACAATTTAGAGGGAAAATCGGTGAATCCTGCATGGCAAACACTTACCCTCCCCTAGAATAGGGTAAAAAGATGAACTTGAGCTAGGCCAAATAAGGCTCACGCTACAGTACTTGCCATGTATGACCCCGACACAACCACTCGTTATTTACGTTCACAAGGACATCAAAACTCACTAATATATGATAATTTCATAAAAACATCAAAATATCACTTTCTTCGGTTTAAGCATCATATTTCTCATGCAAAGGGTAATGTATAGCTTCATACCGCTCAAATCATACCAGATTCAAAACATTCCTCTTTCCCGCGAAACAACTGATTCCGAGAAATCGACGCCCGAGGTTACTGGCAGAGCGAGATACTTTATTGTGAAATGTTCGATGAGATCAATTGAAATAGGCAACGAAACAAATGAAACTGCAGTACGTAATGAAATCTTTAACTGTCACATCTTACGTTGGCAACACGTTATCATAACAACACTGCAGAGGCGAACTTTGACAGTTGATCAGGATACTGCGGCGTAGCATGAATACGACACCGAATATTCACCAAGATGAATCAAATAAATAAGCTGCTTACCTCTCATCCTGTAGCTTCTTCAACCCAGTCATCTCCAGTTCAAACTTCAGCTTACTTACTTCACACAATAGCACATCTCGTTCGCTGAACACAATGTCTAATTCACGTTTTAAATCTTTTATTTCCTTAAGCTGTCGTCTAATCAAGTTATCCTTTTCTTCAATAGTCCTCTGCAATAATGCCTCCACGTCCGAGGACACAGTAGTCTCAAAAGACTCCTCAGACATGGTAACCGCCACTCACACTTCATTCGATCCTCCAAAACAAACGGACACCATTGTACTGAACGGTGTGAGCAACTGAATCCTTCCGCGATATCTCACCAGATGGCAGGCTAACATCATAGGAAGTGATATATTGGTCCAAACGACCTTGACACTATGAAGCGATCATATTTTTAACCAACCAATCAATGCTAAAATTACGAAGGAATATGACGACTATTAAATGAACGCTTCACCATTTCACGGCAATTAAGCCGGGCGGGCTGTGGGCTCGAAGCAGAGGTGAAGAGCTACCTGAGGAAATTATACGTACGGAAATGCCTCTCACATCATGATCCGAATGACAGCTCCCAAAGATCAAGGACCAGGGCGGAGGCTGCTGGCCGCAAACGTACGCCAAAGAAATTGCGCCAAACCAAGAAGATCGGAGCGTATTCCTTGGCATGCCTCTTTGCACCTAGTGGTAGATTGAGAGGAGGGCGGCTTAAGTACAATAGGACAAATGGTGGCCGTAAAGTAATTCATAGGTACTTACCCCCGAAAGTAACCCCCCAAAATAACGACCTTAATTCGCCCCTGCTTCAACCATACTAGGGCATTAGTTCAGAGCAAGTAAAGGGAGGAGCAAGGAAAAGGAGAACGCTGATAATTCCACGTAGCAAATAAGAACTTAATTTTCGCTACTTGCTTAGAACTGCTTACACGTACCCCAAGTGAGATAATCCTATTAATCGGTCAATTTTCGGGCAAAGAGTAGTGAGGTGATTTCTACGCATGACCTCGTAAGGCGAGAGAGAGGGAAGAATTCGCAGACAGCGAGGTTCAAGATCGTGATTCCCAGAAATAACCCCGGTAAGTCTTTTACTACATTGATTCTCACTTTCTTGTGCCTCTGAGAGGTCCTTCACGCTGGACCCGGAAGAGCCAGCGACGATCTCAATTGTCGACGAAGCACGCTTTCCCTCCTTTAGCCTGAAATTCGCGGCTACTTCCCACATGCAAGTTCAGAGATTGTGACGAGGAGAGTTTTGCGACAAGATAATTTTGAGGGATGGCTGCAATTATTAGAATTCCCATCCGTTGTTTGCATCTCTCCTCTCTCGCATGAAAATCGAAGCTACAGTCGCTCAGAAGCCACGGCAGCAAAATGGAATAGTTGAAAAGAGCTTTGTAAATTATTCACAACCACGAAAACAATATGAGGGATCCTACCTCCATTGCTTGCGAAGCACCAACAACAAATCTTCATGATGATGGAAACGCGACGAAAGTTACATTAAAGAACTATGTCATGTGGAAGCATAAGTACAACAAACTCTGGGGGCTATCATCACAAACATATTTGGACGAAGACCCTGAATTATGTAGCGTTAAGTGAATGAAGACGAGGAACCTTTTGGTCCGGGATCTGCACTCCGAGATGCGGTAGCAAAAGTAATTAATTACTCAGCGTAAAATCAAGCTAGTTTGGAAGAGCGTGAGACAGTGCATGAGAAGTTTATCAGATGAAACCAGTTTAAGTACTAAATAAACTTTAGTTGTCTAATGATTTTCTACACGTTTTAACACATGAAAAAAAGTGAAATATTTGATGTACCTACTTCATGTGTGCAGTTCATAGTTATATGGATATTTATCAACCATTGTTAATGACAGGGAAAAGAGAATTTTATCCGAAAATGAATTTTCTAATCGTTCGTTAATGAACACAAATAGTGGAGGAATGTGCCGAACTATAATATTTCGATTCAGAGTTATGGCTATTAAATGATAAGGTAGTTTGATACAGAGGTATGGTATGATCCTAGCAGTCAGTAGTAGTGAAATAAAAGCGAGTTCAGCTATATTCCCTACCCTTTCAATATATCTCTCAATGGTCCCCGATTTCGCGTACGCTCAACAGCTCCCTCTTTTCAAAACCCTCGCGATACTTTCATAATAGACTTTGTAGATCATTGATAACAAGCGCAGTTCACAACGGTGCATGCGAAGAGTTTTGGGTCCATAGCACTAGAATCTAGCCGCGTAACGGTATTTACAGTTCTCGATGCATGGAGCCGGGTCCCGACGCGCGATCGAAATATTAGAGTTATTGATGGCTCACAGACAGTTTCTAACGTCCTCCTCAGATACATCTTTGAATTCTTCAAATAACGATTTGACTAGGACAATTTAAGAGGCTCTGCCTAATCCCCACTCATATTTGCTGCATGATATATATAATTTCGTTTAAAATAAGCGCCCGTCGTTTTGAGACGTATTCAAGGCCGTCCTTCAAAATTAAGGGGTCCTGTGCAAGCGGAAGACGGAGGCCCCGCGACTTAGCACTCCTTTATTGATATCATACCATGTTTTGCGCAAGTTTCATGATAAGAAGGAAATAATCTAGCGAACTGGCTAATGTTTTCAAGAAATTTATATATCTTCTCACTATGTTTAATGATAAGGAACCAACAAAAGGTGAGGTTATTTTTCCCTGGTAAGTGGGGTTATTTTTGCCACAAAAGGGGTACTATTTTTCCTAGAAAGGGATTTGATTTTACATGTTACAGATAATTATGTTCATGTACCAATTATAGTGACTAGAGCAAATTTATCGCAGATATTGCTGTTTAAACTAAAGAAACACCCAACTGATTAAGACCTTTCTGAAACTACTGGAAAATACACAAATAACACAGTCTCATGGCGGTTAAGCAATTGGGATGTACATGAGAGAGGCTGGTAAAACAAAAAATAGCCCTCGAAGCAAGCTCAACAATAATGTGACATACGACAATTTTCTAATCATCTAAAGACAACAATAACCAAAGTGGCTAAATTACTCATTTTCAAATTCGTTCCGTGGAAAGAACTCTACTGTAAAGTGAAATCTGAATCCACCAGAGCAAAGCCAAATCCGCCAAAATCCAGAGCAAGGTTGACAGATTATTTCAAAACAACCCACGAAACTTCAAATGTCTGATGCCTTTTCACTATGGGCTCAATCATGGAGATTTTATCTGTTTCAGGCAGGCCTCAATTTCTTTTCATTTACCTTCGCACCCTCAACTATTTCTGAAGAAGTTCTAGTGATACCCACATGCGGATGAAGAATGCTATACAATGAACCACACCTCAATGAAGCCCCAATGTGGTCATCGGAATTTTTATCTTGGTAGAGAGAAATTTTCTACCGGAGTGGGATTGACTCAATGAGAGTAATTGAGAGCCTGAACACCAAGGGAGACCCAGGAAATGGCTTCGGGAATTTAAAAGTATTTTTGGTCATAAATTGATGTTTAAGATATTGCAACCATTTTAAAAATGTTACGCGATACATTTTTTTCGGTTTCACTTTCGGAGTTTTAGTAGAAAATGGATGCTGCGCGGGGGGAAATAGCCGGGCCTTAAATACCAGCTCTACAACTGCAAATAGTTTATAGATCATTATAAGGATGATGTATGCCATTTGCAAACCAGTGCCTAACCACGTTCACGCTTGTGTGTAAGGTAGCAAGGTATAGCAAAGCCCCATGGTAACAGATCATATTGTTCTTCATATCCCATGGAATTTCTCCGACGACCTCACAATTCATTGGCAGGGAAATTGGAAAATTTTCGGAGAGAACTGAAGACGAGCTTTTTTACGGACCTTAGCGCATTTTAGAACCTCAGTTTCTAACCAACGAGAGAATATCGTGACAAATGACGTGCCATTGTAGATGTGTATTGTTTTCGCGAGACTCAAGACCTTCTTGTCTCGCCTCGTTTTCAAGACTAGCTATTTAGCGAGACGAGACCACCGCCAATAGACTCCCGAAAGTCTCAAGAGATTGTGGTGAAGAGCTAAGAATAAACTAAACGTTGGCAGAGCAATAAAATCTTCGTCATAATCATCAAGACTTATGCAAACAAAAGAAATAAATTAGCCACTAATTGTAAGTACCTAAATTAGGACTTTCCGGCATATATCCGGTTTTGATAGATTTTCCAAACGCTTCACTCTACAAACTGACATTAAAATTCGTCCCCGATGATACTGATCCCGTGAATGAGGCTTCAAGAGGTGCGTGAGGTAGTGCTCGAGCACCAAGCACTCTATTTATTTTTCACCGTGATAAATGTTTTGGATTGCGTAGTTTGCGGCAAAATTAGATCGTTAGAAGATATGATCTCCCTAGTCAAATTCAGCAATTAATAATCTAAGGAGGTGAAATATACTGGCATCGAACATTCAATTCCTGGCGTGCATATCGGGCCAACCAAAGTTCGTTAATTCTTAACCGATCTTTTATCAGGAATCGTGTACTTAAATGTAGCAGGGCGATTAATCCACTGAGTATGCCACGAATACAATTTCTGCGAATTCCGCAAAGACTTCCTCACATGCTCCATGCCTCTACTATCTCAGTTCAATTAGTTAAAAATGTTATTTATGGCGCTATGTCTCACTCGACACCTGTGAATGTGTATGTAATAGAGGGTATCATAGAGAGAACATATTTTTCTACAATTCCCAAAAATATGAATTAAATTACACTTATGTCACTAAACGGTGGAACCAAGTTAAGGTCATTGCCTTTTTATGAGTCACGTATCTGGTAAAAATAATCAATCTTGAGGATACGGAATCCTTGACCAATAAACTCGACAAGTTACATTTCGGCTGGAATGGGTTACAGAAGACATTTCGAAAGCGAGGGTTGGCTTTCATTTCACTTTCGTTGACCTCAGCATATTGTACATCTACATCTACGTCATACCCTGCAAGCCACCCAAAGGGTGTGTGGCAGGGGGTGCTTCCTCACCAGGCATGCATGAATGATACGGTAGAACACCGAAATTACATTGAAACCCGCGTACCACACATGCAAAGCGCCAATTAAAAATCTAATAACCAACAAACATTCTATCGTCAATCGTTCTAACATGCAAGGGATACAAAGACTACTACTACAGATTCAAAATATCATGCATAAATAAGAACATCAATATTTAAATCATGCATAAATAAGAACGTAGAGAATATAAAGAGAAAGATTTACTGTCTGCCTATTGTCACAATTCGAACTATTCATGACGACGATCACAGCTGTTATGGTCCCGAATGGTACGCGGAAAAAATGACATTTTATACCTATCGGTTCTACAATCTAGCTCTCTAATTTTATTGGCGCGATCTAATCTGTCGTAGTACGAGGGGGTTAATAGTATGTTTTCTACGTCGTCAGAGAAATGGTTTTCCTGAAATTTAGTTAGGAGGTTAAGCCAATAATTTAATCTACGCTGTGATAGCGATCCCCATCCTAATTCTTCTAACAGTCCAGACACACTAACCAACTTATCGCAGCATCGTTTCACAAACCTAGCTCCTCTTCGCTGCACGCGATCTAACTCTGATATCAACCCCGCTTCGTATGGATCCCATACACTAACAGCATATTCCAGATGAAGCCTAACGATTGAAAAATAACAACGTTCTTTCACTTTCTCATCACATTTTCCGAGTACTCTCTTGATAAAGCCTAGCTTCCTGTATGCTTGAGCGCATATTTCCCCAATATTTTTTCCCCAAGATATGTCGTGAGTAATTGTGACCCCTAAGTATTTAACAGACTCGGCGTGAATAATTTCCGTACTATTAATTCTGTAAGCCCTACCTTGCCTATTTTTCTTTTTCCAAAATCTGACTGCTACGCACTTTTTTATGTTTAGTTCCATCTGCCACTTTTCGCACCAAGCATGAATAGCAAGTAGGTCGATTGTTAACGATACGCTATTTTCGGAATTGTTAATATCCCTATACACAACCGCGTCGTCTGCGAAGAGTCTAAGCTTACTTTTAACGACGATGCTAATATCATTTATGTACAAGAGAAATAAAAGTGGACCAATGACACTTCCCTGAGGAACAGCCGATGTAACGCTATTGTATTAGCTGGCCAAGTCATTGGGAAAACCTTAGTGGAATTATTGCAGAAGAAAAGCCTATCCCGAATAATACGGTATTAATAGGCCATTTATGAAAATATGTGATGAATGAGTAAACTTCGTAGAGGGATTTTCGGACCGAGTATTCGAAATATATGGTCACTGGGAAGGATACCGCTTCGTGGAGTACCCTTGGATTATTGAAAGATACATAGAATTATTCTTCACTTTTTTCCTTCTGGTGAAATGAAGCATAAATGAAAAATAAAAGCATGTATCAGAAGAGTGACATGAAAAATATCTGTCTGCTCAAAAGGGGAATTAATGTCGTGTAGCTATTTATCTACATCTACATACTATCCTGTGAGCCACTGCATGGGCGTGTGGCAGGGGGTGGTAGGTCACCAGCCGTGTGAAGATGTAAGGTTTTGGGAGGTGAAATGGTGACATATATTAAGGGAGTGCATTTAGTGGAGCTCAGTTTTTATTGTGATTGTTTATTGTGCGCGGAAAGAACGAGATTGTGTACCTATTTGTTCGGAAATGTATCCCTCTTATTTTATCGCTAATGTCAGACCTAAAGATTTAGCGAGGCGTCATGATAATATTCTGTGTGTCGCTCTGAAACACACCATTTCTGAATTTCTCAATCTACCTAAGCCTAGCGTGTAGCCTCCGAGTCTCTAGGGGCTCCCACCTTAATCCCTCTAAAAGTTGTGAGACACTATATGTTCGCTCGTAGCAGTTATTAACGAAGTGGGCAACTTTTCTTCATATAGTATTAAGTTTTTTGTATAAATCTTTATGACCAGGGTCCCAAATGCACGCGGCGTATTCGAGGTGTGGCCTAACCAGAGCGAAGTAGCATCTCTCTCTGACTTTTTCATCCGAGGACCTTCCTATTATACGTTTAACAAAACCTAGTTTCTTTAATGCTGTGCCGCATGTTTTGTTTTTGCGTTCCCCACGATATATCAGAATTTAAGGTAATTCCAAGATATTTTACTGTATCTGAAGATTTGTGGCGTCCGAAGGAATAAAGACCGAGTAACTCCGGTACGGGAGTGGAGTTATAGGTTTTTTCACAGCCTTAGATTTGTTTACGGGCTTTGGACGACGATTCCTTATGCATACGGAGGGAATTTGGAAAAAAATAGGAAGCTGGAGAATCAAATGCGTGCAAAAGACTTCCAATGATTAAGAGCAGATAGCGACCGGCAATTGCCAATCCCCATGCTTACAGTTGTTATCACCGCGTAGTACTTAGGTTGCCACCCTTCCACTCCGGCTCTACGGAGAAAACTTGACGAATCTAGATCGTTCTATGCAATTATAAGAGCTCCTCTTAGGAAAGAATCTTCTAGTGTAACATATCACACAAATTTTAACATGACCTTATTACAGCTGCTCACCCCACGAGACAACAGTGTCACTATCTTATATCCTCCGCTCTAGTCACACCACTACAAAACAGGTCAGGATCAGAAGTGATTTGCACTTAAGTGTAAACATGCTTGATTCTTGTTTTAGTGTCAATTTTCAGAAAATACGTCTAATATAGATATACATTTTTCAATGACTATGCTCACGTTTTTTACGTTGGAAAGTCCACGTGCATACGCAGCATTGTGAAATTGATTGTTTGGACACTACACAGAATGACAACTACCGACAGATAACCGAACATTTTGCCTTAGGATATCGTTCAATTCATCGTCGTTTGAGGCCATTAAATAGGCTGAAGTGCGCTGATTTGTTCCGATCTGCCCAAACTTCAACATATTGTAGAACCTGCCGTATTTATTATGTCTTATAAGACTTTCAAGGCACACATCATAATCGCTATTTAAAGTAATAAACTGTTAATTATAGGGATAAATTACATACTCTTGCGAGTTTAAGCAAGACAAATTTCCTCTACTGTGGTCATTTAGTCATTATGGGCGTTGAAGCTGTTTCTGCTGGAGCTGACATTACTGCTAGAATGCCATCAATCCATTGCGTCCAAATTTGAAATTTCGCTCTCACAACACGCTAATGTCTTTGATAATTAAAAATCAAAGCAGCTACAAAAAGAAGCGTCACATACCTATCCTAGGATATTAATGTTATTGAGTAAATAAGTAGTGACGTTTCCGAGTTTTGAACTGATAGTTGAAGTACTCACCGGCCACTGAGGCCACTGGTGTTAAATACTACGGGAGCTTTCTCTTCAATGGATTGAATGTAAAGATACACGTAACCTCCGTTGATACGGCGATGAAATATCAAAAAACTATCAAAGTCCAGCTTCCGGGTAACCCGTCGCGTAGGTTACGATATAATCGATTTCTTTAAAAAGGCAAGATGAATTCATTATACTTCAGAAATGATTTTGTACACGGATTTAAGCCAATATTAAAAAATATTGAGAATTTAACACGTAATGGGGTGTTGTGTTGCAAATTTCACTGACATACGTCCAATCGTTCCGTAGATTCAAAGTTGAGTGAGATAGTCGGTGGCGTTCCGCTTTCATGAATATTGTTGGATATCTTCATTATTTTAATAAGTATAACTTCTACGTTATGATCAGTTCTACTTTAACTAAAAGCTCTGATTATGCCTCGATGGCAACAATTGCATTTTTTCTTCTTTAATGTCTCTGCGTCTAGAGCAAAAACTAATCTTACATCAAAGAAGTATTCATTTATTTTTCTTTAGAAAACGAGACGAGACAATAATCCCGTAAGAGATTTGAGACCGAGACGTGACTGAGGTTCACGAGACGAGACGAGAGACGATACCGGAGTTCGGTAAACGAGACTGAGACGGGACTGACCCAAGTCCTGTATCGTCTCGTTTCACGGCATTGTAGTGACGCCGAAAATGACCTCGGTTTTACTATCGTGCGGCGGGGCCCAGTCTTGCGCGCCAGCTAATGGAAATACAGTGACGCGGCGAGTTTCTCTTGCGCTATAGACCCATAAACTTACATATGGCGATTTTCTAAGTGCATGAGTTGTAAATTAAGACGGTTCGCAAAACGGACGTTTTTGACACCGCGGGATCGTTTGTGTGGCCTGTGAGGTTTTTTCGGAGCACTCCTCGGGTAAGAAGTGAATGAAATGGGTATTGGGTACTCAGTTGTGATTAGTTAGTGAAAAAGACTAGATGTGTCCCGATCTTTGCTTGGAAATTTCTTCAGCACTTTTCTACCACTGTGGAGGCCTCCCTATTTCCGCAACATGAATTTCTGAAACAGGATTGGGTGATCAACGCTCGTTTTTTCCCGATTTAACATCTCTGCCTAGGGATATGGAGTAACATTTGCTTCGTTTATCTCGGGAGTTTATAATTCGGATGCCAAAAGCACATTTTTTACACCTACCTCATCATTAATTTCTGCCACTGTTACTTGGTTTTATAATATATTGCGTGTGCTGTGATATTTTATCTCAGAGTGTAATTTTTAACTATTTCAATTAAATTGAAAGTTTTAGAAAAGATTTAGAAACGGCGAAAAATTTGTAATTGGCTGAATACTTGCTTGCATTTTCCTTAAATCAATGTACGTCGGTTATTTCACAATGGAAGCATGAGTTGTTACATCAGTGGGGTAAAAAATCTGAAAGATGAATAATATGCTAAATATGAAGGAGCTTGTAGTGAATACGCATTCGGTAGAGCTAAATTGCATTGCTATGGTGGACTCCACACATTACATATCGATTAGAATTATATTATTGGCAGGTAAGCAAGAAAGTCCAGGTCGAAAATGTCACTTTTTGATACCTTAAATATGGTTGAACAAACCTCATTTCTTAATAAACTCACGGAGATCAGAAAGTTAAGCCGAAACAAAGAGTCTTTAAGAGATCAACAAAAAGCCTTTAAACACAGGATGTGATTGATTATCAATAATCCCAAGCCAGGATCAGGAAAAACAAGTAACGGAAACACAACAAGCCATTTCTTTGAAGTCCCCGGCTAGTGGCTGAAATAACAGATACGGCAAAAACTAAGGTTCTGTGTATTAACTCACAGCTTGTTTCTGATATCCAGGGGAAAACGCTTATTATTTATGCTGGGTATTGACGAAGATATCAATAATAGATTCTCCACTATACTGAAGGTTTTATCGAGAGGTTCACCACTAAATGAAACTGTATATAACGTCTACGGCTGGTGTGCTGCCGAGCTGTATGTGTATTCATATCCTTGGTTTTAAATGCCTTCCACAATCCACATAGTCGTCAAATATGGCGCCAAATCGCTATGGAGGCAATCACTCCAGGAGGAGTTGATTCAATCATCGGAAGAAGCTATGGAGGCAAGGAATAAAGATACTAGAAGATATCGATAGCGTTTTTCAACGAAATACACTAGAGTGGCCACCAATTAGGACTTATTTTAAGACTCCTCAAGTACTGTCTCCAATATCAACTAAGGCACCAAGAAATTTTCGAAGGAAGTCGGCGATATTCTAATAATGAGCGACAGACAGTAGTAGGATACGACGAGTGAAGAAGATGATTTTTCAGATAGCTTAGTATGACAACATAGCTGTAAAAGTAGGTATTTATGAGGTGAATATTGTTTCATAATAGCTACGTATTCAATCAATCAGTAAAAAAATGCAAAAAGTTGATAGTGGGAGCTCTTATTGCCATGCAAGCATCTTCAGGCGGCTCTGAGGGGTCATTGTGTATTTTGTCGGTTCCGTACCGATCGGTAGAAATCCCGACAGTACCCGCTACCGACGGACCCTTCTCGGTAGATTCTGTAGGCAATTCGGGCGGCATTCCGGTCGTTTTTGGTAACTCCTCCCTCTCAAGTCACACACCAAATTTTCCGTGTGTTGCCGAATCTGAAGATCAAAGAGAATATTCCCACCAATGGAGAAGATAGAAGAAACAAATGACCAAAGAATGCCGCCTAGGACTGTCGCGATTGACAGCAACACCCGGCGACGTCGAAAGGAGGATGATATTACATTATTTCATGAGAACTGTGAGCATAGCCATGTGCAAAACATTAAGCGCTTTAGATTTAAAGAACAGCGAATAGTGTAAATTTCTCGGGCTCGCCACCGGGTAAGATTTTTATAGACAGCCGACGTTTCGGGTTCCGACTCGTCACCCATTCTCAAGGCTAATGATGCTTGTTTAAAAAAGATCGTTTAATTTGGCGCTAGGCGGGGCGGGATTGGTCGAGCCCCGATTGTTGTATTGGAGGACCGTTGACCAGCGGGGACTTAGCTCTGGCGTTCTGAATTCTTCTCAGAATTCTATTCCAAGAGCTGCTGATCGTATAACCAGTATCCCGGTTGAAATTCTTCCTCTCCAACCTTATCTCTATCGCCTCTTTGGTTAAGCGATCCCAAAATTGGCCGGATCACCAAAGAACAGTCGTGTCATCCCAAATGATCTTATGGTCCCGACTCAGGCTATGCTCAACTACTGCTGATTTTTCCGGTTGACCAAGCCGGAAATGCCTACGGTGTTCCTGACTACTACAAAAAGGATCTTGGCGATGGAATGGAAAATTCATGGCAGAAAGCTAGTGACATTAAATTCGTTTTCTTTGGAAGTCAAGTGATTTTCGCCAAAGTGAAAGCTTGCGATGTATCAAGTCTCATTAATTAACATTGATTAAATTATGCCTCCTCAACCAAGTGTTTTTGGATTTATTTGCCTTATTATCATTAGCAAAGATAGTTCCATTATTTGAATGAAACTCAATTTAATGTTGGAGTGCGAGCTTGTTGTAATTGTGGCAATTATGATGAAAAATATGCCTTAAAAATCTAGCGGAAGATATGATATATAATATGCTGCAAGAAATAGACTTGTGAAAGTGATCTACCAAGCTCTTTTCAATTTCACTTGATGATACGCTGGTCATCCTTGAAGGCTATCCTTGTAGGTAGATTAGTATATGAATGCTTAGGGGTAAGGGATTTTAGGAGGATAGTCGTTGAGTATCGATGAATGCCCTAGTCAATTGATGCCGGAAATTACATTTCATATCATGTCCAAGATAATTTAAATGGACTCTATCGAGCGTAAGATTTGGACATTGACATTTTAAGGGAACCATCAAGCTTTAGCTGTATTTAGACAATGAAAAAAATCGGGAAGGATGTGGGGATATGTATTAGCGTAATAAACTTATTTTTCATATGTGATTTCATTTAACATGAACTTTAACATTAACATAAACTTATTATTATTATTATGTCGCATCTTTATGAGAAAAAAGTTTGCTCTTTTCAATAATTTAAGTTCATTGGTTTGCCATTAGTCGTCTGCAATAGCCATTTTCTTTATTCAGAAGAACGTTATCGACCTTTTTATGCACAGAAAACTTTACGTATGAAAAATGCTGGTTTTGGAGTGGATTACGATTTGATTAGAACGGAAAGAGAATATAATGCTCTTCGAATACATAATCTTCATTGACTGTTACTGGTGAGAACTTCGTAAATTATGTTCGCCAGTTTCATCAATTTAGTCTATCAATATTCTTTAAAGAAGGTTAAGGTACAGCAACACTATGATGTATCATATTTTACTGCGTTTAACTTTTGCAAACAGATTATTGTTTTAATAAAACATTCCTAACAGGCAATTGAAGCCGGGGAAATAGTTTTCATCCGCTAAAGTCACAAAATGACAAGGTATTAGGACTGAAATTATCTAAGGAAGGCATTGAGGGGAATTTATAGCACTCGTGAGAAAGTACGAATGGATTTCGTATGCATTGAAAATTTTAAAATTATTCTTATTGGCTATTCAAAAAGATTCAAAACAAGTGCCATCATTCAAAACTAGGCTCATTGCGCATGCGTTCAAGAGAAACAAGTGAGAAATACGCCGTACATCTGACAACAGCGTAACGTTCCACAGTCATCTGTAGGATCGCCCATATAAAATCGCTCGAAAGACTTCACTCGAATGAAGTGAGCTCGATCGAGGGTGAGCGGATCCCTTACGTTCGAATGTAAGCCAAGGTATAAAATCGGTCCCCTGTAATCCAAACTCACCGTGAAATTGTCCGTATCGCCATCTCACCTCCGCGTGCCATTGGTTCGCTATCCTCGGTCAAGTGCGTATGATAATACCATAATACTCGCCTGTATTTCCATTAGCTGTCACGCAAGACCGGGCCCCGCCGCATGATAGAAAAGCGAGTTTATTTTCGGCATCGCAGATTTTCTCAACTGATTCACGCTCCTCAAGCTTCAGTGAATCTTATTATATGAGTTACTTGCGGTACTTCCGGGTACGTGGTAACTATTTTTCTAAACGGAAGCAGAGAATCGGTGTAAAGCAGAGTCCTAATAACCTAAATAAAATTCCAATAATGGATATTTTCAGTCTGGCAGTCGAAATTTGAAGTGTGTGCACATACAAGGGATTGAATCTGTGCAAAATGTGCATAAAAGGCCGAAATTTCGCTTTCGCTGAAAATCTTCTAAATGAAAAGTTGAGCCTTTTGTAGTTGTTTTACGAGAAAACCATTAGTTTTGTTTCACAGAACAAACGTTAGTTTTTGGTAATTTGCTAAATAAAAGAATTTTTGTCCTAATAACAGAGCTTTCATTCCTTTAAGTCAATGAAAGTTACGTCATACCAAAAATTAACGTTTGTTCTGTGAAACAAAATGAATGTTTTTTTTTGTTCAGCCCACTAAGCGGCGTTGGATTCGGCCTCACTCAAATAATAAGTCGCTCATATGAGTAAGAGTAATTAAAGTAAGAGATAACATTATATATTCATAGAAGGTTGAGTTTAAGAATGGACTTCGATCGAGAAGGGTGACAACAGGATGACCTTAAAGCTCGACCGTATGCCGATATGCCTTCTCATAGCGATTCGTGGCCCGAGTCGGACCGCAAGGACACCAAAAGGAGTTGAAAAAGTGTGTGACACGGAACTGCGACTTTCGGATGCCATTTCAACATCGATATTGTCAAATAGAGACAGACTATTTGAAAAAAAACGTCTAGTGATGTTATTACGTTGAATCGTCGAGATGAGGTCGTTGTTTCATTCTGAATAGCAGTCACACAAGCATTGTTCCTTGTGGGCAATCGAATATCTACGTTAGCGGTTTAAAAACAACACTAATGGCTAATTAACGGTTGAGCAGCCACCTTGATGAGGCGCACATTAAATTTCATACAGCCAACTCTGCGGTTCAGCTTCTTATCCCACTCCTCGGCCCATCGCTTGCGGAGCGCCCGCCGTCAAAGCGGCGTGGGCGCTGGCCTTGTGCTCGGCTTTCCTGCTGGCCTTCGAACACCTCGAATCAACCTCTCCAGCCACACCTTCACTGTGACGGCTGCCTCCCTCCCGGAAACAGGAGAAGCACGCGGGACGATGTAAACTTGGCTGCTCAAACGAAGTGGCTCAATCAACATCAGTTTCTACTACTGATGATCGACTAACAATTGAAGAACAATGGTAGCTAGGGTTTTAGGTTTAAATCCGATATTGACCCTTCAAGTCATTATATGAAAATCAGAGGGAAACATCGTTTTTTTAAAGAACCTTTAGACTCATTGTTTATGTATAATAAAACTTAATGAAGCGCGGGACTTCCATGAGTATTTTATAATCCCGTAGATATATCAATAAACGCCTTCACCGCGATTCACGTAAGTCAAGATTCGGCACAATGCTCGCCGTGTCGGAATGCGTTAGAAACACCATGAATGAGAAATTATTAGGTACATAAGGCACAATGTTACAGCAATGAATACACCATCATGCACCACCACCATGAATACACAACCTCGCTGCTGTAACATTTTAGCCTCGAGGCGCGCTGATACCCTGGATCGACTTAAGTATCCCCGCTGAGTATATTGTTATAAAAATCTACAACAGCAGAATTAAAAGGCTGGAAATAGCACTCATAATATTCACCCTTGACTGGTCAGACTAGTTCCCTCGACGAAATAAAAATGACTTTGGCAAAACCTCAAAATCTTAATGAACAATTGAGAGCCCACGTTACTCGTGAAATGCAAGACTAATTAGCGTTTTTTCACGAATTTTCGAACTCGGGCTTTAACGGTGAGTGGTCATCGAATTAGCACAGATTAGAACACAAGGACAAACTCATTGGAGAGAGCGAGTGATGAGGTCTGGGACGTAAAATACAGGACTCATTCATAAAATTTAAAGATACAAGCCCCGACCATTGCACTAAACAAAATATGGACCTTTTCCTCCACATCAAAAGGTCAGTCGCCAACAAAGCAATGCCTGGTGCGTTTATAATGATAAAATCAAACCCAACTGGTGTGATGTGGACGTGCACAAATCCCTAGAGCGAAAAAAGGAGAAAATGAATAACGCACATCAATGGTGAATGCAATAAAAAAAGAATCTCAAGTATTACTGGATTCGAAAAGGAAATATATTAGACTGGAAACGCGATCACGGAGAAGGAGCTACTCGGGGATAAAAGAAGCAAATATTTTGAAGCACTTCTTCAAAGCATCCACTCAACAGTCTCCCACGGTAAAATCTCTCTCCGGTCATAAGATTACCGTAAACAAATTCCGACAGTAAATATATCCGGTCGTGGCATGGGAAGGCACCTGAAACTGAAAGTCATAGATCCCAAGAAATAACTTCTCTCGGATTAAATTGCTGTGCGAGTATAAAATAGCAAGCAAAGTACATTAAATAAAGAGAGCATATAAAGTAGCAAGAAAATAGCAAATAATTTGATAATAATACTTGCAAATTTGTCAAAAAACACCGCAATCCCAATGAATAGAAAATTGGGAACGTAAAGCCTGTAACATTCAAGAAAGGAGATCAGAACGAGTCAAGTAACTACAGACCTTTTTCCCTCACTTCCATCTCGTGCTAGATCTTGGAACATATGGCCCAAAAGTCGTGTAAGAGGCGTATGTTTAATTTGATAGTCTGTAGAAATTCTGGTATTATATGACAGAAGTCCACGGTAATGACTGAGCTAACTAATGAAGAAACTAACGATAAATAAATAAATCAATAGATTGATCATGGGGTTACATGAGGACTTAATGGCGGAGTACCGGAATGGATTCCGAAAAGATACGTTTCGAAACCCAGGGAATTCTCTTCGTTCACAATATCCTTGTCTCGAATGAATGTGACATTCAAGCTAATGCGATATTTTTTCTTTCCAGCGTGGCTTGGGTCCACTCTTCACGGCGGGCGCATAGGTTACAGAATGTAGCTTCCCTTCCAATGGACGGGGCTCTTCACCTAAAGCGCACTTCACGGAGGATCAAGTAGAATACGGAGACAAATCTCTGCTATGTTTTGATTCGTACCGAGGCCCTTGGCCCGGTAACCGCACCGAGGCTCGCTTTTTATTTGGTGTTTACATGTTAAAAAAAACCTGTTACTCACTACTATCAAGCAAAATTCATTAAATTCATGTCCGCTATAGTACCGTACCGAGGCCCTTGTTACTGAGGCCCTTGAAATCCAATCACCTCACCAATCCTATCACTACGCAATCCTGTATCACAATATTAGCATTAAGTCGACAAGGAATTAGCTGAAAAAAGAATACTTTGCTATTAATTAATAACGCAAAACTTGGAAGTTAATATTGGATTTTAATAAATGCGAGGTAAAAATTACTTAGAATCCTCCTTAAAAATTATACCAGTTGTCAAAGTAAACCTCCACGTAAAGAAAAGGTAAAAAAATGTACAAAGGTGTGGCGCAGAACTTCTCTTTGGGGAAACACAAAAATCCGCAGACATGCTAATCGCTGATTGAGCAGATGATTAGGACCATCGGAAACTATGGCGAAGGGGTGAAAGGGCTGAGTATTTTTCTCCCTTTAAACGTCACTTGAAACATTCTGAAACTGGATGGAAACCTTGAGAAATAGGATCAATCACAAGAGTTATGTCGAGCATAGAAGAGAGGAGATAGATTCGTAAAACTTCATACCAGACAGGGAATGAAGTGAACACCTTTAACCACTTCAGCAAGAGTTTAAAAATCCGAATATGTCCGAAGGGTGGGTACTGTACATTATGAGAAACAAACAATGCGTAACACCACCGTGGCTGTAAAATGTTTTCACAAGTATATGTGTGAGAGAAATAAGAAGGGATGTCAGTTGGAGATGTAAAATTGAAATTTCTTTTGCAAGTGGATGATGCTGGAACGCTGCCAGAGAGCACACGGGAGAGGTAGAAGTAGTTGAATAACTTCTTAGTAGCAACAGGTGATTTTGAAAATGCTCTTGGTAAAGTAATTTGGGATAAACTAACGGGGATACTCGGGAAAATGGGAGTAGATTGGCGAGACAGGAGACTAATCCTGAAACCTATATATGACGAAAAGGGAGCAAGTGAGCACCTTTATTTATATTTTCTTCTTCAAATTCGCATTCTTTATCATTACTGTCAATTAATAGAAGCTGGTCTTCTGCAACCCCGTCATCCAGAGACCACATTCTTAAAAGATCGTGTACTGCAAGGTTAAGTATATTGGCCATTCATCTAAAATGCTGATCAGTGCTATCAAAACTTGGTAGCATCTTGCCGAGATCCTCCATAAATTTAGTATTTGCGGATACGTTATCAACGGTAACTCCTTGCAGCTTGTACTCGAGTTCAAACGATTTTAGGGTATTCATAAAAACTTCAGCATTGTCCCTTCCTGTGTGATATGGTTCGCGCTACACGCGATTTCTTCAATAGTATCGACAATATTCTTCTTACAAAGATGTGAATCAAAAGAAAAAAATCACTCTTTGCTATGGTCTTCTTTGGCCCCAAAAGTCAATCTCATAGCAGAGTTCTACACCGGTGAAAATGGTTTATTTGGACTTAATAACTGGGTTTATCGCTTCAATAAGGTAGGAATCACGCCCAAAAGAGATTACTTGCGATATAGCTACATCTAAACAGCGAATCGTGAAATCCGTAATTTTTTATCTGCCACCAATCCATCGCAACAATGTGAAAGTGGACAGTCTGCAAACAGATTTTTTCGCGAGATACCCTGCCGTTTAAAGAATGGATTGAATCCAGTTGAAATGGAATACCTGCTAGGTTTTTGTGGAAAAACTAGGATGAATAGAGTTAGAATGAGTAGCTGATGAATAAATGCCGGTTAGATGCTTCAGTAGTGGACTTTTTGATTAAATGGAATTTTGGTTTGCAAAATAAAAGGAAAGAAAAACAATTATAGACAATGGAAAGCCAAATATAGTTATTCTTTTTTATCGTATCATCCTCGACATAATTTAACGACATTGCACTAAACGTCACTAATCTAGGAAGATATATTATGCAGGAAGAGGTATATAGTGATTTCAATTCGCCTTCATCCTTTCGCCGAGGTGATGTGCGATGCACAAGTCCACATTGCGACAACGTTTTTCTTAGAAGGCATACCATGAGCATGATTGCTAATGCCGCTGGAGATTCTTTGCACTATATACGAGTATAATCCATGATATTTTTGTCGTAGAGGTGAGCACTGAAAATAACTGGCTTATAAAATAGTGCATTTTTTTCTGGATAAGTTTCCCAAGATAGCAGTAATAAGGAAAAGTAGTAAGCATGTATCACTCCCTTACTTGGCTCCAGAAGTCACGCTCATGCCATCAGAAATGGTAGTATCGGCAAAAAATAATTTTTTATAGTTAGCGAATTTATCGCAAAGTTATCTTTGAATTATATCGCAAAAGTAATACTCCAGGAAAACGTGACAGTTACTTCATATTAGCAGAAGGACGTAGTTTCAGGGATAATGTTACACTAAATACCAATTAATCACATATATCTGTATTTCGAGAGTCTCGTGGAAGTGGTATATCGTCTCGAGTCTCGAATTCTCCACTACGGTCTCGTCTCGTTTACGTGACGAGACGAGAAAGTCTCGAGTCTCACGGCAATACTATACGTGGGATGCTAGGACTATGCTAAGGGCAGGCAAGTTAGCGAATATAAAGAATACATAGAGAAGGTGAGTGTTGGCGTCATGGGTCTAAGTAACTAAGTGAAGCAAGATGGAATGATAGTGGAGACTATTGGAACGATGACTATCGAGTGATGTGTGACACGGGATGAAAGTCAGTATTGGGTTGCATTCGTAATGAGCAGGAAACGAAGTAGAGAAGTAGTATATGAGTGATAGGATTATAGTTGCTGAGCCCAAGGCAGATCCAACGAACTCTGTCATCATTCAGGTGCTGGTACATGCGTACCTTGAATCATGGAAAGGAAAAGGTAGATGGGTTTATGATCAGGTGGAGCAAATAATTGATAGAAACCTGGGAGCAAGCAGCTGGCTGTAATAGGGGATTGGAATGCCTTGGTGGGTGAAGAATGAGATGGGCGGTAAGTGGGCGATTATGATCTGGGAAGGAGAAATAACCGCGGAAAGCTGTCGAGTTTAGCGGGAGAAAATATCTAGTAATCACAAATACATGGTTCAGGCACCAGCCTCGTCTCAGATACACTTGGAAGAAGCCGGAAGACTGATAGGTTCCGGATATAATATATTATGATGAGATATAGATTCAGGAATAGCGCAAAAAACTCGCATACATATCCAGGAGCTGATGCAGACACAGACTCGAACTTATAGGTGATGAAATGTTAACTCGAAAAAGGAAGGTTTGAAAGGGAATACAGAGAAATTTACTGGGGCAATGAAGGAGAAGTATCGAGAGCAGGTTGATAAAATCACGGGAGGTGGGCTTGTTAAAAATAGGGAAAATTCTCGAGTAAAATGAAGATAGAATTCAATCACTTTCATATTTAACGGAATATAGCGAAATCGCGTGATCACACATTTCCCGTGTCATTGCGGGCCAACGTTTGCTGTGGTGATACGCAAGTAGAGGAATATTTATGCATGAACAGGCATGAAATAGTCCTTCACATTTAGACGTCCAAGGCGGACGAACACTCGAGTAAACGATGGAATAGGTATCCGATCATTATTTTATTCAACATGGAACTCCATATGGCTTTAACAACTCCATCCAACAAGCTTATAGTGAGATCAGTTGATAATGAATGGGGAAGTTTGAAGAAATGATTTGTAGAGGCGGTGACTGTAACGATAGGCCTAGTAAGTGCAACGAAAATCAGGAAACCGAGGGTCATGAAGGATTCTCGAGAAGGATAATTTAAAAAGAGGGAAGATCAGACACTCTGTATAGGATAATAAGCAATTGACGGACCATGGTAAGGGAAGGGGAATTGCAACGATAACAGTTAATACGGGTAAGTTGATGTTAGAGCCAAAAGAGATCCAGGAGGGGTGGAAGGAATACGTGAAAGAGCTCTATGGTAAGGAAATAAGGACCAGCGTGTTGCATATAGAAAGGGAGACATCGAGAGATCGACAATGAAAGAGGACTGCAAGACATGAAAAGTAATGAGGTGGTGGGGATAACTAACGTACCTGCAGTCTCTAAAGAGTGAGTGCCAGACCGGGAGAGGGAAACTTCTAGCATAAATAAAAAGCGGATCTAATGGCGGGCTATCCATAATAGTGAAACGGATTAGGATTAGTACTATCCAAAAATCTACCAATCAGCTGTTAGAACACTCATAGCAGATGAGCAGAGATAAAAAACCTGTGTTCATACAAGGTGGACGTATTTACCTCGTAAATTAATACTTACTTCCGTATTCTTAATTGTTGGAATGGCACACTTAAAATTTTACAAATACCTTTTATCCACAGCAGCTGATATCCCACTCAACTTATTTGAATCCTTTTTCTTCTCTCTTCGCTTCTGTAAGCCCTTTCCTAACCCTTTGAGTGCGGCATGACGTGATATCACGTCCTGATTGTCTTTACGCTGGTGCTGATGACGTTATATCACGTCATGGGTACCGTGAGTGTTCCAGCTTTCGCCTAGTGAAAGTTCCCTTTAAATTTTTAAATCACTCACGGCACCCTTGACGTTATATCACGTCATCAAACCGGCGCAAAGACAACCATGACGTGATATCACGTCATGCCTCAAAGGGCTAAATAACCTATGTTCATACGAGTAAGGCTCAGACCACATTCCCCTTTTGGAACGTATTAAGGTCATTTTTTGGGGAAGGGCAGAAGGCAGTTTGTTACTTTCCGGAGTTCCCGGGGTTACGGAATGCCTTACATTTACAACTTTTCCTATTTTTCCAGGACTTGCGGGGATGCGGCCGTTTCCCCTGCATCCTCTTTAATCCACACTCCTTCCCTCTTCATTCAAATATGCCTTCGATCAAGGTGGCTGGAGCGGTAATTGAGGGTCATTGAGTGTGCAATTTCATAATAATTTTAGTTGAACACCACCACTTCACCTATGTGCATTTGTTCATGCTTTGGAACCTACCATACATTCAGGAATGAAAATGATACGAGGATTTAAATTATTTGCCTTAATTAGAGCATAACATGACTGAGTTTTCGGCGCCGTATTGGGAATTGAGGTAATATTGAATACAAAGATGTTCCTTTCGAATATGATACTCGGCGTGACACCTTGATTTTTGTTAGCAGCAATTATGATAATGAAAAATGTATCATGTCTTGTTTAAGAAGAAAATATGTTCATGTGGAATCGAATTATTATGAAATGTGTGCCATGTACGTACTATGAGGTTAAGTTTAAATAAAGTATAAATTCCCAAAGAAAACATCGGTTTGATGCACTTTTTTTCTCTGTCATCCCCTTGCCACACACCCTTGAGGTGGCTTCCAGGGTAATATGCAACTGTAGCTGTATAGATTTTAGAAATGGGAACACAAATGCAAAGTTTCTTGCAAATCTGTGCTTAACAAATCACTTCAACATTCCACCAACCATGAATACCTATTTCTCCACTCACACGAACAACCTCTCTTCAGGGGGGGTCATTCTGTATTTTGCCAGTACGTCATGGGTTCCGTACCGACAGGATCCCCGCACTGACAGAGCTTTCTCGACAGATTCTGTAATCAAGTCGGGCGCTGTTCCAGTCGGTTTGATAACTCCTCCCTCTCAAGGTACCCCTCCCTCCCAATTTTCCGAGTGTTGCCGAAGCTGAGGGTCACATGGTACATATCCTCCAGTGGAGACGGTAGAAAAAACAAATGACTAAATAAAGCCGCGTAGTCGCTTAGTGCTCTCGCGACTATCAACCAAAACAACAGCCATTAATTCTAGTGTAATCTTTGGGTGCCTGCGATGATATTTTTTAGAGCAACAGTTTCGCCGTGCTATTCTGCCGGCTTCGTCTGGCTTATTGTTTCTTTGCCGTTGGTGGTTGGGCATTCATAGGTTCGAACAACAATGGTCTTTAAAATTTCGGCTGTTAATTTTTTAATGGCTCAACTTGACCGTTTTTTCTTTTCCAAAAGTCTCTCCCACGTTAATGGAAGTTTATACCCATCATCTCTGTTCAGGTTATTGGGTCTTTTTTCTATTTCAATAGCTTCTCTGATGAGCCGTGGATAATAGCTGCTTTCTTTTGATAGAATTTTCGCGGACTTGATGTCTATGGTATGACCCTCTTCCATGCATGTATGTTCAGCTACGGCAGAGTGATACCAGTCCTCCTTAGATATTGCCCTTTCATGTTCTCGAAGTCTACAGCTTATGGCTCTTTTTGTTTGCCCCACATACGATTTTCCAAAGCTACAAATGATTTCGTATATTCCTTCTGACAGAGACGGAGGCAACGGATCTTTAGCTCCTCGAAGGCAATCATGGAGTTTGGAGACACTGTTATATCTCGCTAGAATATTATGCATTTTCATTATTTTGCCAATGCGATCAGTAGTTCCCGCTACGTAAGGCAGCATAACGTATCCCAATGGCTTAGGCGTCTCCTTCTTTTGATGATTTTTCGTTACTACTCTTCGAATTAATTTGCTGCTGTATCCATTTTTCCTCAATGTCTTCCGTAGGTGGTCAGTTTCTTCCAATATGGAATCAACATCGGAAACTTTTTGGGCACGATCAAATAACGTCTTGATGACTGAAGCCTTCTGTTGAGGATGGTGGTGTGAACCATCAATGCAATGCTACACATCGGGATCCTAGTAGTTTTTGAGATTTTTCTTATATGCCGTCACTTTTATTGCCTTAACTTCAACGTGTGCTTTACTTACAATAGCTCTCTTAATCCTGTGAATAAATTATATCGCTATTACAAGCATCAGATAAACCTATTTTAGACAAAAATCAAAATACGTTGTCCATTTGTTTCGGTGTCTCTCAAGCAAACCCCACGGCACCGACAGATTTTGTGTGCCGGATAGATCTACCGATCGGTTTAATACGGAATGCCACGTCCCGGTAGTCGGTGTGACGTCCCACTCGACGAAAAGGCTCCCGTACCGATCGAATCGAAGTTACAGAATGACACCCCAGACGGCATCCAGACTTGCCGGGAGCGGAGATTCATCGGCATGGAAACTCGCTGCGAATAAAAGAAATCGCCTCCGCGGAAATGGAATTTTGTATGACAAGGGAAATCGTTGTGTATTTGATATGGAATGGTCGTATAAATATGGTCAAAATGTTTTACTTTCGATAGTCTTTTTCGTCGCGCACTGTTTACGTTAACGTTTTTCTTGGGTAAACGGTACGATTATTGGCCATTCGGTGTTTTGAAGAGCAAATTTAGACCACATTTGGACCAAATTTTCAATGAGCACGCTTCATGTAACCCTGCGTTTGTCCAGTGGAGTGTTTAGGCACCCCAACATTATATTTTTGCACATATTTTAGCTTAGGTAGCACTGATGAACTTGAGTACCTTCCTAAATCCTATACATGAAGTGCTATATCCGCCCGTATATCGGTCTATTTGATAAGTCACGCTACTTCGGCGATTTCATTGGGCGGCGTCGCGGCAGGAGGTTCGATGCAAGGGGGGAGGTGGGGTGAGGAGAGAGAGAGCGGTGGACGATGCCATTATGTTTTCCCTTAAGACTTTGTATGCGAATGGAAACTAAAGACCGCCTTTTTGTAACATTCCACACGTGGGTCATTGGGAAGGACAGGAGAGACTCGGTTGGCGCCGCGGATATTTGAAAAGGATTCTAGATGTTCACTCAAGTCTAGATTGTAGCACGTGAGACGATAGTCGTGCTTGCAAAGCCACTGTCGCAGTGGATAATCCAAACATTGTCGTTTATATAACGACGATTGGACGAATTTCCAATCATTGCATTGAAAAATGATGTGGTACGAAGTCACTCGCACGAGTGCTTTTACACCAAGGTTGGAAGTTCGCCATGAAAAAATCATTTGACTTTAATATCGGTTCTGAGAGGTTTCTGTCGTTGTAATTGCTTGCTGGGACCCTGAGTCTTCCAGTGCCATATCGCATCTTGCCGTCTTCCCCAGAGGTGTTATGGCGCCTAAAGTCGCCTCTGTGGAGGAAATTTATGCTGCGTACGCGTCGCTGGGCGGCCGCCAAACGCTTCCGGGCGAACGTTGGGCCACCCGAGCGAGCGAAGCGCACATCAAACGCCGAGGAACAGCAACGCAGCGGCAACCCGCCACGCGATTCCCAACCTGAGCGAGCTAGACGTATGTCTAGCTTTGTTTTCATACCGAGTAGGATTCCTCTGGATTGTGGGTTTTTTGCATCTGTTTTTACCACGATCAATCATGTATTTTTCTTTGTACATTCTTGTACAAACTTAAACAGTACATATTACATCCCCCTTGAGCCAACTCCCGCGCAAGGCCCGGGCCAGACTCCTTGTATATTAATAGTTTACGTTTTAATCTTTCTTTAATCCGTTTTCATGATCTGTGTGCCAAGATAAACAGTTTTCCTGTTGGGGTGTTCAAACACCCCACCACACTAACGAAGGTATGGAGATACAAAATTGCTCCCATTAGTATCCGTTTATCTTTTTGTAGTGTTTCTCATATTGACGTTTTGTGTGTACATAATGTCACAACTTAAACCGTGACATATGTATCGAGGTATTTTTGTTTGTGCTTTGAAAATGCTCAATTTCGGGTGGTGCTCATCACGTCATCTGTTTTCTATTTTTGAAGTGTAGGTTGCATTTCAGCGTACGAACAGCTAAGTGAATTACATTGTAGCTCACAGACAATACTTTGGAAAACGAAGGGATTACTGAAATTGGGAAGTCTCTGAAGAGCTAACCGAAGCATAAAACATTTCCAATACAATGTATCAAAAAGATTGAAGATGTCATTGCATCGCTCTTGCTTTCTTATACGTTGCTTACGTTTTGATGACAAATAAACGCGCTCTGCAAGAAGGCAAGTGGATAAACTGGTCCCGATTAGAGAATTGTTTGAAATTTTGGTTGATAAGTGGCTGAGAAATTATTCCTCATCAGTTTATATGACTATCGACGAAATGCTTGTATTCCTCAGAGGAAAATGTCCCTTCATATATACCAAGCAAACCAGCCAAATACGGAATAAAGATACAGGCCATTGCTGATGCGAAAACATTCTACGTGTGTAACATAAAGATATACACAGGTAAGCAGCCTGATGGTCCATTCAACGTAGACAATTCGGCAATAGACGTAGTTACAAGACTCATCTCAGAGATCAAAGGATCTGGCAGAAATGTCGCATTTGACAATTGGTATACCAGTTGCCCATTAATTCTAAGGCTTCTTGATGACAGCAATTTGACTGCTATGGGCACACTTCGAAAAAAAACGTGAGTTACCTGCTGAATTCTTAGTGATAAAGGACGTAAGAGATGAAAAAAGTATCCAAGAGAAGAAATTAGAAGATTACTGCATGGTCCTCTGCAGTCATCGGTAAATTTGAAGGTACAGATACCTAAGGGAGCAAAGAGATGTGCCTTCTGCAGCAGGTCATGTGATAGAAAGGTTAAATCAATGTGCGAAGGCTGTGGTAAGCATGTGTGTAGCGAATAAAGTAAGGTGTATGTCAATTGTATTGACTTCCAAAATACAGTAGTAGCTGGTGATTTGAATAATTTGTCATATAGCAGTAATTTTAGTATGTTTGTGATATTTTGTTTAACTTAAGTAAACATTTATTTTCTTTGCTTAAATTTATTTTTAGAAAATGGATAAAATATTTTTGTAAAGGAACATTTATAAATGAACGAAATCACAATAAAGAAATGTGACAAGAATAGCAATCCTGTATTGCTACATTCAATAAATTACCTTTTTGTTTTACCTTAGTCTGGTCATATATTAAGAAAAATGATAATAAATGTATTAAAGTCAATGTAGAGGTCCTCAATTACCAGAATAAACATTAATATCTAAAAACGGACTACATTACTATAAGGCCATTGCTGTTTTGAAAAAAAATAAAAAAAGTGATTTTCCTAAATGGAATAATTTCTTTAAAATTTTTAATATCAATATATTATAAAAAGCAGAACCACCTTTATTAAAGGTGGGGGAGTACGTAAAAGAAATTGAATTTGAATTTTTTTTAAGTGAAATAATGTTTATTGCATTTGAAATATTAAAAGTACAAAAAAATAACAAATTTGCTACTTGCGACAAATAATAATAATAATTGACAATTTTGGCAATGATAACAGAAAAAAATACACGTAAAAAAAGTTACAATGTGTTTTTTTTTTATTTTTTAATACAATTTTATTTTCAAATCTTGGTCCTGCTAAGCCAAAGGCTTGTCAGCAGGTGCCATCGTTATAGTGATCGGATATTTACATACATCCGTGGATTTAAAAAAAATGTATAAATTATATTGAGCATAATTACATCGTATCAAGTATACGAATTATGACAATGATTATAAATATAAAATAAGAGAATAGTCGTAAGGCTTACATTAGGGTTCCTTCGCATTTAAAATACGTAGAAGTTTAAATTTCGATTGATCGAATACTGAAAAGGGTAAAAATTTTATACAACATTTTTCACTAGGGGTGTCCAAACAGTATGGTGTACCAAAAGCCCATCGGACCAATACAGGGGTAATGGTCACATATTTCTGTGCCGGCAGCTTTCTTGAGATAACCACCATATGTCATATAATTCAATGAGACAATTTTCCTGAGAAGGTGCTCTCACGGAAGAGTTCCCTCTCATTTGCTAATGAAAAGAAGACACAGGCATCACTGCGACTCTCTCAGAAACAAAACCACTTTTATAACATTTGAAGGCTTAGTTTATGGAACGGCCTGTGTAGTTGTGTGTGGTTAATGCAACTTGCCTAATCAAGTTGCCCAAACCGTAACTGACTAATAACCAATTCTATTTAGCTTCATAATCAGTTACCGACCGTCCCGGCCAGCTGATAGATCATACTAAAATTTTTAAATTACTCAACAGTTACCTTTACTTTTTTGGGGTATCATTTTTCAACAGTTTATCATCATTATCATCCCTGAATGTAAGTGACAATTGTTGACAATTGTCCAATAACTAACCGTTATGGCCTATGACTGTAATATTTAACTTTACAACGACTAGTATGCTGAAACTTGCCAGCGATTTTCCCCAGGCTATGGATGCCGCAGAGGAAAAAACGTCGAGTTCCAAGATCAAGCCTGCGGTTTAAAAAGAATAAGTCTGGGAACAGAAATACTTGCGGCCCATCACCAGTTATATCCATTTTAACGGTAAATGGTCCGGTAAGAATACTCGAAGATGTGTACCGGTGATTATATTTAGTGTAAGACCGTTTTAAATTTCCAATGCTGGTTTGTTTTGGTGAATTAAAGATGTGACTAGAAGGGGTATCCCCAAGAACTGAGGCTATAATTTCCTAGGTCCTGAAGCTCTATATTGCGCTCCAAACACCTAATCCAACACATAATGATTGTGGATGCATGAATTAAAGAAGAGATTCAGTGTTTTATTCCAAGAGGAACACTTCCACGTGAATATTCTCTGCGTACTGCGAAATCATGAAAAATCGGCATATTGTTTGGATCTAATGGAAAAAGACCGCCACATCTCAGAAATAATGAAATTTTTGGAATACTTAGGAACCAAATACTTAGGAACCACCGTCAATACGAAAATGAACTCCCAGAACGCATTCGAAAAGCAGTAGAGAAGGCCGCAGCTGCGAAAACCGCGCCGAGTCTAACGACCAGGAGCGCTGAGGATAGCAAGGATGAACCTACCGCAATATAAGATATTTCTGAATCTTGTTTATTGAGATATTTTTCACAGTAATGTGAAGCTGACGAGCTGAAAGTCCTCAAATGTAAGAACGAGAAATTATGCGCTGGTTGGAGTGCAATGGTCCGCAAGATCTTCATAAATAAATGCAAATTATAATTTCTCTATTACGATATTTATCATTGTGGTTTCAATTTATTCAGTCACCTAAAAGTGTTTCCTTGAATTGTCCATTGCACTAAATATTTCTCGTGTTCTTGAATTTCACTCGAGTATTAGGAGTCAATACTTGAACGAATGAGGGAGCAATTGGGGATGATAATGGATTAATATAATTTCTTTATGACGTAGTGATAAAACGATAAGTTAGCCTTTCAGCCTTTTTTAGATTCTGCGCAGTGTAAGCATACGTTTTGGTTTGAATATAATTACCGTACTTCATGAACAGGCTGAGTGAAAGTCGAATTATTTCAGAGCAACTTCATTCCTTGAATGTTTCTACATAAATAACAAAGTATTTTCTCAATTATTATTAGTCAAAATTTCAGGCCGATTCTCAACAATTAGGCACGGCTAAAATTAGGAGCTAATCACATTGAGGGTATGGTCATTTGATCAAAAAAGATCATGTTGCCAGCAAACTATAGGGACTATGAATAAGAGTGCCTGGTTTGAACATAATATATAATTGTTTTTTAAAGTAATGTAGGCACAAGTTGTCCATAGAGAACCAAATTATTACTTCCTTTGAAAAAACTTGAGTTTTAATAGTCAGGTTGAATACAGTGATTTTCTCTCGCTATCATAAAAATATTAGCCATATTCTCCGTCATAACGAATTTATTGTATGTTATTTTTTTCAGACCATTTCAAAACCATTCGATGGGACCGTGGAAGCCTTTAAACCTGGCCAGCATTGTTGAATACACTGCCTGAATCGTAAATTACGCTGCTGCTTTCATTGCTTTAAGAGAATCTTACGTCAATAAAATAATTTCAGAAAAAAATTATAATGCAGGTTTTAAAATGAGTTGAGTTACTTTGATTACAACCATTTTTGTGGTTAATATTGCCCTTCAAATGCGAAATTTTCCGTTAGTGGCCAATTTTACTGTTTACCCTACTTAAAGAGTGTGCACCAGAGACCTGCAACACAGGCCCAATTTTCAAGGGAAGCCCGACCCGATTATGTGAGAGCCCGATTTTACCCGATGGGGTGAAAGCCCGACGTGTAGGCCCGACTTCCTCGAAGCCCAGCCCAGTTCACCTTCGGCATGTGAACCGGAGAGAAATTCAGACGATTTCATTTTAATCCGCGAAATTTTCCTGTCGCTCCCGCCGAGAGCAAACTAATCACGTATCAAAGTAGTTCTTGGATATGAATCAAGAAGAATATGACTCATGTGTATCCAAGATATTAGCAAAAGAACAACAATGGGAGACTCATATATCTTAATGGCGAAATTCTTACGCACCCTTACAGTACATGACTTACAAGCCTCAGCCACAAGAATGCGTAACAAATACCAAAAATTAACCAAAAAACAACAATACAATACAGAACAATATTTCAAATATGTAGTTCCATTCACGCGCAACTTTAAGGAAAATTGCTGATCTGAATTATGGTTTGTAATAAGAATGGTGCTGAATGAAAGGACACAAAATATAGATAGCCAATTATATGTATTTAAATTCTTTTGAGATTTATTTAATATTTTTTATTGGGGACAATAAAATCTCATGGGTTGAATTGATAGTAGTGGTAAACGTATCCTGTTATTCACTATTTTTAATTTCCCCATAGTCATAATCGGCTATTTTTTTTACATCAGTAACTTTTTGTGCTGCGGCATATTTATCCGTTTCAAATGAGGTTTCCTTCACGCCTACCCTCTTAGTTAATTCGAAAATAAATACTTTTTATTTATGAAATAGATAATGATTTTGGTATTGTTCAATAGAATCTCTCGCTATGTTGCTCATGAATCGTTTGTTTCAATTGTATAATTGAAAGATTTTGTCGTTCCAACGGACTGGAAAACTGCGATTGTAGTTCTATGGTACTATAGGAAAGGTGGGTAGACCGAATGTATACACAAATTATAAAGTAATTTCTTTTTCAGTATTACGAGAAAAGAGTTCGGTAAAATGTTGAACGAAAGAGTGAGAAAGATAACAATATGGGGTGTATAGAAGAGTCTTCCAAAAATCGCAAGTCTTGATATTTTCTCGTTCCCCTTATGTGTGGCCAAATGGCAATAATTCGATTTTATTTATCGATTCGTCATCCACTCGACTATCAACTTCATCGTTCACTTAATCCCAAAGCTTTGCCTTCTAATTTTCCGCAAACTACTTAGGTGCTTTATTCCCTATGTATTTAGGTTACTCTCATGCTTATCCTGATACACCCAGATTCACTGCTATGTAATGGCGTCATGAGGAGAACACCTTCTGTACACTGCCATTGTCACTTCCCTTGACAAACATTCATTCCAAGATATGCTCCTCGTGCTACCTACGACTTGCCTTTCAGCATTTGTACACCTTACCCTTCTTTCTTTAGTGAGAATTCGACCGAGGCACACAGTTGCTAGATAGACATAATAGATATATTTTCCCCATTCTCGCTGTGAAAAAATACTTGGGTCTTGTATGCGTTTATCCTCAAATCTACCGTCCCTATTGCTTTGTTTAAATAGTATTCTACCGGTTTATGTAAGTTTCGTCGAATGTCAGAGAATATCCTCCCGGTTTTTTACACTTTCAGGGGTCTATCTCTCATGAAACCTATTATAGGTGCTTAAATATAGGTGCTTAAAATCCTCTCAGAATTAAACAACAGCTATTTAATATTTTTCTGTTTTTCTATCTCTAAACATTGAGGAAAATATGAATGAAATCGGTGGGGTGAACTCTTCCTTGCTAATGAAACGGCGCATGATGACTATACACACCGTTGTTTCGCGTGATATTCATTCCGCTGGAGCGCAAGCACCGCGTTTGAATAGAGCATGCATGGTCCGTGTGAACACGGCTTAAAGAGAGTGAGCCTGAGCGAATGCAAAGTTGAATCAGATTCGTAGATTGAGTTTGAAATCTATTTTCAAATACTTTTCTGAACTCATCTGCAATTGCTCTGGAAAGTAAAGTTAATGAAAATCAGTTGAAAATGCTGCTGCAAAGGAGAAAAATGCCAATAAAACGAGTTCTAAAACAGTTTTAATTGAACAATATTTACCAGAGAGGATTACCAGATATATTTCATCAAACTTTTGGTCAGACGGAAAATTATTTGATCGGATCTAAGATGTCTCGGGAAATCTTTAAAAGGGACCATCGAGCGTGACATTGGGAAGCTACATAAGGTTGGATTAGAGGACTCCGTACTCTCAGTTCAACAAGAGAGGAATTTGCAGAGGGTCTCACCGAATGAAAACCTGAATCATCGAGGGCCGAAACGAGAAGGTCGCGGCGGGTAACATGGCGCTCGGAACCGGAAGAAGACGATCTGGAGTCACAGCCTCCTCGAGAAATGGTCCGAGGTCGGCAGAGGCAAGCTACGGTGACGTGCGCGGTTCGTCAGCCAGCGACCTTGAGACCATGGAAGACCCTTCGGTGAAGGCCTTTCTCGATCAGTGCGGCGAGTGAGTGGCCAAACCCGGTCTGGCAAATTGAAAATAACGCGAAACAACTCCGCGTATATGGTCATGATGTGCCGTTTCATTAGCAAGGAAGTATTCTTCCTACTGATTTCATTCATACTTCCCTCCATTTTGAGAGATAGAAAAACTGAGAAAATTATTGAATAGCGAATGTTTCATTCTGACCGGATTTAAAAGCCCATATTACAGTAAAAGTTTGCACATTGCAGGATAATAAGTCGTTAAAATTTATCAGTTACAACCATTTAGAGAGTAAAGCATTGCCCTAAACGTATATCCTCTAATGCAAAATGATACATAAAAAAATTTCTGGGCCAAATCTTTTTTCTGATATGAGAACAACAAATCATAAGTGATCCAGTGGTCAGACAATTAGACACGCATCCTGCGTTATGAGCCTTCGAGGATTTTACTTTCATTATTAATTTACAATTACTAATGGTATTATTGGATAGGTATTTCTATTTAAATAAGAGTCAATGTTTCACTAGTTTTTTTTTGGAAAAAAATCAAAATATATATTTTTTTGGGACCGTACCATTGTCCGAAAACTCAAGAATCCAGAGTGCGGCCCAGAAAACAAACGTATTAAATGCGGTAAGTGGATTGATGGTAAATTGAAATCATAAAACGTGTTCTTACACCAAACTCGTACATTTTTCTCATCTTTCCAGTTATCCCCAGGGAGCAAATTGAAATCTGCAAATCCATTTCCCGTTGGGAGGAAGTTTCTGGGGGATATGGAAAATCTTTTGAGCTGATTAATGTTTCCCTCACCAAAATCAACGACTCGTTGAATCATCTTATGAGGGAGAACATTAGTCTTAAGAGGCCAATTTTATTTTTTTCTTTTCAAGAGTCTTAAGAGGAGGCACAACTCCGGAATGTTGTTGAGATAGATGGCATTCCGTACTCGAGTAGTGAAATCGCTGCGGCCCTTGTGTGTAAAGTTGGAGTCGCTCTACGACTCAAAATTGAATCAAATGAGATTGATTACGTCTCTCGTGGAAGCGTTAACCGCTCCTCAAATTCCCACCCAACACCTAGACCGAGTTCCGCCGTATTCGCGGAGGGTCGAGTCGCAATATGAGGCTTACCATATGCAGCTAGGTACCTAAGACGGATCGGGGTTCGATGGTTTGGAGCCGAGTGGAAGGCATAAACCAGAGACTCCGTGAAGTCTGTGGGAGCGAGGGAGCGGAGTTCTTAGATCTCAGGCCGGTGCTGAATTCGTGTCGGGTGCCACTAAATCGTTCAGGTGTCCATTATACGTATGAGGCATCGCAGAAGGAAGCGTGCAGGATATTTGAGCATACCCAGCGAGTTTAGCATAGATGGTAGGCAAGAGAGTAGGTCAGTTAGTGGGGGCGAAATCAGTGCTTTTCCGGAAAGTCAGATAATAAGGAGTACACAAAGCTTAGTGCCTAGGAAAAGCTTAATAGATAACAATAAATTAGAAATATTTAGGGAAGAGAGTAGGTCAAATAGTGGGCCATTAAATAACTTGCCACTCATCAGGATAGCAAAGAATAACAAGTTGACCAGACAACACAGTATAGGTTTATCGGGACGGAAGAAGGCACAGAAAAGGGAAAAACATATAAATCAAAACAACACCCATAAATTTCCAAACTGTAACTTTCCCAATAATTTAGAAAACACAAATCCCACAAATACAATAGGCAGACATATTAAAATAGAGGAATTTTCAGTAGTGGTAGTTAATTGTCGTAGTTTAAGAAGCAAGATACCTGAATTCCATCACCTTATAGAGAGTACTAATTCTGACATAATTATAGGAACCGAAAGTTGGTTAATGATATTGCTGATAGTGAAATTTTTCCAGTAAATTTTAGGGTATACAGGAGAGATCGAGAGAGTCGATCGGGAGGGTGAGTATTTATCGCAGTTAAGAACACAATAGTCAGCAAAATAGAAGTGATTCCCGATAATATAATAGAAAGTGTATGGTGTTCCATTCAATGTGCTAATTCGAAAGTAATATATGTTTGTGCCTACTATAGACCACCCCATTCCGATGTACACTCAGTATTAGAACTCGAGAAACAGTTCAGGTCCATTAATTCCCATAGTAACGAACGACAGATAATTGTAGGTGGAGATTTCAATATACCATCGATAGATTGGAAAACATGCAGTCATAAGTCAGGAGGTAGGGACAAAGAAATCTGCGAGTCATTTCTTAACCTGTTCGCATCACACGCACTACATCAAATAGTAAATTTGCCTAAAAGGGGGGAGAATGTTCTCGATTTACTTGCCACAAACATCGCTGAAAAAGTTATTAAAGTTGAAAATGTCGATGGAATAAGCGACCACAAGGTAGTATATGTAAAAGTTTGCCTCAATACTGAAAAAAATTTTAAATTAAAAAGAAAGATTTACCTTTTTAGTAAAGCAGATTTTAACGGATTTAGGCGTGACATAAAGAATTCTTTTGAAAAATTCGTGAACATTAGCAAAAATAGTGATACAGACAATACATGGAAAGAGTTCCTCCAAATTACGCGGTCACTTGTCAACAGATATATAACTCATAAGTATAAGAGTGAGAATAGGGAACCAAGGTGTTACAACGCGGAGGTTAGAAAATGTTTAAAACGCCAACGAGTTAGACACGCGAAACTAAGGAAAATGAAGAAAAATGTAGCTAATAGCGACCTAAGACATACTATCGAACATTATAAAATTTGTAAAGCAGCCGCAAAAACAGCCATTAGAAAAGAGTTTAGCGAATTCAAGAGAAAAGTACTTGGAGAACAACTAGAGGGAAATCCGAAAGCATTTTGGTCATATGCTAGGGAAGTACAGGGAACTAAAAAATCAACGGTTAATTCCTTGAAAAACGATAGAGGCGAAATAGTAACTTCCAGTTTAGATAAGGCAAATTTTTTTAATTACTTTTTTCAGAGTGTTTCTAATAAATCTATGCATAGTTTCCGCGAAACCATACCAGACCGATTTCAACAACCAATGCCCCCAATCGATATATCATGTAGCGGAATCATATTCTTACTAAGTAACATTAGCCCGAACAAATCCTCAGGTCCTGATGAAATTCCAGCTCGTGTTTATAAAGAATTAGCTCTCGAAATGGCTCCGTATCTTAAAGTAATATTTAACAAATCCCTCGAAGAACACGCGGTTCCCAAAGACTGGAAGATAGCAAACGTGACCCCAATTTATAAAAGCGGAGATAGGGAACAGCCATGTAATTATAGACCAATATCATTAACGTCATTATCATGTAAAATTATAGAGCATATAATAGTTACACCAATAATGGGACACCTCGACAGCCAGGATTTATTAATAACAAACCAGCATGGGTTCAGAAAAGGACGGTCTTGCGAAACTCAATTAGGTCTTTTTGTTCACGATATTTTAGTTTGCGGAGAAGGTAACGTACAGGTAGATGCAGCGTTTCTTGACTTTAGAAAAGCTTTTGACGAGGTTCCCCACTGTAAGTTACTCGCGAAGTTAGCATCATACGGGATAGACAGTAATGTAGTAGGCTGGATAGGAGACTTCTCACATGAACGCGTTCAAAGGGTGGTATTAGTTGGTCTCAGCTCAGGCGAAGTAGAAGTTTCATCGGGTGATCCCCAGGGAAGCGTGATAGGCCCAATTTTATTTCTTCTGCACGTAAACGACTTGAATACAGTAGTAAAAACTAGCAAGCTCCGTCTTTTTGCCGATGATGCAGTAGTGTATAAGGAAATTAGAAATGAAGAGGACAGACAGTTTTTAGCTAAGGATTTAGATGCGATTGATGATTGGTGCGATAGATGGCAACTAGAATTAAATTTGAAGAAATGCGCGATTATGAATTTTTGGAAAAAGAATGGCTTTCCCCGGAATAATTATTGCATCAAAGAAAACAAAATATGTAACGTAGATTCAATTAAATACTTAGGCGTCACCATCACTGAAGACATGTCATGGGGGAAACACATCAGGGAAATAACTAGTGTAGCAAACCGTAGATTAGGATTCGTAAAAAGGGTTCTAGGCAAATGCGATGAGAGAGTAAGAGAACGAAGCTATTTTAAACTTGTCAGGCCTCATTTAGAATATGCCGCTAGTATATGGGATCCGTACGAGGAAGGTATGATAAAAGAATTGGAGAGCGTGCAAAGGAGATCTACTAGGTTTGTTAAAGGCCGTTATGATAATTGTATAAGTGTTACGAGCTTAATAGAAGAACTAGGGTGGGAATTACTATCAGAACGCAGGTTAAAATTTGGGTTAAACCTTTTAAGTAAATTAGAAACCGATTTGTTCACAGATGACGTGAGATATATATTGAGAACCCCTGCGTATTATGCTAGGTTTGATCATATTAACAAGATTAGAGAGATAGATTGTCGTACCGATAGATTTAAAATGTCATTTTTCCCTCGTACTATAAGAGAGAACAATAGGAAGCGTAGCAAAGGGATAGGTAGGTGAAATATAGTTAGAGTAGTCTGTAGTGCATGATGCATGTAATAACAACCAATAATCCCTACCTTATTATGTAGATACTAACCATCTAGCTCTATATGGCCCTATTATCTAGCATATCTCCCTTAAATATCCTACTTGCATGTCAATAGTGCATGCTTGGTGATCTTCACCCCCTGCCACACACCCTCGTGGTGGCTCGGAGGGTATCACGTAGATGTAGACCTGCTCCAATTATATTGCGCTTTTTACGACACAATGTTGCGGCTGAATTTGTAAATGCTAGGCGAACAAAAAGAGACCTAAAACCTAACGATATTGTGACTGTGACTGAATTCTATAAAAGCCGCCTGTCTACGTCAATGAATCCATGACTTCCTTAAACAGGAAAATTTATGCGATTGCTCGAGACCTAAAAAAGGAAGGTAAAATTAAGTACTCTTGGATTTGAAATGGCCGCGAGTTTCTTCGCGTTCGTGACGGTAGTGAGCGCATATCTATTCTTAGTGAAAGTGATTTGGATCCACTGAAATAAGATAAGTGTGCTCGTTTACCACCCACAGTCAAACCCACAAACAGTAACTGTCAATCCCTATTGTGTCACATCGACGGATTCCGGTCCCATTTTTCTTCTTGTGCTGCTGACATAATTTGTTTGTCTGAAACCTGGCTAAAACCTAGCATCCCTGATAACATGGTGGAACTCGGCGACTACCGCTTACTCAGACATGACCGGATTGGAAAAGGCGGCGCACAGTGGTCCCAAATCGAGAAAAGCTGGCCAAAAGTCATTTTTTCGACTTTCGACGAGAAAGTTTTAAATGGTGGGCTCGGATTCTACAGAATATGGTCTACAATGTACGCAACTACGTTGGTATTTACGTTGATCAGGGTAGTCTATGGGACCCGTCAAACATGGAACATTCAGGGTGAGAATGACAGTCGCGTAAAATTAGTCGATTTCGGAGAAGTTCACCATCATAAAGTATAAACTTAAGATAATATATTCACACAACAAACGCTATTATATAAAAATATGAACCGTTTTGTAGCATTTCAGTCTAGTTTTGTTCGATTTATGTTTTATTTACTATTTTTAGTATTTTTTAAACTTTTAGCGTTTTTTACCTTAATTTTCGAATAAAAAGTGCAATATCGTTTTTAGCGCCTCTTTGCGCCCCGGTATTTTTTTTATGAATTAAAAGACTATAGTATGTGCAATATAGTAGTTAAGAGAAATCTTGCTAATAGTTGCTAATTCGACCATAAGATTGATTTAAGTAAAACGATGCAGTGCGTTAACGCGGGCGGCGCGGCGTGGCGGCCGGGCTGGCGCGTAGCATAGCTCAATGGGAGTCACTTTTTTGAGTCTATTTTTCTTAGTTGTTGCTCATGTTTCTTCCTCTACCACATTTTTATCTCATAAATGATCCACTCTTCACCTCGATTACCCATCTCGTATATCCACGTTGTGCAGTTAGGCTCAAATATTATCTGATATTAGGCTCTGAGTCCCGATGCTCTCCTATAAATAGAGTGGGAGCTCCAACGAAAGGAAATGCACGTAGTTGGGGAACAAGTCATTTACAAACAACTTGAAAGCATCTAGAATTTTAGCATTCCTTAAAAAGCTACTCCATCCCCTAGACAATGTTCTGGGAGGCGGATTATTCTTCGTTCTCTCGCGGCACACTGTTCCTTAATACCGCTGTCGCCTCCGTGCCGCTTGCAGGGTAAACGGCAACTGAAAAGGACAGAGCTACGCCGTACTTTTATTGCTCCCCAACGGGAAAACCCAACCAACGCTCTGTGTGTGGAAGAAATGAATT
This sequence comes from Ceriagrion tenellum, assembly GCA_963169105.1. NCBI lineage: Eukaryota > Metazoa > Arthropoda > Insecta > Odonata > Coenagrionidae > Ceriagrion > Ceriagrion tenellum. The sequence continues at coordinate 10,872,009 of OY720638.1, read as the reverse complement.
GCACTTCGACCACCGGGGGTGAATGGGGCGAGCCTTGTCCCCCTGCACGTGTGAGAAGTTTTTCTTGGAAAAAGGCGTGATAGGATCACGGTCCTCATCCTGCGGAAATCTCTGTGCAAGTTACTTTTAAAGCATGGCTTCTCTGAAATTTTCTCACCATAATTCAGTTTTGCCTAGTACCTTGCCAGAGAAAGACGTGAGTTGTGAGTTCTTTTCAAGTGTGGAAGCAGTTGGATCTTCTTTGCGTTCGGACAACAAGACGCGGCAAGATTGAAGAGGAGTGCCCGTAGTGTTTTGATGCTGTGCATTATAAGTTTCAATATTCTTTTGAAGATTTGTGGCTATATAAGAGGTTCATTAAGTGTTTTAGATTTTACTATTTTTACCTTGAAAAAAGACTGCTAAGGTTCTAATGGATCCGAGAAATGTCACGCATCTTGAGATGCATGAAAAATTTATGGAAAGTGGAAAAGAATCCACATCATATAAGAAACAGTACGTGCTGGACTACCTAAGCAACAAATTACATTTAAATGAGGACGTGAATGCCAAAGATATTTTAGCACGTTTTATTCAAAAGTGTTTTTTCTCAAAGTATCATAGAAAGTGGGAGCAAAGTGCAAGAAATGACCGTTTTTTCAGAAGAAAGTTCGGCAGTTGGCTACAACTAAAGTTGAAATTTCCTCCAGCTTTATTAAAATATCTTCCCAGTACATCCGGTGAGTACTACTTACTGAGTGAACTGTTATGAGTTGCCAGTGGTATCCATATTCTCTGCTTCAATTTTTAATTAAAATCATTACTTTTTGAAGGTTCGACAGAGTTTTATGAAATTGGCCGACCGAAAAAATTGTTTGAAGAATCCAGTGAAAGGGCAAAGAGAAGAAAAACAGCGAATCTTAGGGCTAGTGCATCACCAGCTGAATTAGCGTTTGCCACGTCAATGAGCTACAGAAGCAAAGGTGATGAGTCCGTCGCAAAAATAATTAAAGAAGTGACAACAACCACTCCCTCAAGAGCGCGGCGCGTGTTATCTAAATGGAGAACAGAGGCGGTCAAGCAAAGTGTGCTATCTCCGGCGGAAGCTCTTTCAATGATTGTATCTGGCCATTTTACCAAAAATCAGTACTTACTTATTCGAAGGACATCCAAAATACATGGCCATTCCACATATCCTAGCTACAAGTCTGTGTTAGCAGCTAAAATGCAGCTTACCCTGAGGACATTACAATCACAGAGGAGAAATGCGAGGTGAGTCTGCAAAGTCTCCTGACCCACACGGCATCAAGAATTATATCTTGCATATCTTCGGAGATCGGAGATGAGGTTCAATGTATCCTCACTTGTAAATATGGTTTTGATGGGAGTTCCGGGCACTCTCAGTACAAACAGAAATGGAAACAGGGAGACGGGGTAGATGGAAGTCTATTCGCGAGTTTCCTGGTTCCTCTGCGATTGACTGAAAATGGCACTGGTGAGTAATGAGAAATTATTTGTATTTCAATCATCAATTATCTTAAATTTCTGAAAAAATCCTCCAATGGTTATTTTTGTTCGCAGGAAACATTTTGTGGGCAAATAACTGGCCATCATCCACCCGCTTCTGCCGGTCCATACGTTTCCGGTGGGTGCAAGAGACAAAACATATTTCCCAAGAGGAAGAAAAATATATTTCTGAACAAATTGACACCTTGCAACAGGCTTTTATTGGGAAAATCACAGTAACTTTTCATTTGATGCTCACTATGATAAACGGAAAGGTAAGCTCTTAGATTTAGGTCCAATTCAATGCTGCAATCAGTAGGTAAATTAACTAACGTATCATTTTTCATTTGTTATGTTTTACAGGTGTGCGGAGCTCTCACGGAAACAAGCTCGATGAAATGCTACATTTGCGGGGCCAGTATATCCGAAATGAACAACTTGGATCTAATGAAAAAAAGACCAGTGGATGAATCTAAATATTCATTTGGTTTATCCATTCTTCATTGCTATATTAGATGCTTTGAATGCCTTTTGCATGTATCATATCGCTTTAAAATCAAGCAATGGAAGGGAAGTGAATATAAAATGTTAAACAAAAACCTTTCTCGATAAAATGTTATACGTGAGAGAAGTAAACCGTTAAATCCTTCTTTAGGCTAGGTCCAGCGATGGGAGCAAGCAGGCTATGGAAATAAGAAAAAAAGAAATCCAACGCTTATTTAAAACGAGGATGGGGCTTAATGTGGACTTCCCAAAACAGGGCTATGGGACGTCTAATGATGGAAACACAGCCAGACGTGTTTTTGCGGATGCGAAGTTGTCTGCTGAAATCACTGGTAGGTATTCCCGTAAGATGATTACGTTGCTCGTGCTGGCATTTAATGAGTGTATTTGATGCTGGTAACTTTTAATTAATTTTTAGAACTTAGTGCCTCAGCCAATTTCAACCAAATTTTAGCCTTTAATAAATGGAATTCAATCCATCTGACGCCACAATCTTTTTCTTTAAGGAATCGACAAGAGCCTAATTCGTCGGTTTGCAGTCATTTTGAAGGCGTTGGCATGCGGCCACGAGATAAATGAAGCTGCATTTACAGAATACTGTTATTCAACAGCAGATTTGTATGTGAAACTTTATTCGTGGTATTATATGCCACCTGTCATCCACAAGCTGCTAATTCATGGATCAGCCATCGCCAAGGAAGCTATTCTCCCTATTGGTCATTTGCCCGAAGAAGCGATAGAGGCTAGGAATAAGGATATAAGACGATTCCGGGAACACCACACAAGAAAATTTTCCAGGATCGCCACAAATGAAGATCTCTTTCGACGGTTACTTCTGACATCAGACCCTATGATATCAACAATTTCAGGAGTTCAGAGAAGAAAAACTGTTCAATTATCTGCTGAGGTAAGGAGTCTACTGACTCTAGAGGAATCAAGTGAACCGAGTGATGATGAGACTGATGAAGAATTATCAGACGATGAATTTGAGTGTGTTTAACATTTTTTCTTGATAATGTATGATGAGGATATACAAAAAGAGTGAATTTATTACTCTGATATTTCTATGATCCAACAAAATAGTACATCTGATAAAAACTTTTAGTGTCGAATTCTGTGTTTGGTGATTAATTTTACTAATCTCCCATTACCAAATGAACTAACTGCTATCGGAACAATAACATTGGCATAAACTCCGATTGAGATAGGAATTATATGACATTTTGTCGCGCTATTTCTAAGTGTAAAATTTTAAAAATATTACATTCATTGAAAGTTATAATTGAAATGATACGCTAAAAAAACTTTCAAATCCATTAGCAGGTCAAAATAATTGCAAAAAAATGACTGCATGTATTTAATTTGAATTAGTTATTATAAATTGATTAAACAATTAATGAATTAGAGTAATAATAGGCAGAGATAAATAATACTAACTTCCAAATTAGATTCCCTAGTTTTAAAATATATTGAAACACTTTCGAAACTACAAAATTTCATTTTGTTCATTTACAATTGTTTAAACAATTGATCAAACAAACCGTATTAATTACTAGATTTATTTATGAAAACATCAAATTCATATTTATCGGATATAAAATTTGTATATACAATTGCGGAAATAACCTTAAATTTCATTTGAATTTTTAATTCTTTGTTTAAACAAATGCTGCAATAAGAACAAAAATATCGCTGATACAGAAAAAATAACTTCAAATTCGGAATTACCGTATCGAAAACCATATAAATCAACCGTTACATCACGTAAATAAGCAATAATAGCAGCGGTATTAATTTTGGCCAGCTTTTTTCGATTTGGGACCACTGTGCGGCGGTGGTGTCTGAGCCTACATTCATCATCGTCTCCATTCATCTGTGCTGGCAACTTCCTATTCCAGCTATGAAAGACGCCCGGAGTTCATCGTACTTGAAGTTTATGGTATACATTTCTCCAAACTTCTTCTATTCATTGTTTATAGACCTCCAAATGTTGGATCCCTTATTGATATTTAACACGCTTACACGAAATTTTGTCCCAATTTTAAAATATTGTAATTGTTGGCGACTTTAATGCTGATATGTTACGAGATAGCGACTCTTCTTCCTTCAAGAATTTTATTTACAGCTATAATCTCCATCTTGTCTCTACGCAATCAACCCATCATACTGAAAACAGTCATACTCTTCTAGATCTCTGTATCGTTGATTCCCCTCGCAAAGTCTCATCATTTTCTCAATCCCCGGTACCCTTTCTTTCCGCACATGACAAAATTGCAATTTCCTACAAATTCAATACCCCTTGTCCGCTTCCACCTAAAATTGTCTACCGCGATCTGAAAAACTTTGACGCAGTCATATTTCAGGAGGACTTACTCTCTAGCGAATGGCAAAACTTTTCAGGATCTGCATCCGTTGATTCCAAACGGGAATACTTCAATTCTAACTTTTTGCAGTTTAAATCGTCATGCCCCTTGGCGGACCTGTAAACCTCGACGACTCTCCACCGCATGGATAACAAAAGACCTTAAACAAAAAATGAAGGAAAGAGATAAATCACGAAGGATCTTTATTCGTACAAAAAGCCCCTCTGCCTACACTGAGTAAATTGCATTACGCAATCAAGTAAAACACAAGCCAAGAGAAAACACTGCGTAGCCACCTTCTCCAGCTTGACTTAGCCAAACCAGATTTGGAAAGGACTGAGGAACCTTGGCCTTGAGCATCGACCCAACAAGGAACCTACGAATGAATTCTCACTAAACGAATTAAATAAACACTTTGCTCATACTGCTACCTCAGAGGTAAATACCGCCGCAAACACATTTACTATCTCTATGTACTACCACTTGTTCTCTCCTTCAATAACCTACACATATCCTCAGTAACCCACAGCCTATTTACCCTCCTCATTTCCGCTGCTCCTATTGTTTTTTCATCCGCTTTTACAATGCCTGTTTTAATATTCTCCTATTTTGCCTCGATTGTACCTATTTCCTTGGCTTCGCCTATGTACCTTCCCACTATCTCTTGGTATTCCCTCATTTTTCCCATTTAAAAGCTTCCAAGTGCCATATCTTTACCCTCCTCTTTTAACTAAGCCATTAGAACCTATATCTAGATTACCTTTAATTATACCAAAACTATGATCCAAGTCTGCATCAACCCCAAGGATGGCTCCGCAAGTTCTTGACTAAGTTCCTCAATCTTTGCCTAACGATGATGTAATCAATTTGATATCTCCCAGTGTTTCCCGGCATTTTCCATTTGTATCCCCACCTACGATGGTGAAACTATGTGTTTGTAACTAACAATTTATTTCTTCAACAAAAGTCAACTGCCCTCTCACAGCGATAATTCCTCGTTCCTAATCCATACCCTCCCACTTCATCCCCTTTATCTCAATTCCCCCACAACTGCGTTCCCGTCGCTCATTCCTATCAGACTTGTTTTCTTGCCCGGGACTTTTCTGATTATCTCCTCTATCTGTTCATACACCCCATCCACCTTTTCCTCCCTGTGATTGCTTGTTCGCACGTATGTACACCTGGACCAATTCGAAATTTGTAGGGCGTGACTTTATTTCTATCGCTAGTATCCCGTCGCTCACCTGTTCAATATTTACCACCGGTCTCCACCGACCTCCAATCTCACCTCGCACAGCTCCAAGACATGTTCTATGTTCCTGTTCTCCAAAGCCTGTTCAATATTTTACAGCTTCCCTGCCCTCACAATTATCCTGACGTTCCAAGACCCTATTTTCATGGCTACTTTCCTCATCCTCTTCTTTTTTTTCTTATCTCTCAATGTACTTGTTGACGTTGCTGTGCAAGGATTTGGTGAGAGGGTCGTGCCTCCGGGGGCCGTGCCTCCCCTGATGTAATTGTAAAAGCAAAATTTAAAGAGCTCTTATAAGTAACTCTGGAAAGAATATACTGAATGGTTCAGCCAGGGGAATCCAAGTGGTGATATATGCAAATATTTCCTCCTGCGGAGCTTGAAACAAGAAAAATATTACCTCTTTCTATAAGTGATCTAAGAATTTTTGTTAAACTTTAAGTTGGAGCTGTAACTTACAAAAAGAGAACTTAAACTCAGTCTCTCGATATTTATAAATATTGGCACATCAAATCAAGTACCTAGTACGTTGCGTATTTTTGCTGGGTTGGTATACCGATTAATATTTTCAGCCAAAGTTGTCCGAGATTTTTTGCGTCCCCTCCGCACTCCCCTCTCACCGACTGGAATATCCCGGCTTTGGTTTGACTATGATATATTATCTGATGGATAATAAACCGAAAGCATGAGGGGTGTTCCTCTGCGGATGAACCGAGTCCTAAAGTGCATGTGATGGACCTTGCTGAAAGAGTTTAGAAGCGTGAATGATGGGAGGGTTACAAAATAGTTTCTGCGACTACCTGAGAGGGAGAAAAGTGATCTCGGCCCGGATGCAAAGAGTTTTGGGGAACAATGGGAACGATTGGTGCTAAGGGTTAGAGGTCTCCTTTGAAAAATGGAGGACGAAGGAAATAACACGCTATTCCGATTTGCGGAACCCAAGGAGGAGGACAAGGGGGGCCAACATATTCCAGGCCGGGCTTACAAGTAATAATGGGAAAAGTGAAACTCCCTTCACCTCTCTCTGATATCCTTCCCTCTTCCTCTCTCTTTCACCCAGATACACAGATGATCGTAGCAAATAGAAAAATACGAACATAATCGTGGGAGTGCTATTTCATCATAATTGAAAAAAAAATGATGAAAGTTTTGCTGTGAAATGGACACAATTGCTAGCAACAATACATTCGCATTTGGGGCTGGTCATGTAGAAAAGTACAGATGAGATATTAGGATTCTTACAGTTTTTCGATACGATATTTGCTTAAACGCTTATATTGGGAAGACATTTATCACACACGTAAGTAGAAATTAAATAAACTACGTTATTACATGACATTAAAGTATATAAATAGAATATATGCCATTTCAATTAATAAATATATTTATCAATGAGAAATACATGATACTTTATATCATAATATGGTTATGTGCTACGATACAATATGGCTGATGAATTACGCCGCTGGCCTATTTCCAGCCGACGTCCGCCGCCGATAGTTCTTCCATCGGAGCACAGGTCTAGTCGGGAGAGCAACTCTCGCGAGAGCAGTGTCTCGCACCGTCTTACCGGGAGCTCTCAGACACTTCTCTCCCGAGAGCTGAGGTACGGCGCGCCGCGGCGCTCGTACGACTGTACGCGTGACTGTACGGCGCTTACTGGCAATCAAATGCCCTTCCGTATGGCAGCTGCCACAGTGGCTCCGATTTTAATACTAAAAAGAAAGGAAATAGCTATAAAGAAACAAAGACACACAAGTGAGTGGCTATTAAACAAAAGTGAATTCGGTGCCTATGAAACCTTGATTTGCGAGTGTAGTTCACTTGCTCTCAAAGAAAAATGAAATGTCATTTTATAATCCCACTACTCTGGGTAGAATCCTTTGCCATAACAAAGATGAATTATATCTCATCCTTCAATATAGTATTAAGTGAAGCGCAACTCTTGTGAAAAATGGTAGATTGGTCAGTCTGGTAGGAATTTCTGCGCAATAGTAAAAGTACAAGAAAGATGCTGGAAAACCGATGACGAAACGTCGCTGCTGGCAAAACAACTGCTACAAACTTCTCATTCTCATCAATTCAGTCCCGAGATTCTCCACCTGGGAAGCAAGAGAATAAGAATGGACATTGTCGTACAATTTGAAATTACAATCTAACGCGAATGTTCCATAAATGAACAACTGTTTTTAAACCACTCCTCTCTCCTTGATATTCCCTTCCCTAAAGCAAACGGTCGTACTCCTACTTAACCTTCTCAAGTCGATTCCACCCTAGGTGCACTTCCTTTCCACCCTCAATCATTTGTTCCACTTTCATTTCTGATTTACTCTGCGTTGGTTATCCCTTCTAAGAATCCATCTAGTGCCCTCCCTCACCTTTCTTTCTTTGATCACAATCCCTTTCCCTCTTGACCCTCACTCCGCTGACCAACCCTTCCGCGGACTTCCCAATTTTTTCCCTTTTCCTAACTCCTTATACCGGCTACATGCTACCTTTCCCTTGCTAATGACCTCGCTTGCTTTTCTTTTTCTGCCCCCACCCCCTACCCTGCTTGCCTATTTTTCTTCCCTTATCTTCCATCTCCCTTGGTCTCCCAAATATCCTTGTTTCCGACGTTCTTGGTTTTCCCGGCATAACCTTCCACATCTCTCTCCCCCTACATTCTTACCTATACCCACCCCTCTATTCAACCACACACACATATATACATGATGCCTCCTTTTTCTCAATGTATAGAACCTCTTGGTGACTGTGTGTTGAAACGCATACTATTACTATTAAAGCATGTGGAACAGTGCGACAGTTTCATCCATGTTTTCCTTGGCCTTCCTCTGCTCTTAGTTCCCTCCACCTTCAGGTTCATTACTCTTTTCCCCAGATATTCACCGTATCGTCTAACAACATGGCCATACCACCTCAACCTGCACTCTTTCACCTTTTCTGCTTGGGGATGCAATTCGCAAACTCCCTCTAATGTGGTCATTCCTAATCCTGTCAGCTCTGGTAACCCCACTCATCCATCTCAGCATGTGCATTTCACTTGCATATAATACTCTCTCATGTGTACTCTTAGTAGTCCAACACTCAGCTCCATAGAGTAACACCGGTCTGATGATGGTCTTGTATACCTGGTCCTTCAACCTAGGTTCCAGCATATGCACATATGGTCTACATATTTTATTAGCATTAAACAGGGAAAAATTTCCCACGAATTTTGTTAGCATGGCCATAACATCGAATCAGACGTAAATGGAAACAACGTATTTATTTAAAAATTTATCTTCACTATCCCGAATACAGCGCAATGTGCCAATTTACGTCGGGTGGATAACAGTAACAACGGACGAGACACAAACACCCATGTCCTGGGCAGATAATATTCTACCCAGGCGGGACTCGAACCCGCGACCCTCGGGCTAGCATGCGAGGGCTTTACCCCGCCGCCACCGGGGCCGTACTGTACTTTGCAATTAATAACTAAAAGAAGAGTTTATGGGAAAGCCAATAACAATAGCAAGGGGTTAAAGGCATTTAAACCATTATTATTGCTACACTATTGTACTAGAAATATAGAAAATATAAATAACACACATACCAGCCCACGCGCAATTTTGCAAACTTTGGTTTGGTATGAACAATATTCGTTCAAACTGAAAAAACGATTGCAACACAAATATTCCACAAGTAGACAACATAGGCTTAATAAAATATATTTAGAATATATCAGTATGAAAAATATGAGATGGAGGTGAATATTACCAACAATTATGGTAATTATTAGGGGCTGGGGTAAATTACGTAAAATTTCATTTTAATTTACGAAAATTACAATGGTGATTTTCAGGATGACCCATCACTAGTGATCTGATTCTACTGATCAGATGAGGATCATTATTTCCATGCATAATGTATTCACTAAAATAACACGCAGCAATGATTAACCCTCAACAGCTATTATTAACCTGAACTGGATTAATGGAGACTAAACTAACTAAAAGAATGGAGAGTCCCGCTTCTTACATTAGCAATATTTCCTGCAGCTAAATACAGCCTTTCAATAGATGCTTCTATAGTTTATAATGTGGCCTCCGACTTAGACGTCGGCCACAATCGGGGGAATTTGAATTGGGAGGGTTTGAGGTGCACGGGTCCGGGGTTGTAATGGAGTGGGGAAGGAAAAATCCCATGCACCCGGGAAGTAAGTGGAATGGATAGGGGGAGTGGAGGGGTGGAGTGGGGGCGATTTGAGTCTGGTTGCGTCGGGTAAAAAGAGCCTTTACACAGCATTTAAATTTGCATAACGATTTAATCAAGATCACAAAAATATGAACATGGAAATATACACTTTTACAATAATATAGCCCTGGGGGGTTACGGAAGTATAAAAAAATGAAGAAAAAAGGGACTTCCCTGTTTAACAATGGAATGAATGTTTTACCTTTCCCCAGGCAAGAAAAATTGTCCTTTTTTTTGAAATGATATCATACAATTAAACTAACGCACAACATTTTCATAAACACGCACGCACTCACACAACGTCTTGGGGGAAAAGGGGATAGGAATGAAAGTATGGGGCAAAATGATACGATTCTCTCCTTTCACTGATGCTTCTTATCACTCGGGAAACAAGGGGGGGTTGGTGGCCAGGATACAGTACTTAACGGTTCGAATAGTGATGTCGTCGTCTCCTCTGAAGTGCCTTCCTCGGTATGGGGGGACTGCTGGTGGTGTGATGTCGTCGTCTCCTCTCTGTAGGTGCCTTTGTTGGGATGGTGAGACTGCTGGCGATGGCTCAGGCAATGATGGGTGGCCGGGAGAGCACGTTCGCGGGCGGCAACATCCCTCGAAGGCAGAGAATTTTGGGCGTCCACTCCTCCAATATAAAAATTCCTTCTTTCACCTCGCTCTCCGTCTATTACTTTTGGGATCGGCCCGCCTCTCGCGACTTTGTCTCCTACGTCCTCGGTCGCCACCTCTCACAGTGCGAGCCACCAAAAATCATCCTCTGTCTCAGTCTCGCACACATCCTTATATAGCTGGCCGTGGAGATGGGGGAGGGGAACACTTCTTCTTCACTGATAGGGGTGAAATCACATATTGGGTTAAATCACTGGCCCACTTTGACGAAGAAAGAAATATGGGGGTAAAGGGGGGGGGGGGGGGAAACACCACGTTACTCATTCACTCGCTCACTCACGCAAGGTCGCCTCCACACACTGGCGACGCACACATCCACTCAAGAATACAAGGAAAAAATTAATTAGGCTCTCCTTAGCCCTCGGCAAACTCCTCTCAATTCGCCTCCTCATGTAACGTCCAAACGGAACCTGTTACAATATATTGACAAATAGTGTCATGCAATTAACTCTAGGTAAGGAAAAATCACAAACATCTTAGGAGTGTGATCATGACTGGATTGATTCATCTGATTGGTGGAAAACTAAGCCATGTTCCTGATGTCACTATGATTCCAACGCAGTTTGCAGTTCAAACTGCAATGGTGTCAATGCTACTTACAATCCAACTGTGGTGAATTGAAAGAGTAAGGTTGAACAATGCACCCTGAGGTAAACTAAGACACAGTCATGGAATTCGCTGAATCAAATGTGCCAAATTCATTGAAGTTACTGGTATTCTTTACAATCTAATTTAGGTAAATAATAACCATAAGGCCAAGAACAAACATGCATTGCCGCCATGTTTTTGTCGCTGTGATGAATAAGTGAGACCACATGCAAAAACTAAAACTTGACAAATGACCTGAGGGCCTCAGGCTGAGGCCGATCAATTTGATATATTCGTATGCATAAAGGGATACATTGGACATTGAACTATTTTGGGGTCAAGCATGGAGGTATGGATGGTACCTTCTAACAACACATTGATATGGGTCAAGCTGGCCACTTGACAAACTGTAAAATGACTTGTCTTGGTAAAATATCTTGTTTTTGGCACATCACGACAGAGCCACCAGTGGATGCTCCTCATTGTATCAAGAGGCACTACCTTGGTGTGTGACGAGGACATCATCACTTACTGAACTCACAATGCTGTCCAGACTAATCATTCAGCACACTTGCAGTTGCCACAACTGATACACCGCAATATTCAAGTTTTAAGCAGGTGACAACTGAGCCGCCAATTGATGTTCCTTAATGTATGAAGAGGCAATTGCCACTGCCTTAATGCATGAGAAGACGATTATCACTCACCAAGCTCATAATTCTGACTAGACTGATTGTTCAAAGAGCTTAAGGTTTGGCTTCACCTCCTCCTATAAGGCATTAATCCTTTCTACAGTCAGCTAAATTATATTGTAACCTCCAGCGTGTGATCATAATGCTAATGATCTATAGAATTGGTGAAAAACTAAGATGGGTTTCTAACGATGCTAAAATGCAATGTGACACTGGCACCACAGGGTATTATTTTTGCTGTATAAGTTGCGACAGGGATTATGCTTTCCCCAATCAAATTTAGGTTAACTGTATGCAGTTACATGAACATTTTGTGAGTAGGGATATGGATGATGAAACTTAAACAGAATTTTACTATGCACAGAGCTCGACTAGTGCACAAGTGCAGATTCCCAGTTTTATTTCTCATTACCATGACTTTTACACGTTTTTCAGGTTTCCCAGGCCTGTAGCAACCCTCCTGCATGTACCTATATCAGATCAAGACAAGGACAATGAAATATCCATTTCTTCACCTTTTAAGGACTTTGATATTGCATTCATAATAAATATAATTTCTCTTATGTAAAATCAAGCGTAAATAGAATGCCATGACATAAACCAAACCCGCCAGTAGAGATAAAGCAAGATATCATTGGAGGCAACTGATGTCTGCAGCAAACTGTCCTTCATGATTGGTAGAAAGGTGAGAGAAAAACCATTCTGTGAATTGATGAAGTGATGACTGAAGTCTTTCGTCATGAATTCTCTAACCTCAAATTGAAGATACAACAAAGTTGAAACTTTGGTTCTATATGCCTGTATTGGTCACTGCTGGGTGAATTACTCAAAAAATGTTATTAGGACAGATTACAATTACTTCATCAATGAAATTCTCAATTACAAGTATCATATATCCTTGTGTATAGTCTTTAGACCCCTGATTTTCCAGCCAAATAAATACACTTCTTCCCATTACTCATTCATAGTCTGACCTGGCAAATGTCCATTAGCATTATACCAGCTTTAAAATTTTTTGAACATATGGGCACTCCCTGAGTTACAAAAGTCACAACTAATGTAAATTCATACTTATGTAAGAGGCAGTCTAATCCGTAGAAATTCCATTGATTTCTGAATGCAATCACGAAAAAGTAAAAATGTCTGCTCGTGTACAGGCTGGTGTAGAAAATATTGAATAATTATGGTGTCTTTTAAGTGATACACAAAACAAATTGGTCAATTTTATCTTTCATCATTCCAATTATATAAATTAATACTTGTAGCTAAATCATCTCAGAATCTTCCTGAGTCTGCTCGTGTACAGGCTGGTGTAGAAAATATTGAATAATTATGGTGTCTTTTAAGTGATACACAAAACAAATTGGTCAATTTTATCTTTCATCATTCCAATTATATAAATTAATACTTGTAGCTAAATTATCTCAGAATCTTCCTGAGTCTCCTCCCTAGTCATTAATCAATGTTACAATTTACACTCATAGTGAAAAAAGTGGTTAGGCTCACTTTATTAAGATGCTGCTAACTTAAAATAAGAGCTGAACACCTGAATTCTGATAGTTATCTGTTATTAAATTGTTGCCAAAGGTATGACCATGCCCTTGATGAGTTAAAAAAAAGAATACATGGACAGAATTTTTTATGGCCGAAGAGGCTTTGTTAGCACCATAAATGTTTCTTTCACAACATAATGATTTGTGACTGATAGCTTCAGTAATTGATAAGCTGTTGGAATGAGATGTTATTGCAATGTATGTGCAAACATGAAATCCAAGGACAACTATCTCATGTAAAGAGATTTTCATCAGTGACTTTACTTCATTGCATACCTCTTCAATAAGTCTAATCAAGGGGCAGTCAGTTGCTATTTAGAGTATCGGAGTATGACTTGTTACCAAAGAACTGAATCATACTTTCTCCAACCATGAGCCTCTACAGCCTTTTGAACTCTAAAAACCCATTACAATGAATAGCCTTTACCATCCTCTTTATTATTTTGCATCAAATCATCTCCTTATTCTTAGAGGCCAGGCATCCATTTCTGGAAAAGAATGCCTTGAGGTACAAATATTTCCAAAAAGGAGAAGTGTGCACTGAATGTTAGGAAAGGAAAAGATCACCCTACTCACTTACTTGAAGGTTGCATGATGGATGATTGCATTTTGACACCTCTTCTTGTGTACCACTTGGAACACCGGTGAGCATTACGAACACTGTGATAAATCGTCACTTCCCATTGTTTGGAAATCAAATGCTAAACATTCAGTTACATCTACCCTATTTGAGGATTGGTACTGCAACCGTTTCACACCACAAAAGAAGGTGTACTGCCTTAAGAAAAAATTCCACATCAAATCCAGCCATCATTTGATAATGTGCCTGGCCACCCGGAACTCCACCAAGCTCAAAACACACTAGAGCACACATTCACTAGTACATCTTGTCCACTCTATCTGAAAGGGTAGGCTTTCAATAGAACTATTGGGCCACGGTTCCATCTTCTTTTCTTCGGATCGGGATGTTGAGTAAAGGTAGGCACCCTTCCTTTTCCACCTCCATGGTAAATTCAATGTTGGCATGCAGACTATACATGTGCCGGAGGAATTCAAGGAACATCTCACGTCCATGTGGCCAGACAATGAACTCCTCAGAACTGGAAGTGGATCATTTTGAGGACATGGTGGAAAAGACTGACAACTCTTTGATCATAATGACCACTCAGGAGCTGAAGGGTGTCATTCAGGGCGACTCAAGTGAACAATGAGATGACATCAAAGGTCACCAATAAATCTGTTGCTTTTAAATGGATATTCTGCTGGATTTTGACAAATTCTGATGAGTTTTTAATATGATGCTTGCTCTTTCTGACCAAGGGTGAAAGGATGCCAGTTAAACATATGGCCAGGTTGTCCATTGGAGAGCTGATGGCACTAATAATGGCCCTGAGAGGAACTACTTCGTGGATTTTTGGCAGGCCGTATAACTTTGGGAACTGGAGCTTGTGGTATTAGATTCCTTTGCTCGTCCTCTGGTATTGCAGGTTCCTTGATGAAGACTTTAGTCTTCCTCACTCTGCTGTCCAAAGGGTTGCATTGTAAAGGCCAGTAGGTAGGATCTTTGAGAATATCCAAAATTCTCTGGTTGTAGTCCTCGTTTTTCATGATGCCCATGGCATTGCCTTTGTCTGCTGGTAAAATGACAATTTGGGTTGTTTAGTAGGTGGCAGACAGCTGCATGTTTGTCCTTGGTGATGTTGGACTTAGGCAATTTGACCATTCTCAGAGCCATTGTCACAGCTCCCCTCACTTTCTCAGGGGAAATTATAATTAGAGAAGGATATGAAAAGAATAGAAATAAATCACTTTTTCTTCCATTCCATTCCAACGATCATTGTGCCACAGTCTGGTGAGAAGCCTTTCTCCTCTCGAGGTTGTAGCTGGTTGAATTTTCTCATTTGACAGGGATGGAGCTGAATTGATCTGCATGGCCAATGAATATTCTGAGTGGCTGACCTAAGCCTAAAATGATATTGAGATAAGACTGGCAGAAGGAAGAACTGGCAGGTTAGACTATGAACAGAGATGCAGGGCACACCCTTAGCAGAATATAGAATCCTATCCTTCAACAAATGAGAAAGACAAGAGGAAGTAAAAAGGTAAATTCTGACCTATCAGGAGACTTCACCTCCACACCAAACCATATATAAACCTGGCACAACACTTGGTCCCACATCAGCCCCATTGACAAAGGCAGAGAAGGACATTGATATGCTGGGACCCATCCTGAACTGGCTGGAAGCCTGAGAAGAATTTCTCAGCCATTTCCACCAGGAAACAACCAAATCCATCATAAAATACACTCATCACACAATTCCAGAATGAAATTCCTTGAGTTTCAGTTTTAAGGCTTGTTTGCTAAAGGAACACCTTAAAATGATCATTGCAGGCTTCCTTGTGTTTTCACTGATTTCCTCATACTAGAAATAAAGAAATTACCCACCACTAATACTAAAATATATAGACATCCTATATTTTGTACCAAAGAAAGGTAAGGACAAGGGCATGTCACGCACATGTCATTAACCACTCAGCACTTTTTTGTTGCATTCTATCTAAACATGATATCATTTGCAAGAATATCATGCAAAACATGAATGCTGGGTATATTTGACTGTATGCCATCAGGGGACAAGGACGTTTCTCATAGGCATAGATTGCCACTTGTATTTCTCAGGAGAGATGAAATGGCAAAAGAAAGATGTCTGATCATTAAAGATAGGTTTTGATGTAATAGAGAAATCAATCCAATCACAAAATCTGGGTAGGTACATGTATAACATTTGTTGCCATAGTTGAAATCAGTATTTTTTCATTAAACGTCAAATCATCATTGTTGAAATCAGGTTTATCATCAAACAATACACCAGCCATACTGGTAAAGCTTTCAGTGCAATATGCAAATAAATTTGTTTTCCTTAGTAGAAATAATTTTACCTGTATGGGCAGCAGGGTCTGCCACCTCGTGAAAAAAAATTTAGCGGATAATGATTATGAATTTTGCATTTGGCTCATTCTGATGATTATTTCTTTCCTATTTGATGACATTTAATTGGTCAGGTGGGAAGCGAATTTTTGTGCCATTGCAAAGCTATCCACATAAAGTACACAGACACAAAAGTCAAACAGAATTTCACTAATATCTACCGCAGCTCCCTGAACATCTGGTCATTGATACATATAAAAAATCTGAAAGGGACAAATTGAAAATTAAGTTCAGCATCTTTGAAGAAAATTTAGACCCCTATACTGCACCCTTTTAAAGTAGAACTATTCCAAATGTCAATATCCGGTAACTCAATGAGCATTGATTTAAAATGGGGTATTTAAATCCCTCAGTGTGCAATATTTTAGCTAGCATTGAAGATTTTGCAGATCCAGATTTAAAATATTTTTAGAGTTATAATTTCTATTAGAAGAATGGCAAAAAAAGGCTTTCAAAAGGTTCAAGCTATATGTGAAAAAATTGACATACTTTTCATAAAGCTATTTTCCATTATTTCAGCACTTCATTTAGCAATTGACCTGGAGGTTGTACTGCTCAAAAGAGGGGTAAAGGTAGAGGGATAATGCTTCTGCTCATTTTTTACATCTGTATCTTGTTTCCTTTCTCTTGCCATTTATCGTGCACAAAATGCACTTTCCTCTTCCAACACTGGAAGTTTCCGTTTTGGCATTCCCTTGAATCCAATGCTTACATTTCAACTGCATTAATTCAGAGTCAGTATCCAAATTGTTGCCCTTCATGCTTTTCATAATTCTACCCAAGATACCTACATATGACCCTATCTGTTAGCCAAAAAATGGTCTTATTTGTTACCACCCTTAGTACGTCAATGAGAGTGCGTAAAGTACGTCAATTTTAATAAATGATAACATCAACTATGTTTCAATCCACAGATTTACTTTTATTACTACTACTAGTTTCGATGCCTCTGCATCATCTTCAGGTACTAGTAGTACCAATAAGAGTAAATCTGTGGAATGAAACATAGTTGGTGTTATCATTTATTAAAAATGGACTTCCACAAGGTTACGCCTGAAACGATTGAAATCATGTCAATTTTTTTACACGGTAAATTTTACATACTTTTATTATTGACATTATTAACATGTTGTCTGCTGCACCTTTTTGATGTTTTTATTGACATATTCTTTACTTTTTACGCAGTGATTCAATAAATCAAGGAAACAAATTTTTGGCAGAAAAAAATCATCCATTCTGCACAACTGGAAACTGCACCATCTTGGAAAGGAATTGCAAGGTACAAGTAAGTTCTGATATTTTGGGCTAGTAAACTATACTTTAAAGTATACTTACTTACTTTAAAGTATACTTACAGTGTGTACTTAATAGTAAACTATAATTTAACTACTTTGTCTTGAAGTACCCTAAAAATGATTAAAAGTCACTAACGGATTTTTTTCTGGATAGAAAAATATAGTCGTGAGACAAAAAGCAAAATCAAAAGTAGTCAAAAAGACTACCTCCGGCATTCTAGTGTTAAAGCTAATCATTCTTCAATGAAAGTATTCTTAAAGCTCACTTAAGAGTGAGTGGTACAACAACCACAATTGCAAATATACATCGACACTTGTCATTTTTTTGTTCCTCAGATAGCTCTGAACTAGGGCATAACATGCACCAGTATAGAGTCACTGAGGGATTTGATATTGCATTCACTTTTACATGAAATTATTGCAATGAATTTCATGCAATGGGAGAATGCTAGGTGTAGATAAAAAAATAAACACTTATTTCTGCAAAGCCAGACAATTGAGATCTTAAAATGATACTAGGAACCCTGACCATTAAAATTACAACATATGAATGTGAGTAGACATGCAAGCATAAGCATAAAAGAAATTTATTGCATAATTAAGTCCATGCCATGGATCCCTGTGGATCACTGCTGGTGTTGTTCATTGGTTTGTAAATATTTCTGTCCATTAGTGGCTAAAATAAAAAATGTGTGACATAATTAATGTATCATATCACCCACTCATTTACCACATATCTAATTCCAATTCAATTGAATTGTGCCAAAATGGTTAACATTATATGCAGTAACATGTCCAGGTAGCACACTTTGCATTTATATCTCTCTCAATTTCACTCCAGGAATATAAAGGTTTACCGGGGAAACCCAGGAAAAGTTTATCAATATTGTACTCTTGATTTTGTGTAATTTATGTATATTATGTAACATTTCATTTTTTTCTAAGACTTCAAATTAATCATGATAAAAACAACTCATACATGCACACCAAACCATATATAAACCTGGCACGATACTTGGTCCCACATCAGCCCCATTGACAAAGGCAGAGAAGGACATTGATATGCTGGGACCCATCCTGAACTGGCTGGAAGCCTGAGAAGAATTTCTTAGCCATTTCCACCAGGAAACAACCAAATCCATCATAAAATACACTCATCACACAATTCCAGAATGAAATTCCTTGAGTTTCAGTTTTAAGGCTTGTTTGCTAAAGGAACACCTTAAAATGATCATTGCAGGCTTCCTTGTGTTTTCACTGATTTCCTCATACTAGAAATAAAGAAATTACCCACCACTAATACTAAAATATATAGACATCCTATATTTTGTACCAAAGAAAGGTAAGGACAAGGGCATGTCACGCACATGTCATTAACCACTCAGCACTTTTTTGTTGCATTCTATCTAAACATGATATCATTTGCAAGAATATCATGCAAAACATGAATGCTGGGTATATTTGACTGTATGCCATCAGGGGACATGGACGTTTCTCATAGGCATAGATTGCCACTTGTATTTCTCAGGAGAGATGAAATGGCAAAAGAAAGATGTCTGATCATTAAAGATAGGTTTTGATGTAATAGAGAAATCAATCCAATCACAAAATCTGGGTAGGTACATGTATAACATTTGTTGCCATAGTTGAAATCAGTATTTTTTCATTAAACGTCAAATCATCATTGTTGAAATCAGGTTTATCATCAAACAATACACCAGCCATACTGGTAAAGCTTTCAGTGTAATATGCAAATAGATTTGTTTTCCTTAGTAGATATAATTTTCCCTGTTTATGGGAAATAAATTATCCCAGGCACTACCACAAATATGCAAGGAAACCTTAAATAAGTAGTTACTATGAAACCCCAAAACAAGGGCAATAATGTAGAAACCTCGGAAAAAAGCACGGTGACTAGTTGAACGCAGCCTTCTCACAACAGATGACTCTTGTCACAGCCCATGACATCTAATGAGGTTCCAAATGTACCTGCATTAGGTGCACAAGTTTTGCTTAGATTCTTCCATCAGCCAGTACAAGGTATTCAACCACTTGAATGGTGAAGAATTTTCCAAAAAGTACATTTAATTTGGGGAAAAAATTTATTTTAGTATCAATATAAAATTTTCAGTCAAAGTAAAGGGAATACATTTCTTATCATATTATGTTTTTATCTTTAAATTTTATATGGTAAATTTTCATGAAATATCATCATTGTGAAATTTTTTAAATAGTTTTTTTTTCTAAAATTCAGTTTTTCTGTGATTATCTTTGAAACATGCAGTCACCTCCACCTCACAATCTGGGCAGCAGAATCTCATTTCTCACCCCGGCCCTGTATTGAAGCCACTACACATCTTTTTGTGGGAAAAGCTTTTTTTTTTGGAGAGTGTGTAATGGATGATTTCAAAAGTGACCTCACTTGCCGATGGCGCCGCCGGAAGAAATTGGCAGTATCGGGACAAACAATGCCATTACTAGCGGTTCTCTTGAGTGGAAAGGACGGGCTCTGAGCCATTTTTATTGATTCGGCGTTAAGATTTTTAATTGAAATTTAATCTGGGCATTGTCAAATACAATGTCCTTGACAGAGGTAAGTACCAGATGCTGAAGATGACGATGGCCTGTCCATGATTTCCCTCTCTCTGCCACAATTCTTGTCAAACCAGTGCCCTCCATCAACACTGATGTCTATTTCTTGACCACGGCTGGCATTTATACAATTCTGGGGCTGGGGTCTGAAGAAAACAGGCCTAAAGAAGGAACTGGGGGAGAAGATTTTATTTTATTCACATATTAAAAGTAGCAATGACAACTTTATAGGAGGTAATATTATGATAGAGTAATGACGTAGTGTCGTAAAATATTCAAGATTCAATATTGACTTATGGGGTGCACGAACTGCTATGAGAAAAGTTCACCTGGAATGGGAATCGATCCAAAGGCTTTTGGTTTTCCCAGCCGATGCATAAACCCCTACGCTACTCAGGATTCTTAGTTCTCTTGGCAATTTTACGAGGAATCAAGGAACTTAAAGCAGTGGTAGATTATGGTGGGGGGGAGGTGCACAGAAAGTGACTCCCCGCAATTTCCGAGAAAATGTAATCATGAACGTTCTTCTCCAACGCAAGATTTTATTTCACTGTACTACATACATGCGTTTCCTGTCGTTTAGTTTTCCGAAAGAGTACCTGCTGCACCCCGTTTTGTTGAGAGGTGTTACATACCCCCTTGGCACCTCGAAAAGTAGTGAACCGCCCACCCCAAAACAATGACCTTAATCCGCCCCTGACTCAGAGTAGATTTACTTAAGCGATGGAAACTACAGGAACTAATAATTATAACATCTTTTTAAGGTGCATTAATTGTATAAATGCCAGCCGTGGTCAAGAAATAGACATCAGTGTTGATGGAGGGCACTGGTTTGACAAGAATTGTGGCAGAGAGAGGGAAATCATGGACAGGCCATCGTCATCTTCAGCATCTGGTACTTACCGAGATTTTCCCTCCGTCAACATCCCTCAATACTTTAATAGAGGGCACATATATTTCACCTTCAGTTCCTTGATTGCCGCACCCTCAAGCTCATATGAAGATGATGCAGCCACAACTGATGAACCATTTAGGAGAGGAAGATAGTAGGTATTGTGAGAGCGGCTATGCCACTAAATTAATGGACTGTGAATCTGAGGGTGCCTATTTTTTGAAAGGAGTAGTCAAATCATCTTTTAGACAGAATCATTTTTCTGTTCAAAGCTCAATATCTACAAGGTCATCACTCCTACTTTCTGCGACTTGCCAATGCAAGCAGTTGTTTTAAGGGCGCTGTAGTCACATCATGGTAGTTTTATCGATGCTGTTGGATCATGTTCAGGAACATGGTTATGGAGCTGTTACATGCACCAGTAGGCCTAGAATGTGGGGTCTTGATTCTAAAAATAAGAACCCTGATAAGGTAAGCATCGTATTTCACCTTGTAGGTGTACAACCTCAATGTATTCATCATTGACTCACTCGAGTGATAGCATAGTGCATAGAAGGATGAGACTATTATGTCAAAGTGAAAGCCCAACACTGAGTACGCAAGATTATGGCAACTGCTTTTCGGGATAGGCATGGTATCCTATTAGTCAATTTTCATGCAAAAGGCACAACAAAAGCTCAGCTGTGTACAGTGCGACCTTAAGAAACTTCAGTGCGTCGTGTACAGAATAAGCGACGCGGCCTATTGTAATCTTAAATATTGTTGCTGCATGACAATGCATGGTATCTCCTAGTCTCAAACTCAGGAGTTAACCAGATATTTTGGATGGATGTGAATACATCAACCACCGCACTGCCCCAGGCATTGCGCTGGTAGATTGCTACTGCTAAGCTAAACTTGGCCATAAAAAACTAATACAACTCTATGATAAAGTTCAATCCAACAACAGAACTGTGTTGAATAATGGCTTAATGTCTAAGGAGTAGAAGAAAAATATCTTCACATATTTTCTCATTTAGTTCGTACTAGAAAAGCAAAAAGACATAACCTTGGTGTATATATGCATATGGCTTGTTTGTCCCGATAGTTACATCCGCTACCGACAGCACCACCATCGACCTTCAACTCTGAAATCATCCATTGAGTCTACCTCTAAGTCAACCTAGTAGGGTAAGGAGTGTAGGAAGGAGCAATTTTCCCTACCTGAGGTTGACTCTACTCCCAGATGAAATTTTCTGCCAAATTGATCATAAATTTACACATTTCTGCTGGCAATTGGCTCATTTTTGTAAGTTTCACAGAGCGTAGTGTTCTTCTTGGTATAAATATTACAAATCTACTAAAACCATATTGCACTCACTCAAAGAAATAGAATTTGATCCCAAATAAGCTACATTTGGAAGGAATGAATTGCTTCCATGTTAGGTGGCCATTCCTCTGGAGTAGAGACTCATCCACCACTATTGCTGCTTCAGGGAGTTGGAGGCCAGATAACTTCACTTCCATTAACTCCAAGACTGGTAGGGTATTGAAAAATTATTTGTTGGGGCAGTCATCACCAAATCTTTCATTGTCCACAAAATGAAGAAATTTCAGCAGCAGATGAAATCTTCTTCCCCTTCTTAGGGAGAAAAGAATAGCAATGATTGCCTCTGATTCTAAAATGGTAAAAACGTTTTTATGTAGGTAACGAAATACAGCAAGAAAGTAGGGGTTATGCAACCCCTTTATACATATGCGGGCTCCGACGAAATATTCTCTGCGTATTTCTGATGAAATATTTTCTGAATCTGCCAACTGCTGACTAGAGAGCATACTCGAAGGAAGAAGAAACATAAGAAACTCCCAGCGAGATATCTCGTCATCCCCAGACAAGTGGTTTATTGCTGATCCATCTTTTGTTCCCTCAGGTGATGACTGACATCTGAGTGATAAGACGCCTCTCACATTAAATATTCCCCAACTTTGGGCAGGGGCGGATCCAGGTATAAATTTTGGGGGGGAACTTCCGGGAACGGCTGTAGCGAGTGGGGGGGGGGGGGGGTTCAAGGGGTTCAAACCCCTCCAATCCCACATTTTGGGGATACAGTCTAAAGTGAACCTCCCAAAAATAATAATAATAAGGGATGTTCTGTTTCACTGACATCAGGGATAGAGTCCGCATCGCCACGGCATGCGACTGAGTGGTGGCTACGGCCGTGTCTAATTTAGTGCCCGCTACTTGTGTGAACTCCTCCATTTGAAACCATGTTCAGCTATGAGGGGCACAACTCGGAAGCACCTCAAAGTGACCTCGTGCGATGGGACACCAAGAGCATGCGGCAACATTAACTCCGACAACTGTCTGTCACGCGTCATCTACAGATGATGCTCTGTTTATAAGTATTAAATTATTGGCCTCGGAAAAAAATACTCTCTTGGATTTGAAAGGGGGAAATTTTCCCCAATTCCCCCACCTGGATTCGCCACTGACTTTGGGTGAGGTCATAGCAACCATTTTCACAGTAGGAATTCCATCATCAGGCCCAGCCCAGCTTAAATATTGCTCAACAGTATAATTTCCATTTCTCACCAAAATGGCACATGGTAATCCAACATGCTGCATACATAATTGGTTTCACTGTAATTTTTGCTGAGAGAGTCCCCAATGTCTAGCATAAATTAAGTAACAGCCTAAATATAACATCCACTGCCGACATCCATATAAAATTGATAATTGCACAGATATATACTCAATTGACTACTTAGTCTTCACCGTCTGGCTCTTGCCTTCCAAACCGGACACTTTATGAGGTGGGCCTCCCTTTTGAGGCCTCTGCAGTAAGCACTGGGTTGATGTGGCTGACGCTTGAACGAAATGAGGGGAGCCAATATTTTGGCTTAGCCAAATTGTAATCCATCCCATTAACAAGAAATCACTGGATGTAATCATATACACGAACCAAGTCAACCTCTCTCTAGCGAGAGTACCAATCCATGCAATTTACAGATTCTGGTATCAACTTGTATAAGCTCATTTTGTAAATATGTAAGACATTAGTTTCCACATATTTCTTTTGAGTAACAAAATATTGCGAGATGTTATAAAATCATCAACAGATAATGCTTATCACAGCACCTGCACTGTGCACCAGTACAGTGATAAGTATTACCAGTTATACACATCAAAGCACTTCATTACTCCCAATTAATCAGTAGAAAAAAATAAAATTATAGCGTACTATAATTTTAATTTCATTTCCATTCAATTCACAGAGATGACGGCTCCTTATGCTCGGCAGAAGAAATAACATATCAACCCTTTAATGCCACAATTTTCTTTCCTCCGATTTTTTCCTCTTTTCAGGAGTTGATCATCATTGTATTTAAAACTTATATCCCATTTATTATAGGAATATGTGAAGTGGTTTCATGGAAATGACCTGTGTCCATATGATCACGCTAGGCTGATACCGTAGCAATAGCATCCCCATTCGCATGCATTCAGTTCTTCAAATAATCGCTAAATTTATCTTGCTACCCGGGTAAAGTCTTTGAAATATGTAAAAAATATTGATTTTTAAAGTTATTTTTATTGATTATTTTAAACATAAGGACTATACTGCAGAAACAAATTATGCAAATATATATGTTAAAAACACAAACGTATTGTGAACAGTAAAGAAATTAATTTTTTGTGAAAATTTGTAAAACATGGTTCACACAGCCCTAAGTCACATTCTATACATTGGGTACATACAGTACTTTGTCATTATTCACCTGCACAACGGTGTCGATTGCATGGTTCAATCAAATGGCCAATACCGTCAAGGCAAATTTCGTCACTTACTCGGACATAGATACTACTATTCCTTGACTTTAAAGTAGGGATGGGTCGTTTCCACTTTTTTTTTGGTTCTGGTTCGGTTCTTAGCTTCGGTTCTCAGTTCCAGTTCTTGGTTCTGGTTCCAGTTCTAAAGTTAGTACTTAGGTCAATTTTCAATGGCAAAAGGTTTTTTTCAATTACTATGTTTATCTAGAATAATGTATCGAGAAACCTCTCCCTAATTGCATCCAAGGGATCATGAAATATGCAACATTATGAGACATAAGACTATACTATATTCATTAAAAATTACAGAATCCAGATAGCTAACAACTAAGAGTAAGATATATGAAAAGTTAGATACAAACATACAGCAGTCAACATTACCTTCTCATCAAAAAAGGACTCTTGAATATTTCTGCCAACATTTCTAAATTTATGGGGATTGCATTCAACCTCACTTAGTTCTTCCTCACTGATGGCACTCGGCTTAGGATGGGTGGTCACAAACATTTTCATCAAACTGAGTGAAGTATTCCATTTCTTTGGAGAGGATGTTGAACTGAGAGAGAATGCAACTGAGGGACTGAAAGGAGAGGTATCTAATTTCACAAGCTATCTATACACCGCCCGACGCCGGTTATCTGATGGTCAGTCCCTCAACACTTTCTCCCCTACTCTCCCTTTCCTTCCCCTCCCTCTCTCCCGACCTGCTACCGCTTTTGAGGGCACTCGCCAACAGAGGCCGTAGTAGAGTGTACAAAACCAAAGATTATATACACGAGATACAAAACTGACACAAATTGCCTACAAAAAGGTTTTCACGCAGCAGGCAATTCAGCAACGTACGTACAACACATTGTTGAATTATGGCGAGTCTCATGAGTCACTGCTCACTGTTAGTGTGATCCGGTGAACAAGTTAATATATCTTCCATGGCTGTTTTACATTTGATAAGTTTCTGCTAGCTAAATTATTCATTGAAATCAATGATTGAAACAAGATGGGTTTCTCTCCAAGTCGCGGTTCAATCAGCAGAAACATTTATTCACTTCTACAAACAGAAAGATGACACTTCTATGTCAGACATTTGGTGGGTTAGGAAAATTAAGATGGGCATCAGAAAGCAATAATATACTACACAAAAGAAAGTGACTGCTTTTTTAATGTCTTGCAATTAACTACTCAAAGTAAGGATTATTTGTATCTAGCTTTCTGTAAGTATTCGCAATGCCCTGAGAGAAACCTTCACTGTGTACATAAGGCATACATTTTCCACACACACTTTATTGCAGGAGGCAGCAGAGTCTGTAAAAATATTTCAACCAGAATCAAAATAAGAATCAATTCGTAAGCGTGCCACTCCAAGCGAAGGGGAGGTATGTAACATCGTGGCTTCATGTGTCAGGGAATTGGGCTGGTCTGTGACTTGATGACTTGTTTACTTTGAGAGCCGGGTGAGTAAGCAGTAAGAATAAGGGAGCTCGGAACTTAAGAGAAGCGACCTCTTATCGTCGCCGAAGTGACATGTGTTGTGGTGAGTTGTAGCTCCCTTGTCTTATCCCACACTAATGGGTTGGCATTCCTTCTCTATTCTCCCTCTGCACAGTACACTTGTTTAGCGCTTCCTCTTTGTTCCACCCTTTCCCTTGAAGATCTTTTGCTACCTTGTCCTACGATCCATGAATCCAATGTGAAATTATCGATAGCATGTCGTTAGATTGACAGCATATTGAGGGTGCCTTCAATTTGCGACCACCTCTCCGCTCAGGTACTTTCCATATTTCAAAATAGCCAATTGTCATCCGCTGCCTACTGCAAGTGAAACATAATTAGAGCCCCCCAATCATGAAAGAAAACTTCTCTTTAATGAGCGAAGTTGATGATAGATTACAAATGAAGAATAATTCGCGCATTGGCAGAATAAACGAAAGCAATGTCAGGGAGGCCACAGATTGAAATTTTGAAATTCCCTGACATTACCCTGACATTCGTCTAAATTCACAGACAAAATATTACGCTAAAAAAAATATTGCACAGTGATTTTTACATTTTCGTTGAGTGATAAATAGAGAAGATACCTAGCTCTAATACTAATAATAATAATAAAGGTACAAAATACTAATAATAAGGGTACGAAAGCAGACCACCAGTCTCCACGTGGCGTACCTGGTAACGGCTCTGCCAGCCAATGGTCTGTGTGTGGGGCGTGTGTCGTGTGATTTTAATCTGCGTGGTCTGTGTGTGGGGCTAACCACCCCCATGCAGATATATCTGGTTCCTAGGAAGATAACTAGAAATGCCACCCACAACTGGCCCCTCTCAAATGGGGGCCCTAGAGGAGTTGGGTGTGACAAGGAAAGGACCATCAGAAAGGGAGCTTGTATGGAGTGGACGAAATCCCTAAGTGGTGATCTCCTCGCATGCTATGCTGCCAGCGAGCCAAATCATAGGGGGTATATGGCAAGGATGCACTCTAGGCGGTGAGAGATGCATCCTGAACATAACCACCTGTCGCCGCAGAATCTGCATGACTATGCCAACCACCTGCGAAAAAAATTAACTCCCCAACAACCGCGTGTTCAGAGAAATACACCACCGGCCAGACCACCCTCTCCGACACAAGCAGTCTCTCCACCGGCTGTTTTGACAGCCACTGCACCGCCGGTACCGCCGACAAATAGGGAGGAAGTAGATCATGCCGACTATGAACTCCGAATGTGGTTGTTAAATGAAATCACCTATGATGTAGGACAAGCCAGGCAGTGAGATATCCATTGGAAGATATCTCTGCGGACAAACGTCCTGACCAGGTTGAATGGCTTAATCGAAGAAATCCTAACAGAGACATCAGACCTCTGGACGGTCAACTGCGTGGTCTACGCTGCTGCCAAAATAATGGCCAACTCCCAAAAGCCCACCTCTGGGAGGACAAAGCAGCAAAAGGGCTGGAACAGTTGGAGGCCAAGATCACGCTGGCGAGACGGCAGGCTTCGAGGATTCAGTGTGGGATGGAATACATCACATCTGGGTGGGCTTTCATACCCAAAGTCCGGCGCATAGCAGGCGGCCTCAGATTTCACCATCACATACTGAATGAGAACGTGCTGCTTACCACTAAGCAGCACATGGCTGATAGAGTTCGGGTGCTCACAATGGCCTGGAAAAAGCTCCTGAAGAGGAATAAGGCCGTGAGCGAGATCTCAACCTACTTCCTTCACCCGTCCCATCTCTTTCGACCAGCTCAGTCTTGAATATCGGTCACCCATCCAAGAGGTAGAAGATTTCTGGAAGGATATCTATGAAAAGTCGAAGCCATTCAATGGAGACACTCCGGCCATAGACCTCTTTAACACATTCCATGCGGGTGACATCTTAAGATGTCACGAGTTTCACCCATGGGTGGCGGGTGACATCTTAAGATGTCATATGCTGTTTCACGTTTCATTAATTTTTTTCTTGCTCGCAAATGCAGTCAGGTGCCTTTTTTTGACGCTTACTAGCCATCTGCATTCCAGTATTTCTAAAATACCCAGTCGTTCTTGAATTCCAACATTTTTTGTCTAATTATCACCAGCTTGTTTCTAAGGTTAATTGTGCCTAATTACAATGCTCTGCGTTACATATTGGAGGGTTATTATAAGTAATGTATGGCTAGATTTAATAATTTTTATATTAATTTTACATTATTTTATGTTATATATATAATATTTATACCATTTTATTACATATCGTGTGATTTTAATACAAAGAGTTCTGTATGTGAGTGTTTACCTGGGCTTGTCTGGACGCTTTTCAACTCTGGGCCGATTGGCACTCCGAGCGGTCGAGAGAGCCCCATGAGCAACCTTTTACTCTCTTCGGGTATTGGTTTCCTCTGCAGAAGTTCTACATTGTTTCACATATCTATTCATTTTACTGCACGAATCTTGAAAATGTTCTTTGTTCACCTTTTCTTTCCCATTACAATGTAGCACAAAACTAACGTTCTGGAGTGAATCAGAAGTGAACTACACATGAAAATCTGATCCTTCCCCGTAGTAATTCTAACATTG
Organism: Ceriagrion tenellum; assembly: GCA_963169105.1. Lineage (NCBI taxonomy): Eukaryota > Metazoa > Arthropoda > Insecta > Odonata > Coenagrionidae > Ceriagrion > Ceriagrion tenellum. The sequence goes on along the minus strand of OY720638.1, from coordinate 10,843,024 downwards.
TTTCATTTACGTAATAGCACCATCTAGTCCGAAACGTATTCATTTCACAGAGTGAAACTATGTCGTCAATGGTGCTGTGTACTACCACAACACATCCAGTTCTTTCGGAAGACAGTTCATATTAAGGCGACCACATAATAGGTATCTTGTGTTATACGTGTGAAATGAACAGAAGAAAATATATTTCCCATGCAGAAGATGACACCGAACTTTGCACTTCTAGTAAGTATTCACAACACTGCCGTTCAAATTCATCTTTTAGATATGTGCATCTAGATATTTTAATTATATTTACATATGTAGGCACTGTAAAGAGGAGAAAGAGAATCGCAGGAGATGAAAGTGAAAACACAAAAAGTGAAATGGAAGTGGGACCATTGTTCTCCAGTGAGTTTCCAAACAGCTTTAGATTGAGATTTTTTATTTCATTTTAAAACGTCATAATGTCTCCTTTGGCTATACTAAGTTATTTTATCTGTCAATTACAAGAACGTTCAAAGAATGATCCATCACCAGCACAACCGAGAATGACCGAGCATGAGCCGCAGAGGCTGCTATTTGAGACGGGCTCATTGGGAGAAGAAGACATGTCATCGGAGGAGGGTGATGAAGATTTCCATTCCGCAGAGAGCGTAAGCAGAGAAGAGACCGAGGAGGAGGACCTGGGTGATTCTGAACAAGAATGGACAAACGTTTCTTCTGCTAATTTAGCTGCCATGGAAACCGCGACAAACCCTTTGTCCCTCAATCCCTCAGGTACTGTGAAATTTCCCGATACTTGGAGTAATGACCAACCGGAAATTCCGAAAAAACAGTTCACTGGGTGTCCCCGGTTGAGGGAATTTCCAGCTGGGAATCACCCTCGCCATTATTTTGACCTCATAGCCAACAAGGCATTTTACGACCTCATAGTGGGTGAGACAAATAAGACAGGCCAAGACACTTCTATCGGCAAATGTTTTGCCTCATGCGCCGCAAGGATTGCCGACTGGAAACCAATTTCAAAGGAGGAAATTGAAAGATTTCTTGGGTTATTGTTCCATATGGGAACAGTATGGCTAAACAGTATTCCAGATTATTGGAAAAAGGACAATTTATTCAATTTAACTTGTTTCTCAAGGTACATGTCTCGGGATAGGTTTCTTGCAATTTTGCAAACACTTCACTTCGCCAAAATCCCGCAGAAAACGAACCTCGACCGGCAGACAAATTGTACAAAATAAGGCCATTGATTAACCTTTTTCATGATAGAATGTATGCTATTTATTCCCCTGAAAAAGAGTTATCATTAGATGAATCCATGGTTTTGTGAAGAGGTCGTCTGGTTTTCTGTCAATACATGAAAGGAAAGCGCCATAAGTATGGCATAAAAATTTATATGCAAACGGAACCATCAGGGATGCTACTGCGAATGCTGATATACTCAGGATCCGCAGATAAGGAGATAGGAGGCCACGGGCACGTATGAAATGTAGTGCATAAACTCCTTGAGGGCCGAGAGGGTTTTGGTCCTTCTCTTTATTTAGACAACTATTATAACAGTGTACAATTGGCTAGAGAACTTCTAGAAAAAATACATATTGTACAGGAACATTACGGGCTAACAGAGTTGGGAATCCCAAAGAAATTGTATCCCAAAAGATTAAAAAGGGTGAAGTTGTTAAGCGATGGAGTCATGACGGCATCTGTGTCTTGAAATGGAGAGATAGACGGGATGTTTTAATTATTACTTCTGAGTTCGGCAGCCAATTGCTTGAGGTCCCAAATAGGAAAGGGATCATGAAGTCGAAACCAGAACCAGTTGTCAATTATAATACATACATGAGTGGCATTGATCACAGCGATCAAATGCTAGCGTATTACCCCTGTGAGCATAGATCGCTCAAGTGGTACAAGAAAATAAGTATTCACATCTTTCAGTTGATCCTTGTAAATAGTTACATGTTGTTTCAAAAATATAGCGGAAACAGAAAAACTCTGTATGAGTTCCGCATAGAAGTAAGACGTTCCCTACTTGGAGCACAAACAGGCCCTATCTCACGACCATCTACACCAAAGTTCCCCGAATCTCATTTTCCCGATTTCCTCCCTGTCGAGGGCGGGGGTAGGCGGAAACCAAAGAGGTGCCGTGTTTGCCATAAAAAAGGAATCAGGAAGACTATCACCACCTTTTGCCCAGAATGTCCTGATGAACCAGGGCTATGCCTTCGTCCATGCTTTATTAGGTACCACCGGAAGATGGATGAGAAAGATTAGATGTTTATTTTAAATAAAGAAAAACAAAAGCATTTTTGTTACATCTTTAATTTACTGCAATTTTGTTAAAATAATAATTTTTCTGTCATTATATTTTACTTGTTATACTTTACAGTGTTATTGGAATCCATTTATTGTATTTTGCGTCAAATAAGGGTGTAATACATTATATTTTATGTATTATTGCAGTTGATAATTAAAATATGTATTAAGTAATAGTTTGTTGGCAAAAGTGATCAATAAAATTTCAAATGAACAAAAGAATCTGTCGCAATAAATATATAAATAAAGGCTAGCACACGTGTAGTGCTGGTTGCATACGCACATGGTTTCGTCGTGGCGGATGACATCTTAAGAAGTCATTAAAAATATGTTTTTATAAAAATTGTTTTCTTGTGTTATTCACTACTAATAACATAAAACCATCCTTAAAATGCAAAATTTAATCAATTGGGCCAAAAAAAATTTTCAGTCACCGGGAAGACCAAGTAATTTAGCTCGCATTGAATGTGTTAAAAAGTTTTGCGACTGCCACCTACATGAAGTGGATGGGCCTCTTTCAGTCAGAGAGAATGTCATGAAGAAGGCCTTCTCTGGCCAGAAGAATTTCTCGGCTCCAGGAATGGATGGCGTGAATAACTTCTGGTGGATGAAGTTCACTTCAACCCAACGACATCTCGCCAGAATCTTCACGTCCTTTCTCTCGGGTAGAGAAGAAATTCCACTGTGGCTGACTGAGGGACGCACGGTTCTAGTACCTAAGAAGGAAGACTTGTCCAATCCTAAGAACTACCGCCCTATAACTTGCCTCAACACCTGTATACAAGGAGTTCACTTCCATCTTGAGCGACCTTATCCTCCACCAGGTCCAACCAGTGTGGGAGGAGGTGTTCAAGCGTGCAGAGGGGTTCAAAGCGTGGAATCGCAGGATGTAAGGACATCCTGTTCATTGATAGATGCATATGCCAGGATGCCATCCAGCGTAAGCGCAACCTATCAATGGCCTGGGTGGACTTCAGAAAGGCGTTTGACACCACCTCACATGAGCTCATTGTAGCCATGTTGAAGTTGATGAAAGTCCAACCAGAGGTAGTGTCCTGCATCCTATGCCTGATACCACTCTGGAGAATGCGCTTTGTCCTGACCGCAGGCAAGCGATCGGTCTCGATAGAGTTGGTATCATACCACCGTGGGGTTTTCCAAGGCGATATGATACAAGTGCGGTGTGCCAGGTGACGGGAAGCATAAGGTCACACATTTATTTTATATGGATGATCTGAAGCTACGCTTCCAATGCAAAAGACCCTCGCGTGGCCCTGGACACCGTACTGGAGTACAGTGAGGCTATAGAGGTGGAGTTCGGATTGGACAAGTGTGCATCCATCCACCTGACCAGAGGAAAATTCTCGAAGAACAAGGATGATGTGCACCTCGTTGACGGGAGCGTCATTTGCCACCTCGAGGGTGATGACAGCTATGAATAACTTGGCGTCCCCCAAAGCCGAATTCAGGAGGTTGCAGCAGTGAAGGAAAGAGTTACCGCCAAGTACAGACAGAATATTAGGAAAATCAGGAGTTCTGGGCTGTCTGGGAATAACAAGGTTCATGCCACGAACATATTCGCGGTTCCCACACTGCTGTACACCTTTGGATGCATGAAATGGAATGTCAATGAGTTGCAGAACCTTGACAGGGGAATGAGGAAGATGATGACCATCTGCAGAAGTCCTCTTCCAAAATCTTCCGTCGCCAGACTGTATCTCCACCACAGAGTTGTCCTTGAAACACAATGCCGAGTGCTCAAAAGTAGACCCCCCCCTGCTCAGTCTTGTAAGAGACCACAAAAGTGCCGGATCAGATTTCTCTTCCAGGCAGCCAAGAGGGCAGCGGATGAAACCAGTATGGACTTTGACCCAAATTCAGACAGTAGCGATGACAGCAAGTCCATCTTGTCAGGAGAAGAGTAATTGGCGTATGCTGATGAAAAATTGTATGCTCTTGGCACTAAATTGGACATGTGATAGAAAGGGAGTTTGGTTTGAGCAAAGAAAACCTTGACCAGCCTGAATTACCTCAGCCAATGACCATTTCAAAGATCAGTGTTCTAGCCCATAATATTGATTTGAATTCATAAGAACATAGGTAATCAGAGAGATGACACTCAAATATCACCGATGGAAAGGCAAGGTAATTATGGCACGTGCAGATACATGGAGTTTTTCCACCATAAAAGTTATTATGAGGAGGATTTGGGAGATGTGAGATTCATGGTATATGAGAACCTCTTAAGATTTTAATTCAAGAAAATTTAGGATTCGTCCCACCTCTAGTTATTTTAGTACTTTATCTCATAAATAAATAAGTACTAAGGCCCAAATAGACATGCGACGTACAAAAATAGCCCTCAGGCATGAAAACAGCCAACCCCTGATATATATGATTCTGTGCACAATACAGAAACCCAATTAGCCACCTCTTGAGTTTTCAACACGTTTCCTGCAACCATATTTTCACCATTAATACCCACAGGGTCAAAGGGTTTTATCATCAAAGGGAAGGAAGAGAACAGGGATCATGGATAGAATGAAGAGTAATAGGCCTTAAGCCAAAATGAAGAAGGAAATTAAAAATAGGAATGGGGACCAGCCGGTGAGATGTAAAATATTCCATGTAAACAAACCTTAGATGGTAGATTACCTATACTTAAAATAATAATAATAATACTGAAATATTATTTCAATTCCATCTAATCTGCTAGAATTTTGATTGATTAAATAAATACTTTGCAGATTTAACAGTAGTGGTAAATAAATTTGCAATGTATGCATTTATTTTATCATGAAATTGGTGAAAGAAAATCTTTGAGGAGTTCCCCTGGCAAGACAGGAAAATCCCTGACAAGGCATGAAAATCCCTGACATTTCCCTGACAAGTGGCCACCCTGAATGTCCAACTCACGAATGAAGTTATCTAAATTCCATCGTAATATAATTCACGAAAATAATACGTAGAGGCTCACTTTCACACAAGGTCAAAGTTCCCCAAGATATAAGTTCCCCAAGATATAAATTCCCCAAGATATGCGTCAATCAGAAAATGCTAAATAAGGAGGTATTTCATCCGCAACAAAATTTGAAACCCATAAAATCAAGGATACTGTCCTTTTACGTGTGAATATGATTCATTAGCTGGAACTTTAATGTGTCTTTGTATGGTATTTCACCAGGTTTAAGAGCAAAGCCTCAACTTTCAAAGAGTAAACAGGGTTCAAACTGGTTTTCGTGCCAATTATTTCTGTACCGATTCTTTTTGGCATCGGTTATCAGTTCCGGTTCTCACCTTAAGAACCGGTGGAACCAAGAACCGAACCGACCCATCCCTACTTTAAAGGCCTCCCTACACATAAGAGGAGGATTTTTGCATTTTATCAGATACATTTGGACGATGCTGCAACGAAACTCTAATTGTGAGTGTTTTTCCTGACTTCTTATGGAGAACCCACGCATTGTGCAATGGCACGTCCACTAGCTATGTGAATATGCACCACCACCATTTTTACCTCTTATCCCTATTCCGTAGTAGGACACATTCTCGCCCATTCTGTCCATTCCCCCCATGTAATGGTTGTACTCTGGAATCACTAATGGGTGAGGAATGCAAACAGTCCTCTTTTCTGCCAGTGAGAATCTCGGCACAAGAGCTACGGGCTGAATGCAATGACAAGTAGTAAGCAAGCTGACTGTGGAATTGTCTACCCACTTTACCAAAAGGATGTCGTCCTCCTTACTGAGGCATTTCTCAAAAACACCCCTTAGTTTCTTACATATTTCTTTAGATGGCATTACTGGACAGTCTTTTGGAATACGGTTTTCTCTAATAGTTCCTGTGGCTCCATAACCCCTCCACCTAAGCTGTTTTAGAAGTTCAAAGCCAGTACATTAATTATCAAATTATAGTTTATAGGCAAAGTTCCTTTTTCTTGAGAAATTTCATCCAGCATTTGCAGGAGAGGAGCAGCACATTTCCCTACCATATTTTCAAATTCGGAAGTAGATGCAGGGTTTCTACCCCAATAAACCTCAACATTCACTAAATATCTGGCAGTGGTATTTAGAGACCATTCTTTGTAGCCAAATCTAATAGGCTTACAACATAAAAACTGTTTACAGGGGTGTCGTCCAAAATATTCAACCATGCTCTCATCAAAATCCACGTGCTGCTCAGGGCAGATTAAACCTATAAATTGGTTTTTCTCTAGATTCATAATTGGCCTTAGCTTCCACATTATTTTCTGCATTAGGCTGGGAATTATTTGCACAGTGTAAAAACTTAGATATTTGTAATAATATATCCCGGCACATAGCATTCACAACAAATTCATTACGTAAGGCACAAGATGAATCCCAGTAATCACGTTTACTGGGAACATTATTATAACCCAAGAGGATCAAAATTCCCAGGAAGACCTTCATTTCAGTAGATGTTATACTGAAATTAGGCAAATTCTGCAATGCAGCGTAATCTGTTGACTGCTAAATTAGGAAGGCAATTTATTCATTATCAAATATCAACTCGAAAATTTCAGTTGGCAACTTCTCACCCATGTCACAATAATTTGCATCCGGAAATAATGAATTTTTTCACAAAGACCTTCATCTATCCAAGTAGTCAATACCTTCTTCCTCTTTGATTTTGAGTTTACCAGTTTGTCACTCATCTCGAGTCCATCACTTTACATTTCCCTTGTTGAGTACTCACTAATATTTCAGCACCAGCTTGCAGTTGACGACTGGACAGATTATCTATGAAGCCACCACCATCCTCCTCCACAGAATCTTCATCAGATAACACGTTGCTCTCCAGAGGTTCTATGTAGATGCCTAAAATGTCATCGTTGCCATCCTCCAGTGCTGATAGGACTTCTTGAAGAGTAATTCCCCTAAAAACAGATGCATTGAACGAATAATTTGTAAACATTTCAATTATAATTGCCATAGTAAATTCAAGCGTACTTGTTTGTACATAACAAGAGAGTTCATTGTCTCCAATGCACATGTATCCCACTCCTCAAGTCCAATCATGAATATAAAGCATGTGACGGTGATATGGCTCAGCTTTTTAGTGGGAGAAAAGAGCATCTACCTCCTGAAGGTGCCTGCATAGTAATGAAATTTCAGTCAAATCGTTGAGCAGAGGAAAAAAAACATGAATCACCCTTGTTACATTGTAGATCTCCATACTCCGTTCGCATGGATTTCTAGCTGATATGTTACATAATAGTATGTCATGACTCATTTCATTACTAGCTACATTGTAAAATAGCACCTGGATAGAAATTGTAGGGGTGCTTCAGCCAAGAGTATATACAGTTTTGGAAATGTGCTACAAAGTAGCTTCACTGCAGACACGCCAAACAATGATCAGTATACAATTCTTTACTCACAACCATAATGTGAAAAGAGTAACATGATTGCAATAAAACACCAGTGCTTTATTACAATATCCCGGATAAGAAATATCTTAATACCTTTATCGAAAAAAGTGTTCGTAACACTGCCTTCCTTGTGGAAACCTATTGCTACGGTATCCGCCTAGCGTGATCATTCGATCATGCGTAACATTTGTTCCAAATAATATTATTGTTTACGAAAATTTTATAACAACATTAATCTGTAGGGTATATTGTAATATTCTTAGCACATGTACTGAAATGTAACAGAATTTGAACAAAAATGCTCTTCACTTTGAATTAACCCTTTGAGTGCCACGCGACGATATATCGTCGTTTGCAGAATGTGCCAGAAGTGCCAACGACAATATATCGTTGTCTATGAGGAGACCTGTTTAAACAATGAACCATTGCTAAAAAATTTAGTTTTTTCGTATTCAATAGCAAAAAAGCATCCTCTTTCAGATACAGAAATGATCATGTAAAAATGGTAAAAAATAATAATGAATTCGCCGTAATAAACAAATAATAATTTTACGAATAAAGGCCTGCAAATATATCAGAATATCCATGGCACTTCTGGGGGTGCCACCCAAAAAATTGGTGGCACTCAAAGGGTTAAACTAAAGTCATGCATTCACATGGAGCAGTTTAGGATAGTCCACCACTTTGGGAAAGCTGTGTATCAAAAACATTCAGTTAAATTGACTTAATATTTTGTCTGTTGGACGATAAATACATCGAGATATTGTTACCAAAACTGCATTTTGAAAATTTGAGAAAAGCGTTAAGGAGGGCTATGTAGAGCCAGAAATGTTTGCTGTGATGAACTTAGCATGCTATGAACACCTTAGGCATTAAAGGATTAATCTCTCTGCTCATCTTTTGGAGGCAGCCTTTCTTAATAGGGGAGCTTACATTTCCTAAATTTGCCTGAATGGTTGCCATTTTACTTCCCAAACTATTGAGCCCCTAAGTGATTCCACTCATTCACCAAGAAAGTGAAAGCACAAATTTGACCAGAAAGACAGGGGAAAACAAGAATGAGGGCAGGGTTGGAGGAGAGTGGGATGGGAGAGCAGCAGGGTGCAGCATTCTAAGGTTAAAGCTAATCATTCTTCAATGAAAGTATTCTTAAAGCTCACTTAAGAGTGAGTGGTACAACAACCACAATTGCAAATATACATCGACACTTGTCATTTTTTTGTTCCTCAGATAGCTCTGAACTAGGGCATAACATGCACCAGTATAGAGTCACTGAGGGATTTGATATTGCATTCACTTTTACATGAAATTATTGCAATGAATTTCATGCAATGGGAGAATGCTAGGTGTAGATAAAAAAATAAACACTTATTTCTGCAAAGCCAGACAATTGAGATCTTAAAATGATACTAGGAACCCTGACCATTAAAATTACAACATATGAATGTGAGTAGACATGCAAGCATAAGCATAAAAGAAATTTATTGCATAATTAAGTCCATGCCATGGATCCCTGTGGATCACTGCTGGTGTTGTTCATTGGTTTGTAAATATTTCTGTCCATTAATGGCTAAAATAAAAAATGTGTGACATAATTAATGTATCATATCACCCACTCATTTACCACATATCTAATTCCAATTCAATTGAATTGTGCCAAAATGGTTAACATTATATGCAGTAACATGTCCAGGTAGCACACTTTGCATTTATATCTCTCTCAATTTCACTCCAGGAATATAAAGGTTTACCGGGGAAACCCAGGAAAAGTTTATCAATATTGTACTCTTGATTTTGTGTAATTTATGTATATTATGTAACATTTCATTTTTTTCTAAGACTTCAAATTAATCATGATAAAAACAACTCACTCACTTCCACTTATTACTCACTCCCACAAAGTTAAGCCGGAGACGATTACCTAACTTCAAATTATTGTTCAGTCTAAAACAATGGCAGATACCACTGACATGTAAGAAAGCAAAAATTACCACATTTGTTTGAATTATCCCGACCTAAGAACATGACATTTGGCATTTAATGTCTGATCTAACATGAGACTCATTCAAGGGCATAGCCTATCTTCATGAAATCAAATACTTGGTGCTTTCTCAATCACGAAGTTCATCATTTAATAGCTCCAGGTTTCAGATGCATTTAAATAACAGATATTTGTGGACAGATGATTTCCTCTGTTACATGCAACACTACTTTCTTAAGGTCATTAAAAACGCGTGACATAAGTTGTGGTGAGATCAGATACTTTTACACCTTATCATACCTGCCAATATGCTATTCATAGCCTTCATATTCATGCATAGATTTATGCCCTGGCTTTCTTACAGTTGACCGTGGTCTCTGAGATGGCAAAAGTTTTAACACTGAATGCCCACAAGGGAATGTTTGAGGTCCACTGGTTGAGCCAGTGAATGAGCACCTCAGTCGGATTCTTCCAAAGGACGCCGGAAACCATCCTTGCAGGGCGATCGACAATTGTGGCATAGTCTGGTGAGAAGCCTTTCTCCTCTCGTGGTTGTAGCTGGTCGAATTTTCTCATTTGACAGGGATGGAGCTGAATTGATCTGCATGGCCAATGAATATTCTGAGTGGCTGACCTAAGAGGCCATTGAGATAAGACTGGCAGAGGGAAGAACTGGCAGGTTAGACTATGAACAGAGATGCAGGGCACACCCTTAGCAGAATATAGAATCCTATCCTTCAACAAATGAGAAAGACAAGAGGAAGTAAAAAGGTAAATTCTGACCTATCAGGAGACTTCACCTCCACACCAAACCATATATAAACCTGGCACGACACTTGGTCCCACATCAGCCCCATTGACAAAGGCAGAGAAGGACATTGATATGCTGGGACCCATCCTGAACTGGCTGGAAGCCTGAGAAGAATTTCTCAGCCATTTCCACCAGGAAACAACCAAATCCATCATAAAATACACTCATCACACAATTCCAGAATGAAATTCCTTGAGTTTCAGTTTTAAGGTTTGCTTGCTAAAGGAACACCTTAAAATGATCATTGCAGGCTTCCTTGTGTTTTCACTGATTTCCTCATACTAGAAATAAAGAAATTACCCACCACTAATACTAAAATATATAGACATCCTATATTTTGTACCAAAGAAAGGTAAGGACAAGGGCATGTCACGCACATGTCATTAACCACTCAGCACTTTTATGTTGCATTCTATCTAAACATGATATCATTTGCAAGAATATCATGCAAAACATGAATGCTGGGTATACTTGACTGTATGCCATCAAGGGACATGGACATTTCTCATAGGCATAGATTGCCACTTGTATCTCTCAGGAGAGATGAAATGGCAAAAGAAAGATGTCTGATCATTAAAGATAGGTTTTGATGTGATAGAGAAATCAATCCAATCACAAAATCTGGGTAGGTACATGTATAACATTTGTTGCCATAGTTGAAATCAGTATTTTTTCATTGTACATCAAATCATCATTGTTGAAATCAGGGCTTGAAGGTCTGGTTGTCTATTTAGATGACATTCTGGTGCAAGTTCCTTCATTGGAAGTGTCGTCAGACTGTGTGAGAGTGGTTCTTCCACGACATGACATTGGTCATCTTCGCCCACAGAAATGCAAGTTTTGGGTCCCCAAGTTGGAGTTCGTGGGCTATCACATTAGTGCCAAAGGCTCCAACACCAGGTAAAATGAAGGCAATATTATCTGCTCCAAAACCAAGGGACATGGACAGCCTTAGGGTTTATTAATGATTAATAAACTATAACAACAGATTTTTCCCCAATTAGTCACACATTTCAATTTATTGTCATTAATTATAATTTATTGCATCTCCTGAAGAAGGATACCCCTTGGTGTTGGACAAAAGAGCATGATAAGTGCATTAACTATGTTGTGAATTGAAAGGGGGGAGGATTGTTGTGTATCTATGAGATTTTGTGTCTTCATCTTTGTTGGTTCTATTCTAAAAGAGTAGCTATGTAAATTTTGTGGTAAACCAACTTGCAAATCATCCCGAGTTTTAATCCAAGATCCCTCAAAAAGGAACCCAACAGGTTGGAGAGGAGATGAAGCTGGTGTCAAAGGTTGGGAGGAAGCAGAAGTGATGGATGGAAGTGGTATTTAAAGAAGAGGCAATGCTGAAGAGGGGAGAACTTTAGGCACAATAAGAAACAATCTGCAACCATATCATTTTCAGTTTCTGTGAAGGTTGACCCTAAATACTTTATTCCTCCAACATGGGAGAATTAAAGTAGGGAAACACAAGTGGCACAGCCAAAATAAGAACTATGATTACGCGATACACCAACAGACAGGACACTCGATTATTGTCATCATTGCGATTAATTTTATACTGTTGATAAGCATTTAGTAAGACCTTTCTAAGTTTTTCATGTTCATTGGTAAACCAATTGTGCCTTGGAAATCTTCTATAGGGAATTTGAATTAATTTTGAGGAAAAGCATGTTCAAATAATAAAATTAAGTGTTCAAAGAAAGCAGAGAAATTACTATGACCATCACTATAGACAACTAAGGTATCCCATTCAGTATCACTCAGAAGATGAGCAAAGTAATCAAGTTGATGGGGAGTTATGTGCCTAACCAGAATTGTATTGGAAGTTTTCCTCGGAAAATCATCACCCACTTTGGTGTTAATAGACAGTGAGATTGCACAGTGATCAGAGAGCATAGGAAAAATGACATTAACACTATAGTCACACTTATTATAACTAGTTATTGCATTATCAAGGCAAGCCAATTTACTTGTAGGTGCAGTATTGGCACAATACAGATCAAAAGATCTTAAAAGAACACCAAGTTGCAAGCTGTTCTTGGATGAAGTTGGACATTTAAGTCAGTGCCAATAACAATTTTCGCCTTAAATTTCTGAAAATGGCACAGGACCATTTCCAAATGTTCACAAAATAATTCAAAATCACCATTAGGTGAGCGATAAACCGAGGAAACTATTAGTCCTAAGTCATTAAGATACACAGTTGCCGCATCAAAATGCAATTCTACAAAATAGCTGTTCAAGTTCATCGATTTACACACTAGGTATTGTATTAGAAATATACAAGCTCCACCATTTTTAAGTTCAGTCCTACAATAACTAGCGGCAAGATAAAAACCTTGCAACTGGTATATTTGAGTTTCTTGTTCAAGTAACCAGTGTTCAGTAAAACACAAAATATCATATTTGACCAAATGTAAAAACAAATCCAGGTCCAGAGTTTTATTCCTCAGGCACTGCACATTGAGTATAAAAAATTTAACTGATTGAGAAACACAGGGATGAGCACTTTTATCACCAGATGGTGTAGCAGCTTTACTGCATTCAGTATGAGAACTCAGCTGCTTTGTGGCAAGAGACAAGTTAGCCGAAAAGAATACCAGTCAACTAAAACATATTTAGGCCAAATAGCTGGACTCCTCAAAGAGTCAATATGGTGGCTGTCGGCTGATATGCGAAAAGATGCAAAGTTCCCCTTGGTAACTGTTAGTTTTTCAATCTCTACCTACCCGTAATTTTTCACTTAAATAATTCTGTATGTCATCAACGGTAGTATCCTGATTAAAACGCCAGACATGTAAATTACTCTTGCGTGGAACACCCAAGAGTTTATGCACGTTAGAGTTGCCAGTGTGAGCACTTCCTTTGATGGGTTTTCTCTTATTTTTCCTCTAGCGAGTATGAACTATGAAATCATCTTTACCACTAGCCATCATTTCACTGTCACTTCTGGACGAATTTATGCCGGGTACGCTAGCCAAAATCTCGGGAACAATGGTATCACGAGAATCGTTTGAAATTTCACTATCACAGCTTACATGCGACGAGGCTGGCTCCCGGATGAGGAAGCATCACTGTTAAAAACAGACACACTGGAAGGAGCATGAAGACTTTTTCCTAAACGAAGCGTAGTGATGTTGGCAGGATCTGATCTTGATCTGTTCGTTGGTCGTGAAATTACCGGCTTCTCATTGCCACAGGGTGAAGAAATTACATCAGAAAACGTAACTCTCTTCTTTTGTTTCGTAGCGATAGGGTCACAGTGTTTCTTGATAATGCTAATTTCGCATTTAAGGCACTCCAGTTCAGCAGCCATTTTAACAATAGTGTACTTCGGCGTCCGACATGAAAAACATTTCCAAAATATTGCCTGGTGATCATTTAGAGCTCTTAATGCAATATCATTGAGTCCTGTGCATTTAGGATGATAAATGAGGGAACAATAATCACAGAAGATAGCTTTATCTAATGTTTCATAGCTTTATCTAATGTTTCACGTGATATTTCAGAGGAGCAACATTGACAAACAAACGCATTAGTCGCCATCTTGCCTCAGGTCCTCTTTAGCTGGGACAGTCCCTCAATAAAGTAACAATATGAAAGACCTTGCATATGTCAGTGAAATATGGCAAATGAATGTGAGTGACGAAAAGAAACTTGTAGCTACAGAAATGGACTTCCTCAGAAGAGCAGCTGGAAAATCCAGGCTTGATAGAGTAAGAGATGATAGAATTCGAGAAATAATGAAAATGACAGCAAACATTCTGGACGAAATCAAGTCAAAACAACTGCTGTGGTACGTACATGTTTAGAGGATGCTCAAAGAAAGACTGCCTTGCACCATCATGGAGTGAAAACCGTATGAAAGGAGAAAGTGAGGAAGACCACCTGACTCAAGGAGAAGAGGAATAGCCAAAGCCATGGCGAAGAGAAACCTGCAAGAAGGAGATTGGGAAAAAAAATATATAGTTTATCTTGATATTTCGGAGCCACTAGCACCTTGTTCGCAAGATCGTAGAGGACTGAGAAGGAAGGGAGGACTGAGGTGGAAGGAAGGGAGGGAGGGGAGGGACAGGGGAAGGGGAGGAGGGGGAGGGAGAGGAAAGGTGGGGGCGGGAAGCGGGAAGAGGAAGAAATTTGAAAGGAAGAAGTAGTAAGAGCAGAGGTGATAGAAAAAGTTAGTGGGATTTATTGAGTCCTGGCGGATAAAAAGCATGGAAAAAATAAATACAAGAGGACTCAAGATCTTTGAGTTGGAGTGGGGAGGAGGAAGGGGGAAGGGAGGCGAGAATCATCATACTAGAAATAAAGAAATTACCCACCACTAATACTAAAATATATAGACATCCTATATTTTGTACCAAAGAAAGGTAAGGACAAGGGCATGTCACGCACATGTCATTAACCACTTAGCACTTTTATGTTGCATTCTATCTAAACATGATATCATTTGCAAGAATATCATGCAAAACATGAATGCTGGGTATATTTGAATGTATGCCATCGGGGGACATGGACGTTTCTCATAGGCATAGATTGCCACTTGTATTTCTCAGGAGAGATGAAATGGCAAAAGAAAGATGTCTGATCATTAAAAAACTGGAAAAAAATGGCGCCCGGAAGTTCAGACGTGCCTCAGAATCCTCAACAAAATATCGAAAAAGAAAGTTTAAAAAACGGGAATAAGTGTAAATACTGTCCAAAAGGAGTTTTAAAAGGTATTTTTTGTGCCGAGTGTAAATATTGGATTCACAGTAAATGTGCACGTATAGATTTGAACAAAGTAAAGGACGAAGACACATGGCGCTGCGATGAATGTACGCATGAAGAAAGCATTCAGAGGCTAAGAGGTGACGTTGAAACCAGAGACAAATTAGTTCTTTCATTGCAAAAGGACATCGAGGTTCTCAATAGACGAAACAAAGTCCTTGTAGATGAGAAGGCGGAATTATTAAACAAACTCAAACGTAGCCAGCTCGTGAAGAGTAGCAATGTGCCGTGTGAACAATATTCTGGGTCTGTAGAGCGTGAAACAGTGAGAGAAAAAGTTATTCACACTCCGAATATTCCGGTGAGGAATAAATACCAAGCTCTAAGTCCCGACCCGATAGATAAACGCAACGGAGATAGTAACGTAGTGAAAGACGTAACAGAGGCGTCAAAATACAAGTGGGTGAAAAAAGTGAAGAAATGTAGTGGAAATTTGACCAAGAGAAAGGTTTTAAATGTGGAAGTGACCAGTGAAAGTGAAAGATCCGTCACCGAAATCACAAAAAAACGTCAAAACAAGCCAGAATGTGGAAGTGTTTTGTTGATTGGTGATTCAATGATGAAACACGTTGAAACAAAGAGTGCCTCAAAATTAGTGTACAGGGGTATAAAGATCGAGCAACTGTGCCAAAAAGTGCAAGATATGAAACCTAATGAAGAAAATGAGCATTCAAGAACTATCTTCCTCCATGTAGGAACCAACAACCTGACAAGATCCAAGAACCCTGATAATATCTTAGGTGAAATGTACTGCCTCATCAGGAAGACCAAAGAAACATTTCCTAAGTCCTTGATTGCAGTGAATTCCATCATACACAGGAGAGATGTAAATAATCAATACATAAATGAGGTAAACTGTAATATAAGATGGGCTTGTGAAACTCTGGGAGCTCTGTTCTGTGAGGTAAACAAATATGTGGAATCTGACTGCCTGGGAAAAGATGGTGTGCACTTAAATCGTAAAGGTTCTTTTTTACTTGGTAAATATATTGAAAATGTTATTGCCTTATGCCAAAAACAGGGAAACTAAAGAAAGTGCCAGATGATGATCATTTTAAATCCAACCATACCGATGA
Source organism: Ceriagrion tenellum (assembly GCA_963169105.1). Classification (NCBI taxonomy): domain Eukaryota; kingdom Metazoa; phylum Arthropoda; class Insecta; order Odonata; family Coenagrionidae; genus Ceriagrion; species Ceriagrion tenellum. The sequence continues at coordinate 10,826,684 of OY720638.1, read as the reverse complement.
TGATAGAAAAGAAAAGACACAAACTCTAAAGATATTTTACCAAAATGTTCAAAGTCTAAAAAACAAATTGACAGAGCTCGATGTTCTATTAGAAAGTGAATTAAATCAGATGGATATTTTATGTTTTACTGAACATTGGCTCAGACACTATGAACTAACTTGTGTTAACGTCAGCAACTATATTTTGGGTAGTTTTTCATGCAGAAATGAATTCAAAAATGGGGGGACATGTATATTTGTTAATAATGGCATAGAATTCAAACGTGTCACTCCAAATAACATTAATGTAGTGGAGAAAGATTTTGAATTTTCGATTATACAGCTGTTGAAACCTAAAATATTTGTTGTGTGCCTGTATAGATCACCAGCTGGAAATTTTAATGTCTTTATCGATAATCTATATAACTTACTTGACATCTTGTACAAACAATCTAACCACATTGTGGTGTGTGGTGATCTAAATGTAAATTTCCTTAATGGCAATTGTGAAAGAGTTAAATTCTGTCAGTTTTAGACTCCTTCCAGGCTAGTGCTATTGCTACTGAACCCACCAGGGTTACTAATACTAGCAAATCCATTATAGATCAAATCATTACAAATATTCACAGGGAAAATTGTGAGTTAAATGTATTTGATACTGGTTTTTCTGATCATAAGGGTATCTCATTGTATATTAATGCAAAAAATTGTGTAAAAAACAATCCGTATCACGCTTATAAAAGGTGCTTCCATGATAATCAAATGCAACTGTTAGCCTATGATCTAAAAAATGAACAATGGAAAGAAGTCTTTGCTGCTAACTGCTTTGATGAAAAAATGGATGCATTTTTAGACAAATTCCTATACTATTTTGATATTCCTGTGAAACTTTCCTGTGAAAAAGTACAACATTTCTGATACCCATCCAAAAAAATTGTGGTTAACTAGGGAAAATGTAAATATGAGTCAATATAAGAGGGAGTTATATCTTCTAGCTAAAAACACTGACAGTGACATACATAAGACTACGTACAAAAACTTTTGTAAATATTTTTAAGAAACTGTGGAAAAAGCAAAGTCAACCTCAAATGATAAACTTCTTGCCTGTGCAAAAAATATTACTAGAACCACTTGGCAAATAATAAAAAAGGAGACTAATAATAATAATCCAGTAAAAAATATACAGCTATTAGTGAATGATGATTTGCAGGTAAACCCAAATAGCATAGCAAACACTCTAAATCGCTACTTTATTGAGGCTCCAAAAAATTCTGTCTCGTCTATTAAAAATGGAAATTTAAAAAATAGTCTTAGTACTACAGTACTACATTCACTTTACCTTTTTCCTGTAACAGAGAAAGAAATCATTCAAATTGGTCAATCTATGGAAAATAAGAACTCTGCAGGAATTGATGGTATACCAGACAGAATAATTAAATTCTCCATTCCTTTTATCAGCAAAATCCTAGTCTATCTCTGTAATCTTTCCTTAAGTGAGGGTAGCTTTCCCGAAAGATTGAAGGTAAGCAAAGTAATTCCATTGCAAAAAAAAGGAAATGTAAATGATATAACAAATTTTAGGCCTATAAGCTTGCTATCAGGCTTCTCAAAAGTTTTTGAAAAAGTAATGCAAAAACGTGTTGTAAATTTCTTGGATAAAAATTCAGTTCTTTCTAATCAACAACATGGTTTCAGGAAAAACAAATCTACTTCCACAGCTCTTCATGAACTTATTACCAATATTTTAAGTGCAATTGACACTGGTAAATCATCCTTAGGTGTCTTCTTAGACCTTTCAAAAGCATTTGATGTAGTAAATCATACTCTATTATTGCAAAAACTAATTAAATATGGAATTACAGGAAATGCAAATAAATGGTTCCATTCTTATTTCAAGGGAAGGTCCCAAGTGGTTGTAATCCCTCATCTTGACAATGACACAAATTACTGAGCTGAATACAAGTCAGATGAAAGGGCAATTGAAATGGGTGTTCCGCAAGGTTCCATACTTGGGCCTCTATTATTCCTATTGTATATTAATGACCTACCTGAGAGTATCCCAGAAGCAAAAACTATAATATTTGCAGATGATACTAATGTTCTCATTGAATCCAATAAAAAATCAGATCTACTAAAGAAAGCTTGTTCCACTATGAAATGTTTAGAAGACTGGTGTCAAAATAACATGATGGCCATAAATGTTCAAAAAACAGTCTGTGTTAATTTTGGCAGAGACCTAACACCACCAGTACAATTATGCGGAAATGATTTAACATTTGTTGAAAACCTCAATTTTCTTGGGGTAAACATTGAATCAACAATGAAATGGTCTATGCATGTAGAAACCCTTATCTCTAAGCTAAATAAAACTCTTTTTCAATTAAGATATCTAAAAACAAGTACCAGTATTGGTATTCGAAAATGCCTCTATTATGCAAATTTTCAGTCACATTTGTCATATGGGATTATTTTCTGGGGTAGCTCACATCAATCTCATAAAGTTTTTAAATTACAAAAACAGGCAATCAGGGCTATACTCAATCTACCCTATAGGGAGTCATGCAGGGCACATTTCCAATCCTTACTAATAATGCCTCTTACTGCCTTATATGTATTTAATTTAATAATGTATGTAAAAAAAAATCTGAACGCATTTGATCTAAACTATGAAATACATCAAATAAACACCCGCCAGAAACACGACATACATATTGAACCGAGGTCAACTAAACTCGCAAGTGAAGGGCCATATCACAGAGGGGCCAAACTTTTTAACCTTCTACCACCAGATATTTAAAAAATCCAAAATATCAACTCATTCAAGCACAAATTAAAAGCACTTATATTGCAAAATTCAATTTATTCGCTAGATGAGTACTACGACTTGTGTAAAAAATATGTCAACAAAAAGAACTCTACACCTTTCAAGCCATAACATGTATATATTAAATCACTGTGATCTATCATGTACCTATGTCTAATATGTTCTTATTTTATGTGCAGTTATATCTATATTGACGATTACTATGTAATATTTGTAGCCTGGTAAGCCTTGGAAGCTAAAATATGTACCACTGTCAGCTGTCTTTTATGTTTTTAATTTATGTGTTGTTTGTCCTCTATAAATTGACGATTTCTATGTTACATTTGTAACCAAACAGAAATAAAATTATTATTATTATTATTATTAAAGATAGGTTTTGATATAATAGAGAAATCAATCCAATCACAAAATCTGGGTAGGTACATGTATAAAATTTGTTGCCATAGTTGATATCAGTATTTTTTCATTATACATCAAATCATCATTGTTGAAATCAGGTTTATCATCAAACAATACACCAGCCATACTGGTAAAGCTTTCAGTGCAATATGCAAATTGATTTGTTTTCCTTAGTAGATATAATTTTACCTGTTTATGGGAAATAAATTATCCCAGTCACTACCACAAATATGCAAGGAATCCTTAATAAGTAGTTACTATGAAACCCCAAAACAAGGGCAATTATGTAGATACCTCAGGAAAAATTCACGGTAAGTAGTTGATTGCAGCCTTTTCACAACAGATGACTCTTGTCACAGCCCATGACGTCTAATGTAGTTCCAAATGTACCTGTATTGGGTGCAAAAGTGTTGCCTACTTTCTTCCTTCGGCCAGTATAAGGTATTGAACCACTTGACTGGCAAATGAATTTTCCAAAAAGCGCATTTAAAATGGAGAAAAATTTTATTTTAGTATCAATAACAATTTTCAGTCACAGTAAGGGGAATACATTTCTTATCATATTCTGTTTGTATCTTTCAACTTTATATGGTAATTGTTCATGAAATATCGTCAATATGAATTTTTTAAAAGTTTTTTTTTTTTCAGTTTTTGTGTGATAATCCTTGAAACATGTAGTCGGGCTGAAAGCCACCTCACAGTCTGGGCCTTTGAAGCTAGTCTGGTAAATATGAAGCTTTGAAGCTAGTTTGGTGGCCTGTCTATTGAATAAATCGTGTCAACGACAGGAAAGAAGCAAGGATGAACAATTCCCTTTTTAAATTCTCTCTACCTTTCCCCACCCAGAAAAACATACCTCACAGAAATTACCCAAGAACAGGTTAACAGAGAATGGTGACTCCGGTTATCGAAAAACTATGCGGCATCCAAAAATACCTGGATACTTTTTTCAGCCTGAGCCGTATGATTTACTTTCGCTAGTACACCCACTTGCTGAGAAATCCTCTTTCTATGGCATCAAGACTGTTTTTCACAGCATATTATTTCTTTGAGAACTAGGAGTTTGAATAAGAGATAAGAAATTTCAATGATATGTATCACTCGCAGATCACCAAAAATATCATACCTAGATTGCGACTTGATATTTAGGTGGCATAGAGAGAGATTGGTTTCGAGCATAGGAAAAATACCTCTCACGAGATTTTGCCATACTCAGTGTTAGACCAAAAATATTCAGCTAGTGAGACGTTTAAGTATTTATTCACTGTGAATAGATTGGCTTAAGGAGAAATAAGGATTCAAGGAGTCACCTTTCATATTAGGTTGTCCTGTACCATTATTGAATTCCTGTAATATAATAAACTACCGGGTGCATTGATGTAAAGAAACTGTACTTGAGGTTCATTGTCACAGTCATATAGAAATTACTTGAGTGCAAACCACAGAGCATCGAACCCAGGAATGTTTCAAATTCGCCTTGCGAGGCAGTCTATACCTATTGCACCGCTTTTACAGAGTGGGTCACTTGTGCGCATAAATGTGAATTTTGACAGCAAAAATCACACAAGTCGGAGGCTTCCATCATTGCGTCGCAACCGCATGAGTGTGATTAACCTTCAGTGCATTCCGATGGGGCTTTCCTCTCTCATGTTTTACTCCGTCCCCGTCGATCCTTTCGTCAGTAACTCATTCCCCACTGTTGTCTCACAACAAGTGAAGCTAGCCCAGCAAAAGACGCAGTTCGCACGTAGTGCCAAATTTCAAATTTTTTCCTACCATGCCCTATTCTACAAACTATAGAATGGGGCAAAGTGGATGCACTCAGACTTTTGGAAACGATAGTACAAGCAGCTTAAAATTCAAGACGAATGTATAAAAAAACCCCCACTTGACTAACTTTATGAAGATCAAGTAGAGTCAGTCAAGGGTTTTGAGATGCTGAAAAAATGGCAAACAATGTTTGGACCAATCTCAAATGATGTTGTTATTCATCCTGGATGTATGGAGAAATGTAGTCGAGAAGAAAGAAAATGGGACATTAGGTCATTCTGTGTACTGGAAAAGTACATGACCGCTACCTACATGCCACATTGCACCACCACCCTCAACAGAAAGCCTCGGTCATGAGACCGCTGTATCATCGAGCTTTTATGATCTATGATGCCAATTCCATCGCTGGTGAAAAGCAGCACTTATTAAGGGCATTTGAGAAGAATGGTTTCCGACGTGACTCCATCTTTAAAACTGCACGGAAAGAAGAAAGAAATTCTCTCGTGGTCCGAAATAAAAATCCCACTCACCCAACAGAAAACAGAGAGAAACCAAAGGCATATGCCACTCTCCCTTATGTGTCTGGAACTACAGAGAAAATCTCCAGAGTTCTATCGAGGAACAACGTAGTTAGCAGATTCACATGCACGACGAAGACAGGGGACGTGCTTCTGACAGCTGAAGACCCGCTTCCACAGAACATCTACGGAGGAATATATGAAGTTTTGTGCAGCTGTGGACATTCATATGTAGAGGAAGACATGCAGAGCCCTAAAAATATGCCTCCAAGAGCATCAATGGGCAATTAAAAGTAATAATTACCGCATTTCTGCAATAGCCGAACACCATCTCAGCGGCCCCACTCATAATTTCAACTTTGAGGAGACAAGATTAATATCTAGGGAAATACACAATTACCCAAGATTAATCAGGGAGGCTATAGAAATTGTGAAGAGACCGAAGAACGTCAACCGAGAAGACGGCTACACATTGAGTAGCAATCTTAAACAAATTTTTCAAATTTTAATTCCGGCAACAATGGGAGTCCACACATATATATAAAGTTTAGCGAGACTAAGAAATCAGTTCAGTTAACCTGATGAAGCTGGAAGGAGGATAAGCAAAATATTGTTTTCACAATACATACATCGCGGAATAAATCCCAAAAAGGAAACAGTCAACACTGCATCCGTGGAAGCGTACGAGCTAATCATATATATTTATTTAAGATTCTTTTCATTTATTCACATAGAAAGTAACCTGAGCGAATAATAGCACTCTGATACCATTTTAAATAATTTATTTTAACTTTAAAATTTATTGAATATTACCAATATTTACACACTATTTGGGCTGAAGAATAATTTATCTTTATGTTTTTGAAATAAAAATATATTGTTTATTTTTACGAGAAAAAATACTGAAAAGCTTTTATTTTATGCTGATAAAATACCAGCACTTCAAAAATTAGTGTCCTGAAATGTTTTTGCTGTATATAAAATCTTAAAGCTATGCTAAGAATCAGTTCACAAAGGAGACAGTGATAGCTTTTTTGCTATCTAAGTTTTTATCTTCTTGCATCTCTCTTTTGGTAACATTGGAACACTGTTTGGTAGGGTTACTTTCTGTTTGGAGATATTGCTTCAGAAAACATCCTCTGCGAGGCGTTTGCGGGTGGCTACCCACTAGTTGGGTTACAACACCTGGGCGATATGCATCTATTTCCTGCTCAATCAGCCAAAGATGGAAGTCTAATTGTACATTTCTTCCTCCAGCTTTACAGTAGAGAACAAAAGCGTTCAATAAGGAAAGTCCTAGCAGGTAAATACATTATTTTAGCATTTATTAACCCTTAAATTAGGTATGTAGTAATCGGCCAAGTGCTGGTCCAAACTTTCTACATGGTCCACTCCTCCCATTGAGCCATTAAAGTCCACAACGACCAATGACTATTCATTTATTTTCCCTCTCTTCACCACACTTTCCATGGTTTCCACATCCATTCACCACGCATTCCACAATTATTCACTGATGACAGCTATGATACCTTCTTGTCTATCCACTAAATCTATCCACCTATTCTTGCACCTGCTCTCAAAGGGTGAGGTTGGGCTAGCAGACCACTCTCGGAACTGGAACGGTGATGTCACTGACCTTCAGCGTTTTGGAAGTGCCATAAAGCTTCAACCCATTATGTTGTGTTAATAGTGATTTGGCTGTAGTTTAGTTATACCTAGTGTATATCAATCAGTGCTTTTAGTATTATTGTTGTATGTGTGTGAATCTGGAGAACCGGCAACCAATTCTGTCCTCCTAGCATCTGGTGTACCGTCACGGAAAAGTGAACTGGATAAGTAGATGCTCCCAGCATTTTTTTTCCCTCCTTATTCTCAACTTCTATTATTCTATTGCATTATCTGTTGAACTTCCGCTGTATTTATCTTCCCTTGGAAATGCTTTCTTTATTTTACTACATTATTTGTTCATCTGTTCAATCTTACTAGTGTATTGCGGTGAATTCCTAACCTCTCGTCAATAATATTATCTTTCCAACTCTTCCTACACGCTACATTCACTTTCATTCCACACTACTTTCTCCCTCATCTTTTCCTCTACTCCCTACTGCGAGAGTTTACCTGCTCACTCAACAGTTTCCATTGACATCACAACCATATTGCACAACTTCACTTAGATTTCCGTGTAGGATACCCATGCCATTTGACTTCCTTTAAGAAACTCACCCAGTAAAAAAATATCGTAGTTTCTCATCCAGACAAACATATTATATCGTATCATAGTACCGTTGTTTTGTAATGCCAGTAGCATAGTATGGCTTACCGTGGGTCTGTGGCTAACCTCAACAGCAAGGCGAAGAGCAATCTCCTGGAGGCCCGCGTCGCCGAGCTGGAGACGATGGTTGCAGAGATTCACTCGCTTCTGATGGATTGTGTGGGCATCTCGGGTGCCAGGGGCCGTAGCACTTCCTCCTGGACCCTTCACAGCACCAAGGTGGTGCCCTAGGCGTGCTCGGGTGCAAATGCAGGTGGGGCAGTCGAGGGGGTGGCGGTGCAGCCCCTGAGCCTGAGTGGAGCCTAAGTGAAGATGAGGCCCATCCCGAAGCCGGAGTGGATAGTGGTGCCCCAGGGTCCAGGGGCAGTGGCGCAAGCGGGGAGAGGCAGGAGTGGAGGCTGCCACTATCCCTGTGCGCAACAGCTTCGCGACGCTGTCGGAGGATGGTCCCGTGACGCTTGTTGTCAAGGACATGAGCACACCTCCCAACTCGAGGGACTCTGCTCCTCAGGTTAGCCGGGCAGGGAGGGCGGGAATTTTGCTAATAGGGAGTTCTAACATCCGGTGGATTGTGCCCTCATTGTGGAAGAGGGCAAGGAGAGAAAGAGCGGACCAACAGGTCACCTCCTGGTGCATACCAGGAGGATTGGTACCCAACGCCACGGCTGCGTTACTAACAGCGGTTGGAGATCCCGGCTGCTCCAGGCTGCAGGTGGTGGCCCATGTCGGCACCCATAATGCATTAGAGCGTGGAGCTGATGAGATATTTGATTCCTTCTGGGATTCAAACTCATAAGTGGAATGCATCCGGAGGTCATCTGGTGCCAATTTGCAGCTGTCCATTTGTAGTGTTGTTCCGTGGACCGACCGCAGTCACTATGTTTGGAGCAGAATTCGTAGATCTTCAACCTGTGCTCGGATCGTTCTGTGCTTCCCTCGACTGTTCTGGGAAGCATTACTCTGCCTGGGCATCAGAACGGTTGGCTCATACGATTTTTGAGCATTGTAAGTATTTTTTAGGCTAGAGAGTAGGTAAATCAGTGGGATTAAAAATTATAGACCCAATAACAGCCTCCAGGTAAATCTGGGTAGCGTAGGCCTTCATTGCCAAAACAACTTGCCAAAAGGATGGGAGGAAGCACAAATAAATAAATGTTACATCTATAGCGAAAATAAGTTCAACACGCGCTCTCAAGATAGCTGCAAAACTTCAAAGAAAAACTCTTTACTCAGTGGTTTCAGAGAACATCAGAAAGGTAGCACACAGAATCACTGAAAACCTCACACCAACATTAATCAAGCCAAATACGATATAAATTTAGCAATAGTAAATTTCGGTAGCGTAAAGAACAAACATGCCAAAGTTGAGCATATACTTAAAAATGCGGATATAGTAATTGGAACAGAGAGCTGGCTAGCACAGGATATTAATGATGGCGAAGTGTTTCCAACAGGATATAAAATCTTTAGACGTGATCGACCCGATAGGACTGGCGGTGGAGCATTCATAGCAATTAAATCATATTTGAATAGTACTGCACTCATATGATATGACAATGGAATAGAGAGCGTTTCGTGTACCATTAACCCTTTTGCCCCTAGCATTGGCTATAGCCAACATGAATTTTCCTATGCAAACAAACGAATTTCAGGTATGGGCGATGGAGAAAAACCAACTCAAAAGACCTAATGTCGGGAATAGCCGACCCGAGGGAAGGGAAGTGACCGATACGGGAGCAATAATCCTAGGTATGCAGTAAACCCTGGCAACCCAGCTTAGGGACAGCCCAGACCCTTTCCTCAGACAGTGAACTCTACCCTCCACATCATTAGTAGCCCTCCTTGCTGCATGAATCCGCATTAAATTTATTGTATTTGCAATGGTTTTTTGCGGCAATTATTTTTTTTGCTCTACAAAATGTTTAATGTTTTGAAGTGAATTATTTGTTTCTTGTTGAGTCTTAGCAAATTCCAGGCAAAATTCTAGCATTGATAGTAACAGAGTTCTTGTGTGGAACTCTCAATAGTTTGAGCTCTAAATAGAACTCTAAATTTGTAAATATTAATGCTAGAATTTCGTTTAAAATCGTAAAATGCTCAGAATAACATTAGAAATTCATTTAAAGGTATAAGTTTTTTGACGTATACAGCAAAGAATGATTTAAACAAACAAATGGCTAAGCACGGCTTATGTGCTGGTGAAGGATACTGACTCTTGGTTGTGGCTTCTTTGAAGTCCTCTTCTCCCTTGTATTGCCATCTGTGATGGACCGCAAGGGCCTAAGATCTAGTTGCCTTGTATCCACCAAAATTGCCATGGGAATTAGGAAGCCTGGATAGTGTAGTGGTCTGCGCATCGCTTCGGCAAACCAAAGGACCATGGTTCGATTCCCGGTCCAGGCCGAATTTTTCTCATGGCAATCTCTTTAAACAAACAACATTAATGCAACACACTTACTGTGGCCTCCTGCTGAGAGAGGGGCTGCTAAGGGTTGGGGGGTCGAGCCGAGTGCCCAGGGGAAGGGCACAGTGTCCCACTGAGTGGGGTTCCAAAATGAGCAAAAGGCATACATGAGCGATTCGTCGCCACGAGAGAGCTCCACAGAGAGGAGTACAAAAATTCTCATGCTACTCATAGCAGTGAAGCATTTACCTTTGAGAGACAAAAGGGTCAAGCAGCACAACCAAAGAAATATCCATATATGCTCATTTTACAGACCACCAGATTCTAAAATCGACGATTTGCACAAATTAGATGCTCAATTCACATCATTTACCTCGAAAGATAACAAAAGCATAATAATTATCAGTGGAGATTTCAACCTCCCAGCAATAAATTGGGAAACCAATAGTGTTGAACCAAGAGCAAGGAAGCCAATTTATTAAACCACTACTTCGAAAGTCTATTCACTAAGGATGACACAATTCACAATTTAGACATTCATGACTTTAAGGAGCAGACGGCAAATATAACAATTCAACGTGATGGAATAATTAAACAACTGCGTTCGATTAAACGTAACAAGTCCTCAGGTCCAAAAGGAGTACCTGCACTTGTGCTCAAGGAGTTAGCGCCACAGATTGCACCATTCTTAGAAATTATATTTCGCAAATCATTATCCGAAGGCAAGGTACCCCAAGACTAGAAAATAGCCAACGTCACTCTGATATTCAAAAGAGGAGATAAAAGTTACCAGAAAATTACCAGCCAATATCGCTAACATCAATTTTATGCAAGATCCTAGAACACATTGTCATTAGTAATATTATGACATTCCTGGATAATCGTAACTTCTTACATAGCAGTCAGCGTGGCTTTTGTAAGGGCAGGTCCTGCGAAACACAGCTTGCGCTCTTCCTTCATGATATCCTAAAATCAGATGAATTGATTAAGGAAATCTATGCGATATTCCTTGATTTCAAGAAGGCATTCGACAAGGTTCCTCACAAAAAACTCATATAAATTGCAACCATGCGGAGTTAATAGAAAAATAGTGAATTGGATAAGTGACTATCTCAGTGATCAAAAACAAAAAGTAGTCATTGATGGTTTTAGCTCTGATATGGTCGATGTCACATCAGGTGTTCCTCAGGGAAGTGTGATTGGCCCTCTTTTATTCATTATCTATATTAATGACCTAAGTTCTAGAGTAAGCAGTAAAATAAGATTATTTGCAGACAATACAGTTATCCACCATGAAATGAGCGAAGACGCAGACTTTGAAGCTCTGTCATCAGACCTTAACAACGTTCATTCGTGGTGCCAGGAGTGGGGGGTTAGAATTAAATATAAAAAATGCACCACAGTTCATGTTGTAGCCAATCTACTTGGTTGGCCAACATGTGTGAGTTAGCCAACCTGCAGGTACGCACCTGACGTACTTCCGGTTTTTGTTTTTTTAGTAATGTAAGTTGTACTTGTGTTGATGATGGTCGATTAAAGCTGTGTATGCAAATCCAAGTTTATTTATTTATGTGATTAGCATCCACATCAGTACCGGACATAATACAACATGGCGCAGTCGTGTGGTGCTATTAAACTGTTCGTGTAGCTCTAGTTAAGAAAAAAAAACGCGAAAAGAAGAAAACCACGCCGACAAGTTGTGAAGTTATCGGGGTAATGGCTGAATATGTTAAGTTACCCACTAGCGTGGATTTCGATAGCCAGCATGCGTACGTTGGGTGGACCAATTTTGTGCGTGAGTTCGAAAATTTTCTCGCAGCCACCAAGCGAGATGGGGAGGAAGAAAAAGTTAAGATCACTCTCATGCTAAATATCTTGGGGGTGAAAGCGCTGGCATTATTCGACACGTTTTCGATCACAGAGGCGGAAAGAAAGTCGTATTCTGCTGTGAAAAAAGCATTTGAGAACTATGTAGCGCCCAAAATAAATGAGACATTCGAGCGCTTCGTATTTAATCAGAGGGTCCAAGAAGAAGGTGAAAATTTTGAGCACTTCTTCGCTGAATGTAGAAGACTTATAAAGAATTGCGGATTTGCAAGATCAGAGCCACAGGAGGACTCCTTGTTAAGAGATAGGATTGTCTTTGGGGTCCGGGACAAGGCGGTGCAGGAAGCCTTGCTGCGAATGGAGGACCTGAGCCTGGAGAAAGCTGCAGCTCATTGCAGAGCGGTGGAGCAGAGTCGACGGCAGGCCAAGCAAATGAGAGAATCTACAGCTGGCGCTAAAGATGATGTCCAGATTGACGTGGTGCAGAAGAAGAGACAGGGACATCGCGGTCGAAGTAATGTGGAAACCAGTTCTAATAGAAGTGAAAGTGGTAGAAAAGGGACTGAAATAAAAAAATTTCGGTGCAACAGGTGTCAGATGACCCGCGTGAGTGCCCAGCTTTTGGAAGAAAGTGCGCCAAGTGTGGCATCCTGAATCACTTTGCAATCTCGTGCAGAGTGAAAAACGTGCGTCAGGTGGAAGTGATCGACAGCGATTCAGATACTTCATCGTTGTCGTGCTACTCTGTTAATTTGTGTGTTGATGCCGTTGGTGGTAATCCAAGCATCCATCATAATGAGTGGGTGGAGGAAATTTCGATTTCAGGGGTACCTGTAGTGCTCAAACTTGATACAGGGGCCCAAGTTAATGTGTTACCATTAAAAGTATTTGAAAAGCTGGGAAAATGTGACAAAATCAAGCCAACTAGTGTGAGGCTTGAATCCTATGGTGGAATGAAAATAAAGCCTGAAGGAATAGCCACATTAACGTGACAGCACAAAGCTATCAGTTGTGATCTTGAATTTATGATTGTTAAAAATGAATCGCAACCACTTTTAGGGTTGCCAGGATGTGTTTCACTGAACATGGTTAAAAGGGTATTTAATGTAACTGAATTGTCACCTAAGAATAAATTTGTTAAATTGTACAAGGAGGTTTTTGATGGCTTGGGATGTTTCCCTCAAAAATGCTCTGTTAGAACAATGGACAATGCCGTGCCTACTGCTAGGCCACCCAGAAGGGTGCCTTCTGTGTTAAAAGAAAGACTAAGACTAGAGTTAGAACGGCTTCAGGCAAAAAGGGTTATTTCTAAATTGGAGACGGTTACTGGTAATGAATGGATCAGTAATCTTGTTATCACTGAGAAGCCAAATGGGGACTTGCATCTTTGTCTAGATCCAGTGGACTTAAACAGAGCCATTGTTCGCCACTATCACACAGTGCCAACGGTTAATGAAATTTCTGAAAAGTTGAGCGGCAATAAGTATTTCAGTGTCTTTGACTTGAAAGAGGGATTCCATCAGGTGAAACTGGATATGGAGTCATCTCTCAAGTGTGCCTTTTCAAGTCCATTTGGTTGTTTCAAGTACTTAAGAATGCCCTATGGAATAGCATGTGCTCCTGAAATATTTCAAAGTATGGTAGAAAAAAATTTTGGAGACATACCAGGTACCATAATCTATTTTGATGATCTTCTATGCATGGGCAAATCTGAAGGCGAACATGATAAAGTCGTTGAAAGAGTGGTAGAAAGAGCCAGGGCCCTCAATATCAAATTCAATTCCAGTAAATTGCAATACAAGGTGTCGGAAGTGAAATATGTGGGACATGTTTTTTCAGAGGCAGGGATGCAAACTGACCCTGATAGAGTAAAAGCATTGGTAAACTTGGAGTGCCCTAATAATAAGAAGGAATTGCAGAGGGTTCTGGGCATGTTTAATTATGTCCGTAGCTTTGTTCCTAATATGGCAATGTTAACAGCACCTTTGCGGGAATTGCTGAGGACTGAATCAGATTGGGAATGGCTCCCTTCTCATAGCGAGGCATTTAAAAAATTAAAAGATAGTGTGTCATCTGCCCCAGTGCTGGCATCATTTAATCCTGCTAAGAAAATTACAATTCAGTGTGATGCCTCACAATCCGGATTGGGTTGTTGCCTCTTACAGGAAGGAAGTGGTGGTCAAGCCTTACAGCCTGTAGCTTTTGCCTCCAGGGGGTTGAGTGAGTGTGAGAAAAATACCTATGCTCAAATCGAAAAAGAACTGCTTGCCATTCATTTGCCACCACGAAGTTTCACAACTTCATATATGGGCTTAATGTAAATGTTCAGACAGATCACAAACCAATGGTATCAGTAATGAGGAAAATTATCTCCAAAATAGGGTCAGTTAGACTACAAAGGCTAAGACTTAAACTCTTACGTTATTCTTTAAATGTGTATTATGCACCAGGAAAGGACTTGCATGTTGCAGACACGTTATCTAGGTCCTACCTTAAGGATGAAGTTCAGGAGGATCCTCAACTATTAGAGATGGTTCATACCATAAGTAAATATCTCCCCATGTCTAGAGAGAGAAAGGAACAGTTTCAGGAAAAGACTATCACTGACACTGTTTTGAAAGAAGTTATCAAAGCCTGTACTGAGGGCTGGTCAGATTATTGTAAATTGACACCTGAACTTCGGCCCTTTTATAAACTGAGAGATGACTTGTATCATGAAGATGGGATGGTTTTCTTGGGGCACAAAATTGTAGTACCGAAGGAGATGAGGTCTTATGTCCTTAAATTGTTGCATGAAAGTCACTGTGGGATTGAAAAAACAAGGATCAAAGCTCGACAACTTTTCTATTGGCCAGGGATGTCTCAAAACATTGAGACTGTTATTAATCAGTGTAAAATATGTAACAGATTTAGACCAGCAAACAGAAAGCCACCTTTGTTGCCTCATGATATACCAAAGTTGCCCTTTGAGAAAATCGCATGCGACATCTTAGACTTTGCCAACTGTCCTTATTTTGTGTTAGTTGACTACTATTCAAAATGGTTGGAGTTAAGCCCAATGCCTAGTAAAACAGCCTCCTCAGTAAGAGATGCCCTGCAAAATATATTTTCAACTCACGGAATTCCACGAATATGCATTGCTGATAACATGCCATTCTTGTCATATGAACTCCGAAGGTATTTCAAGGATAATGATATAGAGCTAAGGACTAGCAGTCCCCACTATCCCCAAAGCAATGGTCTTGCCGAGAAGGGAGTTCACATAGGTAAGCAGATGCTGTTAAAAAGTCTTGCAGCAGGTGCAGACATCAGGGATCTGCTTAGGGAATATCGAAGCACACCAATCAAGGGCTAAATGTGTCTCCTGCACATATTGTTCAGTCGTCAGCTGCGAGGCAAGCTTCCAGCTACTATGGAAATGTTGAGGCCGCAGGTACCTGAGGGCATTTATGAAGCGCTATGTGCTAGGCAGGAGAAAATGAAAATCCATTATGATAGAACTGCAAGGAGACAGGTAAAGAGCTATTATAAGGGGGACAAGGTATGGATCAAAGCAACCAAACAGGAGCGTTGGGAACCTGGTATTGTTATTGAAGTGCACAATTGTCCCAGATCTTACATAGTTAGGAACAAAAAAGGTAATGTCGTAAGACGTAATGAAAACCAGTTAAGACCTAACTCTTCAAAAAATCTCTGTCTTCAAGATCCCCTCTTGTTACTGGAAGATGATGTTGTCTATAATAAAAATAAATATTGTAATAAAAAACAATTGTTGACAGGAGATGATGGTTCCTCAAACCCCCCCCCTCAGGTTCACTCCAGGCCCTATTGATAGTCAGGAGCTCACAGCCAAATTACCCACTGGGGTGGAAAGGGAAGTCACTAGGAGCGGTAGGAACATCAAAGCCCCTCAACGCCTCAACCTATAAAGGGGAAGGTGTTGTAGCCAATCTACTTGGTTGGCCAACATGTGTGAGTTGGCCAACCTGCAGGTACGCACCTGACGTACTTCCGGTTTTTGTTTTTTAGTAATGTAAGTTGTACTTGTGTTGATGATGGTTGATTAAAGCTGTGTATGCAAATCCAAGTTTATTTATTTATGTGATTAGCATCCACATCAGTACCGGACATAATACAACAGTTCACTTCCTTCGAAAGTCATCACAAAAATGCCCTACCTATACCGAGGGTGGAGTAAACAAAGTCTTCAGATACAGTAAAGTATCTTGGAATTACCTTAACTTCTGATATATTGTGGGGATTACACATACAGAACATATGTGGCACAGCATTAAAGAAACTAGGTTTTGTTAAACGTATAATAGGAAGGTCCTCATATGAAAAGGTCAAAGAGAGATACTACTTCGCTCTGGTTAGGCCACATCTCGGATACACTGCAAGCATTTGGGACCCTGGTCAAATAGATTTAACAAAAAACATTTACAAAATACAAAGGAGAGCAGCATGCTTTGTTATAAAGTGTTATGAGCCTACATATAGAGTTTCACAACTTTAAGGGGGATTAAGGTGGGAGCCCCTAGAGACTGAGGCTACATGCTAGGCTTAGGTTGCTTGATAAATTCAGAACATATTTTTCATAGCCACATAGAGAATATTATCATGACTCCTCACTACATCTCTAGGTCTAACAGATACGATAAAATAAGAGAGATACACTGTCGAACAGATAGGTACAAGTACTTGTTCATTCTGTGAACAATAAGCGACCACAATACAAATTGAGCTCCACTAAATACACTCCTATAATGTATGTCACCATTCCATCTCCAAAAACTTACATCTTTACACGGCTGGTGACCTAACGACCCCTGCCACACACCCATGCAGTGGCTTGCAGGGTATTACGTACATGTAGATACATATCTCCATTAATTTTCCTTTTGAGAAGGCTGCCACTTTGTCCTTTTTCAATTTTATCCTATCAGCACCATTAGTATTCCTTGCATGGTTTTAATCAGTATCTCGTTGGTATCTATGGGTCAGGAAACCAACAAATCTGCTAATGCAGAAGATGCACAGAAATTGTCAGTGGTCAAGCTATATCCTTTGTCGAGTAGTGGCTTCATCAGTGACATCACAACTTGTGGGATTATGTCCAATGTCCTTATCGAGAATAGCTCCCTTCCCCATATATATCACATTCAACCAGACATATCCTCTCCCTCACTTACAAAATAGAAAAAGTTTGTTTCCAAAGCGAGTCTGCTTCACCAGCATGAGCTGATGCCATCAAAATCCACCCTTGACAATCTTTCATCAACGGCAACATTCCTCTCTGAGGTATAGAGTGCCTTGAGCTTCCCCTCAAATTTCGAGTGAAACTCACAGATTTTGTCTAGCTTGGCATTTGAGTGGGTTTGGGGATGGTAATCAGCATTATAAATACAGATGCTGACTTTGTTTTACAAATCTCCAGCAAGACATTGTCGGCCAAAAAATGGAGGTGAATTGATTGCTTCAACCAATAATACTTCACACATGGCTTTCACACAGTGATTTTTAATATGATAGGAGCCAACAACACCCAAAGCACTGCCGTCAATATGCACCACTGACTTTCACCACCACTATTCCCCTAGCTTTTGGTCTGAACATGTATCAATCCTACTTAGTTTCTAATCTGACCACACATCATTATCCTCACTGCTTTTGGCTGGTGCACAGCAGTTTGTAGAACATATGCCATTCTAAGTATAAGATTTATTTATATTTTTTTCTTCAAATAGAGATTTTTAAAATTATATTTTTTGTAAGCATAAATTGATCACAATGGCAAAAATATATAATCAATAGTATTTTTCATATCAGTAGATATCTCAGATTCATCGGTATGTTAACATTAAAAATACTGACGAATAGTTCATTAAATATTTTTCAAATTTAACTTCTTTTGTAAAATCACAGATGAGATTAGAACACGGAATGATCATCAGTTACAGAAATTTAACTGTATGTTGTACATACTATATAGGGTTGTAAACTGTATAGGGTTGTGAAAACAAGCTTTACAACCAGCAATTCACGTGTTTGGGGACAAAAATCAAATAACGGAAGTAGCTGACTTACCAAGTTTGAAAAGAGAAAGGCATGAATGACTTAAACCCATCACCGTCATCCATTGAATGATGAAGTGTCTCTTCCTCCAGATGACAATAAATGTACCTAACACCTCTACCCAAGCCAATGGATTACCTAAAGTTCCTTCCTCTGCATGGCAAGCATTCAGCCCCATTTTTTCCTGATAAAAATATAAAAACAGAAACCAAGGCAATGTAACATTCAAGCAAACAATTTATTATGAGACAATGTATAAATTACATTAAAAATGGATTCTCTCTATGTGACGACACACTTTGTAACCATTCCAACTCCTGTGGTGAATTCAATAAAATATCACTAAACAGAATCTTATAAAAGTTATACATTGCTAAAGAATAAGTGAGTTTCATTAGCATCAGCCTTCCACTAATGAACCCTTCAATAAAATTTTGCCAATTAATTTGAGGCTAGTTATGCTGAGTGGAGTAGAAATTAGGAAAAGAAAAGATGGGCAAGAGGGGACAACAGGAGGAGTATTTTTAGTAAAGAAGGACAGAAGTAAGTTATTGAAACAACAGCAGTGGGCAGATGGAAGAAGTAACAGTCGAAGATGGTCACTGAAGACCATTACAATAAGAAGAATTTCAAGAATTAGATTCAGAAAAGAAAGACCGGGTAGGAATGAAGTCATGAAGGTTTAAGAAAGTATGTTAGTTTAGGAAGAAACAGGAAGAAACTAAGTTTCTTTTACTGCAGCCTCTCATTGATAAACTTCACCGGTACAACTGAGATGCTATAACATTAAAAATTGCAGAGCACAAACTGTTGGCACATTATGATATATTCACCTTTATTCATTCATACCAGTTCACCGAGGAAACAATGATGGACCCATTATTAAGAGGATACTACTATACGATTTCTACCTTATATTTATCCTGCATGTTTATAATTTTACCTCATTTTCAGATGAATTCATCCCCTAGAACACCAGGAAATATTGCTAACGAAAATGTGTACCTACGAAAGTTCAAGACCAGGAGAATTATGAATCCATGTCTGGAACTATTCAGGACATTTACATTGCATTCATAATAATAATAATTTCATTTATGTGTAAGAGAAAAGAAATGACTGGAACACCACTTTTCAAGTGATCTCCGCCAAGGTATCCACTACACACTGAATAAGCGCAAACTTTGTTTGGACCATCATAACACCGAAATATAGCAGGATAGTTATTGAACTATATAGTATAGTTATGACCAGGGAAGAAGTAATGTTTGGTAGTATCATAGTAGAGTGCAACATCCATAAACAGATACTAAATCAATTTAATTGTGCAGAATAAAAAATAATTTCGAGAGTAAGACTGACTTTCTTTTTAATACCACAGATTACAATATAATACTATGTACATTACGTATTCCCATGTTATCGTTTCCCATGTGTTCCATATATTACTTGGCTCTATTCAGGTACACACAATTTCAGAGGTAAAGTTCATAAAAGAGGTATCTTGGAGATTGTCCGTGAAATAAAGCATTACTATTAACCAACGTACACACTGTCTTTTCTTTCCTTTATTTTCATTTAACCTTCAAGTAAAACAATGCAATTTTGCTTTGTGCAATGAAAATAAGTGTCAATCGTTATGGCCTGTAACATTGAAAAACCATGAGCTTATATACATTCAATTATTAATTTCAAAGGCGTGCATGCCTATACTTCATGGACAATTTTTTTAATGAGTTCAAATCTTTTGTAGAGGCTCCAAGCAGCCATGAGTAATGGCTGAATATTGGTCCAATTTTGGCTCTACATTAGCAACATCTGCCCGGTATAGCCGTTTTTTTAGCCAAAACTGGTCCGTTATCAAAAGTCAATATAGGGACAATATCAGGAGACAATATAGGGACAAAATCAGGAGTCAACATAGGCCTTATATCGGAAAGATTGCAGAAGCCAGAGAAAGCCCACCAATTAAAGCCAAATGATGCACATTATATAGTACATAATGACACTCCATTAGGTCAGCATTTTGAGCATTAAAATCTGAAAAAATGCTTAACTTCAATTAATGTGGTCTCCCGAGAAGCCACGAGCAAGGGCTGAATATTGGTTCAATGTTGGCTCACCTTTGGCAACATCGGTGCATGATTGCCGTCACTTAGAGAACATTGCTCAAATATCAGGAGTAATCATAGCTCCAATTTTAGGAGAAAATATTGACTTTATATTAGGAGCAAAAATTGGCCCAATATCAGAAGTGAGCACACACCCTATGTCAGAGAGATTGCGAAAGTCAGGGAATGTCCACTGACCAAATCAAAATATGCACCTTACATAATTCATAATGTAACTCCTTAACCTAACTAGGAAAGCTTGTTTAGGCATTCAAGTCTGAATTAATTCATAAGTTCAATTTATGTGGTCTATAGGATGAATCCAGGCTAACAATATCTAGCCAACATAGGCTAAATAACATAACATGTGATCTATTCAACTTTGGCCCATAATTGGCTGAAAACATGAGATCGACACTAGCACATCGGAAAAAATATTTTGGGAGAACAAGTACCCAATATTGGGTGGCTACTTGGACTATTACGTGGCTGAAAAAATAAAATTAAACCATTTGCTTTAAAGCTGCTGGGAAGCGCATTAGTTTTAAAGTTGCTGATCGTATGACTGGGTTAGAGAAAGGCATATTGAGCAGTTTTATAATCCTTCCATTCTTCTGTGCAGCCTATATGATAGAGAAATTGACCACTTCACTTCAAAAGTTAAAAGGGAAAATGCTTCCAGCCACTACTAATCAACAGTCAATGCTGTAACAGAAGGGCTAGCTTCCAATTTGATAACTTAAAAAAAACCATAAGTAAACTCATAGATGCATAGTAATGGTGTGACTTTAACTTAGCAATCAAAATCACGACTACAGCAGGAATATTACACCTCTAATAAGGGTCACATAAGCAAGCATCTGAATTAGTATTAAAAGAAGCTTTACTTAAACAGTAACAGATTATTCATTCAACACTTGTCAACAACTGCCTTCTAATTCATTTTCTCCCCTTTGCAGAATGAAACAAAAAATTCCATCTGTTATTTAAAATGCAACATAAAACTTAATCTGAAATATTAATATATACTTACAATAGTAAGTGTACAAGGTTAGGTATTCAAATCCATCTTATTCAATGAATCCATTAAACATAGGTTTTTATTCAAAAGGTACTCAAATGGTTTCATAACAATAAAAAAAGTCAGTTAATCATCACAAAACTCATTACCGTTTATCACCATCATTACTCAAAGAAATACGATTATTGTACCCAAGAAGGTTCTATATCAGAATACCTTCTGCACCTGCCCTCAGCAACTTGCGGATACCATAGAGCATTCACTTTTAAATAATTTCATGCTTTAAAGTCATGTTAAGTATAAAAGCAGGAAAAATAAAAGAAATAAAATATTTGTTACACCAGTACCACAGTAAAATGAAAATAACTCCTTATATATAACCTAAAAGGATTAGTTTCATTTAAATTACATGGCACCAAGGGTAGGTACAGAGTTAGATTAAAATAATTTAAAATACAGTTCCCATGTCGAGGTTCTGCAACTCGTTGAAGTTCCATTTAATGCATCCGAAGGTGTATAGCAGTGTGGGAACCTCGAACATATTCGTGGCAAGAACCTTGTTCTTGCCAGACAGCTCAGAACTCCAGATTTTCCTGAGGGTGTCTGTTCTTGGTGGTGAGTCTCTCCTTCACTGCTGCAACCTCCTGCATTCGGCTTTGGGGGACGCCGAGATATTCATGGCTGTCATTACCCTCGAGGTGGCAAATGAGGCTCCCGTCAATGAGGTGCACATCTTCCTTGTTCTCCGAGAATATTCCTCTGGCCAGGTGGATGGATGCACACTAGTCCTATCCAAACTCCATCCCAAAAGCCTCACTGTACTCCAGTGCAGTGTCCAGGGCCACGCGAAGGTCTTTTGCGTTGGAAGCATAGAGCTTCAGGTCATCCATATAAAATAAATGTGTGACCTTATGCTTCCTGTCACCTGGCACAACGCACATGAATCCTTTCCCATGTCGCAGCCTTAGCGAGAGAGGTAGGAGGGAAATGCAGAACAGCAAGGGGCTCAAGCTATCGCCTTGGAAAACGCCACGGTGGTATGATACTAACTCTGTCGAGACACACCGCTTGCCTGCGGTCATGAAACAAAGCGCGCTCTACAGAGTGGTATCAAGCATAGGATGCAGGACACTTCCTCTGGGTGGACTTTCATCAACTTCAACATGGCTACAATGAGCTCATGTGAGGTGGTGTCAAACGCCTTTCTGTAGTCCACCCAGGCCATTGATAGGTTGCGCTTACGCTGGATAGCATCCTGGCATATGCATCTATCAATGAACAGGATGTCCTTACATCCTGTGATTCCACGCTTTGAACCCCTCTGCTCGTACACCTCCTCCCACACTGGCTGGACCTTGTGGAGGATAAGGTCGCTCAAGATGGAAGTGAACGCCTTGTATACAGGTGTTGAGGCAAGTTATAGGGCGGTAGTTCTTAGGATTGGACAAGTCTCCCTTCTTAGGTACTAGAACCGTGCGTCCCTCAGTCAGCCACAGTGGAATTTCTTCTCTACCCGAGAGAAAGGACGTGAAGATTCTGGAGAGATGTCGTTGGGTTGAAGTGAACTTCATCCACCAGAAGTTATTCACGGCATCCATTCCTGGAGCCAAAAAATTCTTCTGGCCAGAGAAGGCCTTCTTCACAACATTCCCTATGACTGAAAGAGGCCCATCCACTTCATGTTGGTGGCAGTCACAAAACTTTTTAAAGAGGTCTATGGCCAGAGTGTCTCCATTGAATGGCTTTGACATTTCATAGATATCCTTCCAGAAACGTTCTACCTCTTGGACGGGTGGCAGAGATTCGACAACAGACTGAGCTGGTCGCCGAGTGAAAGCAGAGACTTAGAAAGTGCCGGAGTATGAGCGTTTCTCTTCCAGGTGGCCAAAAGGGCAGTGGACGAAACCAGTATGGACTTTCACCCAAAATGAGATAGTGGCAACTATAGCAAGTCCCTCTTGTCATTGAAGGCAGATGTCCTTAAGCTTGAAATCAAAAAGGCCGAGCAGAACATCTTGCTCAAGGAACACACCGAGAAGACCATTCGTGGATATTTCTATCGAAACATGGAGAAGCATGGACTATCGAAGGAGCTGACGTTTGACTTCCTCCGCTCCACTGGTCTAAAGTCAGAGACTGAGGGTTTCGTCCTCGCATGCCAGGATAGTGTCATAAACACACTCGTGTACTGCCTCATTATATTCAAGACGGAGGTTGCGGACACGAGATGCAGGGCGTGCCGAGCCCAGCTGGAGATTTTGAGCCACCTTCTCTCCGGCTGTAGCTATTACACCAAGTCAGCGTACATTGCTTGGCACAATGCGGCCCTGTGGGTGTTACATTTTCATCTTCGGCACCATTTTGGCATCAACGACTCTCCTGTGCTGCTGTATGCCCCTGGAGATATTGAGTCCGTTGTGGAGAATGATAAAAGCACCATTTGGTGGAATAACTCCATTTCTACCACCAGGCAGTTGGAGGCGACCAAGCATGATATCGTTCTCCTAGACCACCTCTCACGCTCCATGTTCATGATAGAGTTTTCGGCCCCCGCTGAAACGAACATGGATGCAAAGGAGGCTTAGAAACGGACGAAATATAAAGGCCTGCTATTTGAGCTTCGGCAAATGTACCCAGGACACTGTGTTAAACTGGTACTCCTTATCATAGGTGTGCTCGGTGGAGCTAAGGGCTCACTTGGTCTTACTTGGGTCCCTCCATCCACTCCGCACGCACGACATAACTGTAGCGTAGCCACCAATCTGTTGGGCGTCGGACATGGCTGCGATCACTGCCCCACCCCTCTCGAGTCCTCGGCCATTTTGACGGCAATGAAACCCGATGCTTGCCGAGGACTCGGAGGGGAATATTACTAAAGTTACAATGTAACAATAATAATAAATAATTTTGTATTAACGCCATATATATATATCCATGGCTTTTGTCAAGTTAAGATACAAAGTTACAAGGACAAAGCAACCTTAGATACAAATCATCACTATAGAATTCACAAAGGCTATAATAACATTTACTGATTAGCATATTTTAAATTTATATTAAAAAGCTAAAGGAGTGGCGAGAGATCTAATGCCTGTGGGTAACTAATTATAAACTGCATGTACAGAGTGATATGGACCTTTCTGTGTAAATATATATTAATAATGATTATTGCAAATATCATTTTTGGAGCATACATCATAACTGTGAAAATGAGAATTGACTTGGAAAAGATGGGGATAAAATTTTACAAACATGGCACAAATAAGAATGTAAACGCATGGAGGTGTAAGTATCTTATGTGTGGAAAACATTGGTTTACCACTAGTTCCTACATATAATCTAAAGATTGCCTTAATGGCACCTTTTTGGAGAGAGAAGGCCATGGTTGCAGTAGATGACTTTTGCATGCACATCATCGGCAGCTGTATTCAACCACTTGGGAATTCATTATGGTATTCGATTATACATGATTTTATGCTCTTAACATCATGCTAAGTGTAAATGCAATTAATGGACAGGAAATAAAATATTTGCTGTACCGGAACCATAGAGAAATGAAAACTATTCCTTAGACATAACCTTAAATAATTTGTTTTTTTTTAAATTACGTGGTACCTAGGCTAGGTACAGTGTTCAATTAAATAATTTAAAATACAGATATGTAGTGAACAAATGTCCCTATGATATATCCTTTTTAATAATGTTTTCATACAGAAGACTAGCAGTTTCATAGTGTCAAATAAAAGTCTGACCATCATAAAAAAAACCAAAATTCATTAATCTTACTAACTTAATAAATAAAGGTATTTGTACCCAAGTAGTTTCTATACAAGCACATCTTCTGCACCTGTACTCAGCGACTTGGTAATTCACTGTAGCACTCCTTTATACATGATTTCATGTTCTTAAAATCATGCCAAGTGTGAATGCAATTAATGGACAGGAAATAAAATATTTGTTATACTAGAACCACAGTAAAATGAAAACTACTCCTTATAGATAACCTTCAATAATTTGTTTCATTTAATCTACGTAGTACTAAGGGTAGGTACAGTGTTTCATTTAAACAATTTAAAACACAGATATGCCGTGAGAAAAGGTCCCCATGATGTATTCATTTTTATAATGTTTCCATACAGAAGCCTTGTATTTTCATAGTATCAAATAGAAGTCAGCTAATAATTAAAGAGCACTAATTGTCATTTAACTCACCGTATACTTAATAAAAGGTACTTGTAACCAAGTAGTTTCTATACAAGCACATCTTCTGCAACTGTATTCAGCGACTTGTTAATTCATTGTAGCATTCCTTTTTACATAATTTCATGCTCTTAAAATCATGCTACGTCTGAATGCAATTAATGGGCAGGAAATAAAATATTTGTTTTACCAAAACCGGAGAGAAGTGAAAACTACTTCTTATAGATAACTTAAAACAATTTGTTTCATTTAAATTAGGTGGCACTACGTGGTACGTAGGTACAGTGTTTCATTTAACAATTTTAAACACAGATATGCAGTGAGAAAAGGTCCCCATTATGTATTCATTTATATGTTTCCATACAGAAGCCTTGTACTTTCATAGTATCAAATAGAAGTCAGCTAATAATTAAAGAGAATAAATTGTCATTCAACTCACCATGCTAAGTGTGAATGCAACTAATGGACAGGAAATAAAATATTTGTTATGCCAGAACCACATTAAAATGAAAACTGCTCCTTATAGATAACTTAACCCTTTTCGTGCGGCGGGCCGATTTATTTGCTTTGGCTGTTCAGGCGTAAACTGCGGAGAGCCGATATATTGGCTCGGATGCAAAATATTGTTTAATTTTTGCACACAAATATAATGAAAATTATTTTTTGACAAAGTATAAGCGTTTTTTTATTATTGCCTAATTCATTGTATACCCAATAAGAAAAACCTCATCTGCATATTTTAAACAATAACTTTATAATATTTATTTTTCTAGAGTGATACATTTCATTCTAGTTACCCACGGCATTTCTCAATAGGACCGAGGGCAGGGGTCAGGAATAAGAGGGTTAAAACAATTTGTTTCATTTAAATTACATGGTACTACGTGGGACGTAGGTACAGTGTTTAATTTAAACAATTTAAAACACAGATATGCGGTGAGAAAAGGTCCCAATGATGTATTCATTTTTGTGTTTCCATACTGAAGCTTCGTACTTTCATGGTATCAAATTGAAGTCAGCTAAAAATTAAAGAGAACTAATTGTCAATTAACATTCGGAATAATAAAAATAGGTATTTGTACGAGAGTAATTTCCATACAAGCACATCTTCCGCACCTATATTAAGCCACTTGGAACTTTATTGTAGCATTCTATTTTACATGATTTCATGCTCTTAAAATCATAGTAAGTGTGAATGCAATTAATGGACAGGAAATATAATATTTATTACACCAGAACAACAGTGAAATGAAAACATTTCCATATAGGTAACCTTTAATAATTTGTTTCATTTAATCTACGTAGTACTTAGGGTAGGTACAGTGTTTCATTTTAACTTTTTAAAACACAGATATGCGGAGAGAAAAGGTCCCCATGATGTATTCATTTTTATAATGTTTCCATATAGAAGCCTTGTATTTTCATACTATCAAATTGAAGTCAGCTAATAATTAAAGAGATGCAATTTTAATTTAACTGCCTGTATTAATAAAAATAGTTATTTGTACCCAAGAAATTTACATACAAGCACATCTTCTGCACCTATATTAAACTACTTGGATATTCATTGTAGCGTTCTTTTTTACATGAATTCATGCTCGTAAAATCATGATTAGTTTGAATGCAATTAATGGACAGGAAATAAAATATTTATTTACCAGAACCAGAGTAAAATGAAAACTTCTCCTTATTGATAACCTTCAATAATTTCTTTCATTTAATCTACATAGTACTAAGGGTAGGTACAGTGTTTCATTTAAACTATTTAAAGCACAGATATGCAGTGAGAAAAGGTCCCCATGATGTATTCATTTTTATAATGTTTCCATATAGAAGCCTTGTGTTTTCATAGTATCAAATAGAAGTCAGCTAATAATTAAAGAGAACTAATTGTCATTAAACTCACCGTATAAATAAAATAGGTATTTGTAACCAAGTAGTTTCTATACAAGCACATCTCCTGTACCTGTCTTCAGCACCTTGGTAATTCACTGTAGCATTCCTTTTTACATGATTTCATGCTCTTAAAATCATGCTAAGTGTGAATGCAATTATTGGACAGGAAATAAAAAATTTGTTATGCCAAAACCACAGTGAAATTAAAACTACTCATTATAGATAACTTAAAACGATTTTTTTCATTCAAATTATGAGGCAATATGTGGTACGTAGTTACAGTGTTTCATTTAAACAATTTCAAATAGATATGCAGTGAGAAAAGGTCCCCATGATGTATTCATTTTTCTGTTTAAATACAGAAGCCTTGTATTTTCATAGTATCAAATAGAAGTCAGCTAATAATTAAAGAGAACTAATTGTCATTAAACTCACCGTATAAATAAAATAGGTATTTGTAACCAAGTAGTTTCTATACAAGCACATCTCCTGTACCTGTCTTCAGCACCTTGGTAATTCACTGTAGCATTCCTTTTTACATGATTTCATGCTCTTAAAATCATGCTAAGTGTGAATGCAATTAATTGACAGGAAATAAAATATTTTTTATACCAAAACCACAGTGACATTAAAACTACCTCTTATAGATAACTTAAAACAATTTCTTTCATTTAAATTACGTGGCAATACGTGGTACGTAGGTACAATGTTGCATTTAAACAATTTAGAACACAGATATGCAGTGAGAAAAGGTCCACATGATGTATTCATTTTTGTGTTTCCATAGAGAAGCTTCGTACTTTCATATTATCAAATTGAAGTAAGCTAATAATAAAAGATATGTAATTAAAATTTAACTGCCTGTATTAATAAAAATAGGTATTTGTACCCAAGAAATTTCCATACAAGCACATCTTCTGCACCTATATTAAACTACTTGGATATTCATTGTAGCGTTCTTTTTTACATGAATTCATGCTCGTAAAATCATGATAAGTTTAAATGCAATTAATGGACAGGAAATAAAATATTTATTTACCAGAACCAGAGTAAAATGAAAACTTCTCCTTATTGATAACCTTCAATAATTTCTTTCATTTAATCTACGTAGTACTAAGGGTAGGTACAGTGTTTCATTTAAACTATTTAAAGCACAGATATGCAGTGAGAAAAGGTCCCCATGATGTATTCATTTTTATAATGTTTCCATATAGAAGCCTTGTGTTTTCATAGTATCAAATAGAAGTCAGCTAATAATTAAAGAGAACTAATTGTCATTTAACTCACCGTATAAATAAAAATAGGTATTTGTAACCAAGGAGTTTCTATACAAGCACATCTCCTGTACCTGTCTTCAGCACCTTGGTAATTCACTGTAGCATTCCTTTTTACAGGATTTCATGCTCTTAAAATCATGCTAAGTGTGAATGCAATTATTGGACAGGAAATAAAATATTTTTTATACCAAAACCACAGTGACATTAAAACTACCTCTTATAGATAACTTAAAACAATTTCTTTCATTTAAATTACGTGGCAATACGTGGTACGTAGGTACAATGTTGCATTTAAACAATTTAGAACACAGATATGCAGTGAGAAAAGGTCCACATGATGTATTCATTTTTGTGTTTCCATAGAGAAGCTTCGTACTTTCATATTATCAAATTGAAGTAAGCTAATAATAAAAGATATGTAATTAAAATTTAACTGCCTGTATTAATAAAAATAGGTATTTGTACCCAAGAAATTTCCATACAAGCACATCTTCTGCACCTATATTAAACTACTTGGATATTCATTGTAGCGTTCTTTTTTACATGAATTCATGCTCGTAAAATCATGATAAGTTTAAATGCAATTAATGGACAGGAAATAAAATATTTATTTACCAGAACCAGAGTAAAATGAAAACTTCTCCTTATTGATAACCTTCAATAATTTCTTTCATTTAATCTACATAGTACTAAGGGTAGGTACAGTGTTTCATTTAAACTATTTAAAGCACAGATATGCAGTGAGAAAAGGTCCCCATGATGTATTCATTTTTATAATGTTTCCATATAGAAGCCTTGTGTTTTCATAGTATCAAATAGAAGTCAGCTAATAATTAAAGAGATGTAATTTTAATTTAACTGCCTGTATTAATAAAAATAGGTATTTGTATGTATGTAAAATATTTTTTATACCAGAACCACAGTGAAATGAAAACTTCTCCTTATTAATAACCTTCAATAATTTGTTTCATTTAATCTACGTAGTACTAAGGGTAGGTACAGTGTTTCATTTTATCTTTTTAAAACACAGATATGCGGAGAGAAAAGGTCCCCATGATGTATTCATTTTTATAATGTTTCCATATAGAAGCCTTGTGTTTTCATAGTATCAAATAGAAGTCAGCTAATAATTAAAGAGATGTAATTTTAATTTAACTGCCTGTATTAATAAAAATAGGTATTTGTATGTATGTAAAATATTTTTTATACCAAAACCACAGTGAAATTAAAACTACCTCTTATAGATAACTTAAAACAATTTCTTTCATTTAAATTACGTGGCAATACATGGTACGTAGGTATAGTGTTTCATTTAAACAATTTAGAACACAATAATGCAGTGAGAAAAGGTCCACATGATGTATTCATTTTTGTGTTTCCATAGAGAAGCTTCGTACTTTCATATTATCAAATTGAAGTCAGCTAATAATTA
This sequence comes from Ceriagrion tenellum, assembly GCA_963169105.1. Taxonomy (NCBI): domain Eukaryota; kingdom Metazoa; phylum Arthropoda; class Insecta; order Odonata; family Coenagrionidae; genus Ceriagrion; species Ceriagrion tenellum. The sequence continues at coordinate 10,796,679 of OY720638.1, read as the reverse complement.
AAGAGATGTAATTTTAATTTAACTGCCTGTATTAATAAAAATAGGTATTTGTACCCAAGAAATTTCCATACAAGCACATCTTCTGCACCTATATTAAACTACTTGGATATTCATTGTAGCGTTCTTTTTTACATGAATTCATGCTCGTAAAATCATGATAAGTTTGAATGCAATTAATGGACAGGAAATAAAATATTTATTTACCAGAACCAGAGTAAAATGAAAACTTCTCCTTATTGATAACCTTCAATAATTTCTTTCATTTAATCTACATAGTACTAAGGGCAGGTACAGTGTTTCATTTAAACTATTTAAAGCACAGATATGCAGTGAGAAAAGGTCCCCATGATGTATTCATTTTTATAATGTTTCCATATAGAAGCCTTGTGTTTTCATAGTATCAAATAGAAGTCAGCTAATAATTAAAGAGAACTAATTGTCATTTAACTCACCGTATAAATAAAAATAGGTATTTGTAACCAAGTAGTTTCTATACAAGCACATCTCCTGTACCTGTCTTCAGCACCTTGGTAATTCACTGTAGCATTCCTTTTTACATGATTTCATGCTCTTAAAATCATGCTAAGTGTGAATGCAATTATTGGACAGGAAATAAAATATTTTTTATACCAAAACCACAGTGAAATTAAAACTACCTCTTATAGATAACTTAAAACAATTTCTTTCATTTAAATTACGTGGCAATACATGGTACGTAGGTATAGTGTTTCATTTAAACAATTTAGAACACAATAATGCAGTGAGAAAAGGTCCACATGATGTATTCATTTTTGTGTTTCCATAGAGAAGCTTCGTACTTTCATATTATCAAATTGAAGTAAGCTAATAATAAAAGATATGCAATTAAAATTTAACTGCCTGTATTAATAAAAAAAGGTATTTGTACCCAAGAAATTTCCATACAAGCACATCTTCTGCACCTATATTAAACTACTTGGATATTTATTGTAGCATTCTTTTTTACATGATTTCATGTTCTTAAAATCATGCTAAGTGTGAATGCAAATACAGTAGAACCTCGGATAACGACCACAATCCGTTCCAGAAAGCTGGTCGTTATCCGAAATGTTCGCTATCCGAAACAATTTTCCCCATAAGAAATAAAGGAAATAGGAATAATTGGTTCCTAGCTCCTATTGACTCGCTATTATATGAAAGTTACAGGCTATATAGCTATGCTTTTTTAAATGAGAATAGTTGAAATACAGTACAAATTGTGTTAAATATAAATAAAAACATTAAGGAAAGCATTTAAACATAAGGAAAAATAGGAAAACTAACCGTATTTACTGCCATGTGATGGCGTGAGTGGATGGAGGTGTGGGGTGGAAGGGGTGGAATTACTGCTTGGAGGTGGAATCCCCCTCTGTGAGAACTTCGGAGGAAGTCCTCTGTCGCTTTGAGGTTGAAGGAAAAAACTTATCCAGTGTCTGTTGCTTCTGCCTTTTTTGTAACACTTTTCGATAATACGACATCACATTGTCATTGAACATGTTTAGGCTCCTATTGCCTATCGCACTGTTTGGGAAAGTTTTCTATAAACAATTGCAATTCCCCCCACTTAGCACACATTTCTTTAATCACCGAACTTGGGACTTCCTCTTTCCCTTCCCCCTCCCCATCCGAAGACATATCCTCCGCCAAATTCTTTTCTTCCTCAGCCTGAAGGTACTGCAACTCTTCAGTAGTGAGTTCATTGCTGTGGTCCGCGACAAGCTCTTCAACATCGTCATTATCCACCTCCAACCCCATGTTTTGGCCGAGGGAAACGATTTCATCAACAATTTCTGGTTCGATTCCTTCAAAATCTCGCTCTGGAACACAGTCTGGCCACAGTTTCCTCCATCCTGCATTCATAGTACGGTAGGTCACTTGGTTCCATGCATTATCTATAAGATGAACACAATTCAAAATGTTGAAGTGATTCTTCCAAAATTCCTTCAGAGTTAAGTTGGTATCATTCGTTATATCGAAACACTTTTTGAATAAGGCTTTCGTGTACAATTTCTTGAAGTTTGAAATGATCTGTTGATCCATGGGCTGCAGCAAGGGGGTTGTGTTCGGTGGCAGATAACAAACTTGAACAAAGTCGAACTCTTCTTCTAAGTACTCGCTGATGTTTGGAGGGTGTGCTGGAGCATTATCCAGCAGTAGAAGGCATTTGAGGGTAAGTTTGTTCTTCTGTAGATATTCTTTCACAGTCGGGGCAAACACTTCGGTCACCCACTCGACGAAAAATTGGCGGGTCACCCAAGCCTTAGAATTAGACCTCCACATAACAGGCAATTTCTGTTTTATTACATTGTGCTTCTTGAATACTCTTGGATTGTCCGAATGGTAGACTAACAGTGGCTTAAGCTTAAAATCCCCGCTGGCATTACCGTACAATATAGGAGTTAGCCTATCTTTCATAGGTTTGTGCCCTGGCAATGCTTTCTCTTCCTTCGTTATGTACGTTTTATTCGGCATCTTCTTCCAAAACAGTCCTGTTTCATCCGCATTAAATACCTGTTGCGGGACGTACTCTCCTTCTTCTATGATTTTTTTGAATTCTAGGATGACCTTCTGTGCCCCTGCCTTGTCGGAACTAGCTGCTTCCCCATGCCTTATGACGCTGTGGATGCCTGTTCTGTGCTTAAAATTTTCAAACCAGTCTCGACTGGCTTTGAAAACAAAATCACTCGAAGCACTTGTCCCTGGGGTTTTCTTCTTCAAATCTTCGCAGATTTGCAGCGCCTTCTCACCAATAAATGCCTCACTGATGCTAGCACCTTCTAACTGTTTTTCATTTATATACAAAAGCAACAACTTTTCTACTTCGTCTATTATTTTAGGCCTTTGCTTTGTTATAATACTTACTCCTTTTGACACATTAGCTTCTTCAAGCTGTGCTTTTTTCTTTAAAATCGTTGAGATTGTCGACTTTGACACGCCGTATTCTCTTGCGATATCCAATACACGCATGCCTCGTTTATACTTGGCAATCATTTCCTTCTTCAATTCAATTGTTGGCCGCTGCCTTCTCACTGAACTGCTACCATCTCTCTTAAACTTCTTTGGTGCCATGATTGAAGGCTTGATGATTATTAAAATAAAGTAAAAAAAAAAAAAAGAGGAAGGATGCACAACGATTAGGATAATGAACGTGTGTTCTTAACCGTGTCTCGAGCACAAAGAAAGATGAGAAGCACTTGGCCCCTGTCCGCTGGTCAGGTGTACGTGACGTAGCACAAGTGTTCAACACATCTGAAGGCGGTGTGTGTAACTGGATGACGATGTATTTATATATGCGTAGCCGGCGACATTGACATAATTTGTATACATTTGGGATCGCACAGCTTATTTTGTATCCATTTGGGATCGCACAGCACCGAACACAAACATGGCCGCTACACATCTATTCGCTAACCGAAATTTTGTTCGCTATCCGAGGCAAATTTTTAGCGAAATTTTTGGTCGTTATCCGAATTGTTCGTTATCAGAGGCGTTCGCTAACCGAGGTTTCACTGTAATGGTAAGGAAATAAAATATTTGTTATACCAGAACCACAGTGAAATGAAAACTTCTCCTTATAAATAACCTTCAATAATTTGTTTCATTTAATCTACGTAGTACTAAGCATAGGTACAGTGTTTCATTTTAACTATTTAAAACACAGATATGCAGTGAGAAAAGGTCCCCATGATGTATTCATTTTTATAATGTTTCCATATAGAAGCCTTGTATTTTCATTGTATCAAATAGAATTCAGCAAATAATTCAATAGAACTAATTTTCATTTAACTTTCCGTATTAATAAAAAAAGGTATTTGTTCCCAAGTAGGCTATATACCAGGACAACTTCTGCACCTGTACTAAGCCACTGGGGAATTTAATGTAGCATCCGTATTTACACGATTTCACACTATAAAAATCATGCTAAGAAGGAATGCATGAATTAGGCAGATTGGAAATCTATGTTATACCAGTACCAATGTGCTATGAAAATTACTGCTTAAACCCAACATAAAATATAAAGTTCCAATAAAACTACATGGTAATAAGGTAAATAGTTTAATTAATCTATTTTAAAAAGAGAAATGCAGTGACGTTAGGACTTATTGATGTATCCATTTTAATATTGTTTTTGTAGAGCAGCCAATTATTTTCACGATAATAAATAAAAGCCAACTTATCATAAAAGAGAATAAATTGGCAAACACATTACCAACTAAATAAAATAAAGGACATAAATACCAAAGTAGGCACAATACTAGGACATCATCTGCAACTGTATAAATGCCTTTGGAAATTCAATATAAAATTCATGTTTACGTGATTTAATACTATAAAAAAAGTTATAAGAAGGAATGCCAGATAAAGAAGGAGAATAAGATTTGTTAAACCAGTACAATTATAAATGAAAATTTCTGCTTAAACACCACAAAAATAATTAGTTCCATTCAAACTACATGGCACCTAGTGTATAGAATACCATTTAAATAAAGATATGCTGTTACGAAATGACCCTTTGACGTATACATTTTATTATGTTTTTGTACAGTAGGCTTGTAGTTTCATAATGATAAATAAAAGTCACTATATCATAATTGAGAATAAATTAACATACATATTACAGACTTAATAAAATAAAGGATATATATACCAAGGTAGGCGCAATACTAGGACATCATCTGCACCAGTATTAACCGCTTTGGGTATTCAATATAGAATTCGGGTTTACCTGACTTAATCCAGTAGAACCTCGAACTATCGTTCTTGCATTGATCGTTTTCATGCTTCTATTGTTCGCTGTCTTTGGTCCCAAATGTAGTTCCACACTGATAACGTTAATCATTCCCACATCCATCGTTCCCCGAAGTATCGTTATCCCACATCGATCGTTTCCAAATCACGGTCCCCACATCGCAATTCCTACATTCAATCTTTGTAAAAGACGAAACGAAAAATTTACACCGAAGTAAGATTTTTGGATTTTTGCGGCACTCCGAAGCAGGAACGGCGGAGGGTGGTAGGTGACGCGATGTGTAGAACGAACGGGTAACCTTTGCCATCCGGTTTTTGTTACCAGTCCAACGTAATATGACAATTATAAATTAAAAATAACGATAAATAATTAGTACCATTAAAAATCAATGGTACCTAGGGTAAATTGCTCCTTTAAACAATTTTAAATCTAAATGTGTAGTTACCACATGTCCCTTTGACCTATAACTTTAATTATCTACTTGTAGAGTAGCCAAGTATTTTCACAATTAACAATAGCAGTTAACTCATCATAATACAGACTTAGGCCGTTTTCGAACTTGGCAAATCTAGCATCTTGCCTTGAAACCTAGTACGCATCGAAAGCTATGACGTCATGGACAAGTCATCACCAAGCGCTTGTTCACTAGCTATCGAGGAAAGATACCAAGTAAACGAAAAAGGAGACTTGCTATGCTTGCTAGGTTTCAAGTTCGAACTCGGGGTGTGATAATATGGGCTTGTACGGAAGATAGAAGCGAAGAAACTTTCAAATGGATACTATTTTATCATTACTACGTATAATTGTGTGATATTTATTATTTTTTTTGCGGAAAAATGGATGAATTCGCTTTATTTACAGGCTTTTCAAATGTGAATATACTGATAAAAGATAGTTGTTTATGTGTGTTGTAGTAAGACCTAATAGTTGTGTGAATAATTCCATACATTGTAAATGTACCGTCCTTGTTTACTTCATTGAACCTACAAAATCTATCTTCCTTACTGTGGAAGGAAAAGAAATAATGATGAAAGAAATTATATGAAAGAATTATGGTCCGCTGGAAAGTACTCTAAGGTAGCCATAATTTCATTGGCAGCATTATTTTTAGCTGACGAACATAATAATTGTTAATAACGTTAAAATTGGAGAGGTTTTCACAGCATTCATCAAAGAAATGGAACACTAAACCTTTAGAGTAAATGTAATTTGTTTTCAGCTTAATTATGTTAGTTACAAAGCGCGTATTTATCAGTCAACAGTCAGAGATCATAGATAGATAGTTCGGAGTGTAATGCATTAATATATTGTTACGTGTTTTTTCATACAGGCAAAAAATATTATGATGCCTTTTTTTGCACAAAGACGTTGATTGTGGTGAAATACAGTGAGCGATATGTCGTCCACTTTCGCAGCCCCAAGTAATCGAAGCATATTAGTTAATCACCATATTATGGTATATGAGAATTATTTTATTCATAAACAATAAGATTTAAAAAATAATATTCTCTGTTACTTTGCCGTATAAGGTTGGGAAGCATTTTAAAGAAGTAATCCACTTCCATCACCCACAATAATTATGGACACGGATAGCGCTTTTCGTATGTTTTACGAAATGAAGGCCGCATGGTGTCTCTTGGGCTACGAAAGTGTCAAGTCAAGATTCTACCCGGTCGGTCTTGGGATCAAGTTAACTTGATATCAAGTTAACTAGGCGTTTGCCAAGTTCGAAAACGGCCTTAATTAAAATACATAGTACTACTTAAAAAAATTAAGGATGTTTGTACCCAAGTAGGCTCAATACTAGGACAACTTATGCACCTGTACTAAGCCACTCGGGAATTTAATGTAGCATTCGTATTTACATGATTTCATACTATAAAAATCATGCTAAGAAGGAATGCAGGAAATAGACAGGATGAAAGTCTCTGTTATACCAGTACCAATGTCATATGAAAAATACTGCTTAAACACAAAGCAAAATAATTTGTTCCATTCAAAAATAATGCTACCTAGGATAAATTGTTTCATATTCATTTAATAAATTGTTAAATATATTACCAACTTAATAATATAAAGGATATATATATATTAAGGTAGACGATATACTAGGACATCATCTGCACCTGTATTAACTGCTTTGGGTATTCAATATAGAATTCGGGTTTACACGATCTAATACAGTAGAACCTCTTTCTATCATTCTTATATTCATTGTTTTCCTGCTTCTATTGTTCGCCGTCTTTGGTCCCAAATGTAGTTCCATGATGATAACGATTAGCATTCCCACATCCATCGTTCCCCGAAGTATCGTTTTCCCGCGTCGATAGTTTCCAAATCACGGTCCCCACATCACAATCCTTACATTCATTTTTTGAAAATGACGAAAACAAAAAAATTTACATTGAAGTAAGATTTTTGGACTCTTGGGGCACTCCGAAGCGGGAACGGCGGAGGGTGTTGGGTGAAGCGTGTGTAAAACGAACGGGTAGCCCTTGCCGTCAGAGTCCCTTGTCATCTTTAAGCCCCAAACTCCATCCTTGGGGACAATTGGCATTCCTCCTTTCCTACCATGACGAGTCCCTGCCTCGCTATTTATCATCCGCATTCCTTCGCCATGAGCTTCTAACCTTTCTTCCTATTATCCTCTATATGTTCTCATACCAGTAGTTATCATAGGCTCGCTCTCGGCACCATATCGAGATCTGATATAACCCGTGTGGGTAAACATCAACGGATTTCCTTGGTGTTTGTACCAAATGTAACAGAAAATAACCGACTAAGTATATACAATACTTGTTCTGTAGATTTATGCCGATTAAAAACTTAAGCAAAATTAACTAACCATCCACTAACCCGCCCCTCGGTGGGTGGGGCCAACTCAACGCAAAATAATTAGTTCCATTCAAAATCAAAGGCACCTAGAGGAAAATTGTTTCTTAAAAAATTTTAAAATAGATATATGTAGCTATTACATGTCCCTTTGACCCATAATTTTTATTAAGTACTCGTAGAGTATTTTGACAAATATATGAAGTTAGGGACAGGATCCTTTGACTTAAAAAATTAAATAATTTTTTAGTACAATAGACTTGTAGTTTCACAATAAGAAATAATAGTACATGTTACATAACAATTATATAAAAATACATATTACCAACCTATTAAAATAAAAGATATATGTACCCAAGTAGGCTCAATACTAGGACAACTTCTGCTAGTGTATTATGCCAATCGGGAATTTAATGTAGCATTCGTATTTACATGATTTCATACTATAAAAATCATGCTAGGAAGGATTGCAGGAGATAGACAGGATGAAAATCTGTTTTATACCAGTACCAATGGAATATGAAAATTACTGCTTTAACATTTCGCAAAATAATTATTTCCATTCAAAATCAACGGTACCTATAGTAAATTGTTCCTTTTTAAAATTTTAAATATAAATGTGTAGTTATCACTTGTCCCTTTGACCTATAATTTTATTATGTACACGTAGGGTAGCCAAGTATTTTCACAATTAAAAATAGCAGTTAACTTGTCATAATAGAGACTAAATAAAAATATTTAGTACTACTTAAAAAAATTAAGGATGTTTGTACCCAAGTAGGCTCAATACTAGGACAAATTATGCACCTGTACTAAGCCACTTGGGAATTTAATGTAGCATTCGTATTTACATGATTTCATACTATAAAAATCATGCTAAGAAGGAATGCAGGAGGTAGACAGGATGAAATCCTGTGTTACACCAGTACCAATGCAATATGAAAATTACTGCTTAAACATGACATAAAATAATTAGTTCCATTCAAAATCAACGGTACCTATAGTAAATTGTTTCTTTAAACAATTTTAAAATAAAATGTGTAGTTACCAAAGTCCCTTTGACCCTTAATTTCATTATGTACATGTAGGGTAACCAAGTATTTTTTCAATTAAAAATAGCAGTTAACTCGTCATACTAGAGACTAAATTAAAATACGTAGTACTACTTAAAAAAGTTAAGGATGTTTGTACCCAAGTCGGCTCAATACTAGGACAACTTATGCACCTGCACTAAGCCACTCGGGACTTTAATGTAGCATTCGTATTTACATGATTTCATACTATAAAAATCATGCTAAGAAGGAATGCAGGACGTAGACAGGATGAAATCCTGTGTTACACCAGTACCAATGTTACATGAAAATTACTGCTTAAATATAACATAAAATAATTAGTTCCATCCAAAATCAACGGTACCTATAGTAAATTGTTCCTTTAAACGATTTTAAATCTAAATGTGTAGTTACCACTTGTCCCTTTGACCTATAATTTTAATATGTACATGTAGAGTAGCCAATTATTTTCACAATTGAAAATAAAAGTTAACTGGTCAAAATAGAAACTAAATTAAAATACGTAGTACTACTTAAAAAAATTAGGATGTCCGTACCCAAGTAGGCTAAATACTAGGACAACTTATGCACCTGTACTAAGCCAATCGGGAATTTAATGTAGCATTCGTATTTACATGATTTCATACTATAAAAATCATGCTAAGAAGGAATGCAGGAAATAGGATGAAAGTCTCTGTTATACCTGTAGCAATTTCATATGAAAAATACTGCTTAAACATAACGTAAAATAATTAGTTCCATTCAAAATCAATGGTACCTATAGTAAATTGTTTCTTTAAACAATTATAAATAAAAAAGTGTAGTTACCACATGTCCCTTTGACCTATAATTTCATTATGTACATGTAGGGTAGCCAAGTATTTTTTTCAAATAAAAATAGTAGTTAACTCGTCATAATAGGGAATAAATTACATACGTAGTACTACTTAAAAAGCTTAACGATGTTTGTACCCAAGTAGACTCAATACTAGGACAACTTATGCACCTGTACTAAGCCACTCGGGAATTTAATGTAGCATTCGTATTTACATGATTTCATACTATTAAAATCATGCTACGAAGGAATGCAGGAGATAGACAGGATGAAATCCTGTGTTATACCAGTACCAACGTAACTTGAAAATTACTGCTTAAACTTAACACAAAATAATTAGTTCCATTCAAAATCAATGGTACCTAGGATAAATTGTTCATTTAAACAATTTTAACTATAAATGTGTAGTTACCACATGTCCCTTTGACCTATAATATTAATATGTACATGTAGGGTAGCCAAGTATTTTCACAATTAAAAATAGCAGTTAACTCGTCATAATAAAGACTAAATTAAAATACGTAGTACTAATTAAAACCATTAAGGATGTTTGTACCCAAGTAGACTCAATACTAGGACAACTTATGCACCTGTACTAAGCCACTCGGGAATTTTATGTAGCATTCGTATTTACATGATTTCATACTATAAAAATCATGCTAAGAAGGAATGCAGGAAATAGGATGAAAGTCTCTGTTATACCTGTAGCAATTTCATATGAAAAATACTGCTTAAACATACGCAAAATAATTTGTTCCATTCAAAATAATGCTACCTAGGATAAATTGTTCTTTTAAACAATTTTAAATATAAATGTGTAGTCATCACTTGTCCCTTTGATCTATAATTTTATTATGTACATGTAGAGTAGCCAAGTATACCTCTATCTATCGTTCTTGCATTGATCGTTTTCCTGCTTCTATTGTTCGCCGTCTTTGGTCCCGAATGTAGTATCATGCTAATAAAGTTTAGCATTCCCACATGCATCGTTTCCTGAAGGATCGTTTTCCCGCGTCGATAGTTTCCAAATCACGGTCCCCACATCGCAATTCTTACATTCATTTTTTTTAAAATGACAAAAACCAAATATTTACATTGAAGCAAGATTTTTGGACTCTTGGGGCACTCCAAAGCGGGAACGGCGGAGGGTGTTAGGTGACGCGATGTGTAAAACGAACGGGTAGCCCTTGCCATCAAGGTCCCTTGTTACCTTTATGCCCAAAACTCCTTCCTAGAGGACAATTGGCATTCCTCCTTTCCTACCATGACGAGTCCCTACCTCGCTATTTAGCGTCCGCATTCCTTCGCTATGACTTCTAACCTTTCTTCCTATTATCCTCTATATTTTCTCTTACCAGTAGTTGTCATACGCTCGCTCTTAGCAGCATATCGAGATCTGATATAACCCGTGTGGGTAAATATCAACGGATTTCCTGGTCTTTGTACCAAATGTGACTGAAAATAACGGACTAAGTATATATAATACTTGTTTTGTAGATTTATACCAATTAAAAACTTAAGCAAAATTAACTGACGTTCCACTAACCCGCCCCTCAGTGGGTGGGGCCCATTCACCGCAAAATAATTAGTTCCATTCAAAATCAAAGGCACCTAGGGGAATATTGTTTTTCAAAACAATTTTAAATAGATATATGTAGCTACCACATGTCCCTTTGACCTAAAATTTTTATTAAGTACTCGATGAGTTGCTGAAACAAAACGTAAAATAATTAGTTCCATACTTGATTCATGGAACCTAGGGTATATACTACCTTTTTGACAAATATATGCTGTTACGTAAAGGATCCTTTGACTTAAAAAATTAAATTATGTTTTAGTACAATAGGCTTGTAGTTTCACAATAAGAAATAATAGTACATGTTACATAACAATTATATAAAAATATATACGACCAACCTATTAAAATAAAGGATATATGTACCCAAGTAGGCTCAATACTAGGACAACTTATGCACCTGTACTAAGCCACTCGGGAATTTAATGTAGCATTCGTATTTACATGATTTCATACTATAAAAATCATGCTAAGAAGGAATGCAGGAAATAGGATGAAAGTCTCTGTTATACCTGTAGCAATTTCATATGAAAAATACTGCTTAAACACAATGCAAAATAATTTGTTCCATTCAAAATAATGCTACCTAGGATAAATTGTTCTTTTAAACAATTTTAAATATAAATGTGTAGTTACCACTTGTCCCTATGACCTATAATTTCATTATGTAGATGTAGGGTAGCCAAGTATTTTCACAATTAAAAATAGCAGTCAACTCGTCATGATAGTGACCAAATAAAAATACTTAGTACTACTTAATAAAACTAAGGATGTTTTTACCCAAGTAGGCTCAATACTAGGACAACTTATGCACCTGTACTAAGCTACTCGGGAATTTAATGTAGCAATCGTATCTAAATGATTTCATACTATAAAAATCATGATAAGAAGGAATGCAGGAAATAGGATTAAAGTCTCTGTTATACCTGTACCAATAACATATGAAAAATACTGCTTAAACACAACGCAAAATAATTTGTTCCATTCAAAAATAATGCTACCTAGGATAAATTGTTTCATATTCATTTAATAAATTGTTACATATTACAAACATAATAATTTAAAGGATATATATACTAAGGTAGGCCATACACTAGGACATCATCTGCACCTGTATTAACCGCTTTGGGTTTTCAATATAGAATTCGGATTTATATGATTTAATACGGTAGAACCTCTATCTATCGTTCTTGCAAAGATCGTTTTCCTGCTTCTATTGTTCGCCGTCTTTGCCCCGAATGTAATTCCATGCTGATAACGTTTATCATTCCCACATCCATCGTTCCCCGAAGTATCGTTTTCCCGCGTCGATAGTTTCCAAATCACGGTCCCCACATCACAATTCTTACATTCATTTTTTGAAAATGACGAAAACCAAAAATTTACATCAAAGTAAGATTTTTGGAATTCTACGGCACTCCGAAGCGGGAACGGCGGAGGGTGTTAGATGACGCGATGTGTAGAACGAACGGTTAGCCCTTGCCGTCCGAGTCCCTTGTTATCTTTATGCCTCAAACTCCTTCCTAGAGGACAATTGGCATTCCTCCTTTCCTACCCAAACGAGTCGCTACCTCGCTATTTAGCATCTGCATTCCTTCGCCTTGAGCTTTTAACCTATCTTCCTATTATCCTCTATATGTTCTCTTACCAGTAGTTGTCATACGCTCGCTCTCGGCACCATATCGATTTCTCATATAACCCGTGTGGGTAAATATCAACGGATTTCCTAAGTGTTTGTACCAAACGTAGCTAAAAATAACGGACTAAGTATATATAATACTTGTTCTGTAGATTTATGCCGATTAAAAACTTAAGCAAAATTAACTTACCATCCACTAACCCGCCCCTCAATGGGTGGCGCCCATTCACCGCAAAATAATTAGTTCCATTCAAAATCAAAGGCACCTAGGGGAATATTGTTTTTCAAAACAATTTTAAATAGATATATGTAGCTACCACATGTCCCTTTGACCTAAAATTTTTATTAAGTACTCGATGAGTTGCTGAAACCCAACGTAAAATAATTAGTTCCATACTTGATTCATGGAACCTAGGGTATATACTACCATTTTGACAAATATATGCTGTTACGTAAGGATCCTTTGACTTAAAAAATTAAATTATGTATTAGTACAATAGGCTTGTAGTTTCACAATATGAAATAATAGTACATGTTACATAACAATTATATAAAAATATATACGACCAACCTATTAAAATAAAGGATATATGTACCCAAGTAGGCTCAATACTAAGATAACTTCTGCACCTGTATTAAGCCAATCGGGAATTTAATGTAGCATTCGTATTTACATGATTTCATACTATAAAAATTATGCTATGAAGGAATGCAGGAAATAGGATGAAAGTCTCTGTTATACCTGTACCAATTTCATATGAAAAATACTGCTTAAACACAACGCAAAATAATTAGTTCTATTCAAAATCAATGGTACCTAGAGTAAATTGTACCTTTAAACAATTTTAAATCTAAATGTGTAGCTACCACTTGTCCCTTTGACCTATAATTTTATTATGTACATGTAGAGTAGCCAAGTATTTTCACAATTAAAAATATCAGTTAACTCGTCAGGATAGTGACCAAATAAAAATACTTAGTACTACTTAAAAAAACTAAGGATGTTTGTACCCAAGTAGGCTCAACACTAGGACAACTTATGCACCTGTACTAAGCCACTCGGGAATTTAATGTAGCATTCGTATTTACATGATTTCAAACTATAAAAATCATGCTAAGAAGGAATGCAGGAAATAGGATTAAAGTCTCTGTTATACCTGTACCAATAACATATGAAAAATACTGCTTAAACACAACGCAAAATAATTTGTTCCATTCAAAAATAATGCTACCTAGGGTAAATTGTTTCATATTCATTTAATAATTTGTTACATATTACAAACATAATAATTTAAAGGATATATATACTAAGGTAGGCCATACACTAGGACATCATCTGCACCTGTATTAACCGCTTTGGGTTTTCAATATAGAATTCGGGTTTATATGATTTAATACGGTAGAACCTCTATCTATCGTTCTTGCAAAGATCGTTTTCCTGCTTCCATTGTTCGCCGTCTTTGGCCCCGAATGTAATTCCATGCTGATAACGTTTATCATTCCCACATCCATCATTCCCCGAAGTATCGTTTTCCCGCGTAGATGGTTTCCAAAACACGGTCCCCACATCACAATTCTTACATTCATTTTTTGAAAATGACGAAAACCAAAAATTTACATCGAAGTAAGATTTTTGGAATTCTGCGGCACTCCGAAGCGGGAACGGCGGAGGCTGTTAGATGACGCGATGTGCAGAACGAACGGTTAGCCCTTGCCGTCCGAGTCCCTTGTTATCTTTATGCCTCAAACTCCTTCCTAGAGGACAATTGGCATTCCTCCTTTCCTACCCAAACGAGTCGCTACCTCGCTATTTAGCATCTGCATTCCTTCGCCTTGAGCTTTTAACCTATCTTCCTATTATCCTCTATATGTTCTCTTACCAGTAGTTGTCATACGCTCGCTCTCGGCACCATATCGATTTCTCATATAACCCATGTGGGTAAATATCAACGGATTTCCTAAGTGTTTGTACCAAACGTAGCTAAAAATAACGGACTAAGTATATATAATACTTGTTCTGTAGATTTATACCGATTAAAAACTTAAGCAAAATTAACTGACGATCCACTAACCCGCCCCTCAGAGGGTGGGTCCCATTCACCGCAAAATAATTAGTTCCATTCAAAATCAAAGGCACCTAGGGGAATATTGTTTTTCAAAACAATTTTAAATAGATATATGTAGCTACCACATGTTCCTTTTGACCTAAAATTTTTATTAAGTACTCGATGAGTTGCTGAAACACAACGTAAAATAATTAGTTCGATACTTGATTCATGGAACCTAGGGTATATACTAATATTTTGACAAATATATGCTGTTACGTAAAGGATCCTTTGACTTAAAAAATTAAATTATGTTTTAGTACAATAGGCTTGTAGTTTCACAATAAGAAATAATAGTACATGTTACATAACAATTATATATAAATATATACGACCAACCTATTAAAATAAAGGATATATGTACCCAAGTAGGCTCAATACTAGGACAACTTCTGCACCTGTATTAAGCCAATCGGGAATTTAATCTAGCATTCGTATTTACATGATTTCATACTATAAAAATTATGCTAAGAAGGAATGCAGGAAATAGGATGAAAGTCTCTGTTATACCTGTACCAATTTCATATGAAAAATACTGCTTAAACATAACATAAAATAATTAGTTCCATCCAAAATCAACAGTACCTATAGTAAATTGTTTCTTTAAACTATTTTAAATAAAAATGTGTAGTTACCACTTGTCCCTTTGACCTATAATTTCATTATCTACATGTAGGGTAGCCAAGTATTTTCACAATTAAAAATAGCAGTTGAGACGTCATAATAGAAACTAAATTAAAATACGTAGTACTACTTAAAAACATTAAGGATGTTTGTACCCAAGTAGGCTCAATACTAGGACAACTTATGCACCTGTACTAAGCCACTCGGGAATTTTATGTAGCATTCGTATTTACATGATTTCATACTATAAAAATCATGCTAAGAAGGAATGCAGGAAATAGGATGAAAGTCTCTGTTATACCTGTAGCAATTTCATATGTAAAATACTGCTTAAACACAACGCAAAATAATTTGTTCCATTCAAAATAATGCTACCTAGGATAAATTGTACCTTTAAACAATTTTAAATATAAATGTTTAGTTACCACTTGTCCCTATGACCTATAATTTCATTATGTAGATGTAGGGTAGCCAAGTATTTTCACAATTAAAAATAGCAGTCAACTCGTCATGATAGTGACCAAATAAAAATACTTAGTACTACTTAATAAAACTAAGGATGTTTTTACCCAAGTAGGCTCAATACTAGGACAACTTATGCACCTGTACTAAGCTACTCGGGAATTTAATGTAGCAATCGTATTTAAATGATTTCATACTATAAAAATCATGATAAGAAGGAATGCAGGAAATAGGATTAAAGTCTCTGTTATACCTGTACCAATAACATATGAAAAATACTGCTTAAACACAACGCAAAATAATTTGTTCCATTCAAAAATAATGCTACCTAGGATAAATTGTTTCATATTCATTTAATAAATTGTTACATATTACAAACATAATAATTTAAAGGATATATATACTAAGGTAGGCCATACACTAGGACATCATCTGCACCTGTATTAACCGCTTTGGGTTTTCAATATAGAATTCGGATTTATATGATTTAATACGGTAGAACCTCTATCTATCGTTCTTGCAAAGATCGTTTTCCTGCTTCTATTGTTCGCCGTCTTTGCCCCGAATGTAATTCCATGCTGATAACGTTTATCATTCCCACATCCATCGTTCCCCGAAGTATCGTTTTCCCGCGTCGATAGTTTCCAAATCACGGTCCCCACATCACAATTCTTACATTCATTTTTTGAAAATGACGAAAACCAAAAATTTACATCAAAGTAAGATTTTTGGAATTCTGCGGCACTCCGAAGCGGGAACGGCGGAGGGTGTTAGATGACGCGATGTGTAGAACGAACGGTTAGCCCTTGCCGTCCGAGTCCCTTGTTATCTTTATGCCCCAAACTCCTTCCTAGAGGACAATTAGCATTCCTCCTTTCCTACCCAAACGAGTCCCTACCTCGCTATTTAGCATCTGCATTCCTTCACCTTGAACTTTTAACCTTTCTTCCTATTATCCTCTATATGTTCTCTTACCAGTAGTTGTCATACGCTCGCTCTTGGCACCATATCAAGATCTGATATAACCCGTGTGGGTAAATATCAACGGATTTCCTTGGTGTTTGTACCAAATGTAACAGAAAATAAGGGACTAAGTATATATAATACTTGTTCTGTAGATTTATGCCGATTAAAAACTTAAGCAAAATTAACTTACCATCCACTAACCCGCCCCTCAATGGGTGGCGCCCATTCACCGCAAAATAATTAGTTCCATTCAAAATCAAAGGCACCTAGGGGAATATTGTTTTTCAAAACAATTTTAAATAGATATATGTAGCTACCACATGTCCCTTTGACCTAAATATTTTATTAAGTACTCGATGAGTTGCTGAAACCCAACGTAAAATAATTAGTTCCATACTTGATTCATGGAACCTAAGGTATATACTACCATTTTGACAAATATATGCTGTTACGTAAGGATCCTTTGACTTAAAAAATTAAATTATGTATTAGTACAATAGGCTTGTAGTTTCACAATATGAAATAATAGTACATGTTACATAACAATTATATAAAAATATATACGACCAACCTATTAAAATAAAGGATATATGTACCCAAGTAGGCTCAATACTAGGATAACTTATGCACCTGTACTAAGCCACTCGGGAATTTAATGTAGCATTCGTATTTACATGATTTCAAACTATAAAAATCATGCTAAGAAGGAATGCAGGAAATAGGATTAAAGTCTCTGTTATACCTGTACCAATAACATATGAAAAATACTGCTTAAACACAACGCAAAATAATTTGTTCCATTCAAAAATAATGCTACCTAGGGTAAATTGTTTCATATTCATTTAATAAATTGTTACATATTACAAACATAATAATTTAAAGGATATATATACTAAGGTAGGCCATACACTAGGACATCATCTGCACCTGTATTAACCGCTTTGGGTTTTCAATATAGAATTCGGGTTTATATGATTTAATAAGGTAGAACCTCTATCTATCGTTCTTGCAAAGATCGTTTTCCTGCTTCCATTGTTCGCCGTCTTTGGCCCCGAATGTAATTCCATGCTGATAACGTTTATCATTCCCACATCCATCATTCCCCGAAGTATCGTTTTCCCGCGTCGATGGTTTCCAAATCACGGTCCCCATATCACAATTCTTACATTCATTTTTTGAAAATGACGAAAACCAAAAATTTACATCGAAGTAAGATTTTTGGAATTCTGCGGCACTCCGAAGCGGGAACGGCGGAGGCTGTTAGATGACGCGATGTGTAGAACGAACGGTTAGCCCTTGCCGTCCGAGTCCCTTGTTATCTTTATGCCTCAAACTCCTTCCTAGAGGACAAGTGGCATTCCTCCTTTCCTACCCAAACGAGTCGCTACCTCGCTATTTAGCATCTGCATTCCTTCGCCTTGAGCTTTTAACCTTTCTTCCTATTATCCTCTATATGTTCTCTTACCAGTAGTTGTCATACGCTCGCTCTCGGCACCATATCGATTTCTGATATAACCCATGTGGGTAAATATCAACGGATTTCCTAAGTGTTTGTACCAAACGTAGCTAAAAATAACGGACTAAGTATATATAATACTTGTTCTGTAGATTTATACCGATTAAAAACTTAAGCAAAATTAACTGACGATCCACTAACCCGCCCCTCAGTGGGTGGGTCCCATTCACCGCAAAATAATTAGTTCCATTCAAAATCAAAGGCACCTAGGGGAATATTGTTTTTCAAAACAATTTTAAATAGATATATGTAGCTACCACATGTCCCTTTGACCTAAAATTTTTATTAAGTACTCGATGAGTTGCTGAAACACAACGTAAAATAATTAGTTCCATACTTGATTCATGGAACCTAGGGTATATACTACCATTTTGACAAATATATGCTGTTACGTAAAGGATCCTTTGACTTAAAAAATTAAATTATGTTTTAGTACAATAGGCTTGTAGTTTCACAATAAGAAATAATAGTACATGTTACATAACAATTATATATAAATATATACGACCAACCTATTAAAATAAAGGATATATGTACCCAAGTAGGCTCAATACTAGGACAACTTCTGCACCTGTATTAAGCCAATCGGGAATTTAATGTAGCATTCGTATTTACATGATTTCATACTATAAAAATTATGCTAAGAAGTAATGCAGGAAATAGGATGAAAGTCTCTGTTATACCTGTACCAATTTCATATGAAAAATACTGCTTAAACACAACGCAAAATAATTAGTTCTATTCAAAATCAATGGTACCTAGAGTAAATTGTACCTTTAAACAATTTTAAATCTAAATGTGTAGTTACCACTTGTCCCTTTGACCTATAATTTTATTATGTACATGTAGAGTAGCCAAGTATTTTCACAATTAAAATTATCAGTTAACTCGTCAGGATAGTGACCAAATAAAAATACTTAGTACTACTTAAAAAAACTAAGGATGTTTGTACCCAAGTAGGCTCAACACTAGGACAACTTATGCACCTGTACTAAGCCATTCGGGAATTTAATGTAGCATTCGTATTTACATGCTTTCAAACTATAAAAATCATGCTAAGAAGGAATGCAGGAAATAGGATTAAAGTCTCTGTTATACCTGTACCAATAACATATGAAAAATACTGCTTAAACACAACGCAAAATAATTTGTTCCATTCAAAAATAATGCTACCTAGGGTAAATTGTTTCATATTCATTTAATAAATTGTTACATATTACAAACATAATAATTTAAAGGATATATATACTAAGGTAGGCCATACACTAGGAGATCATCTGCACCTGTATTAACCGCTTTGGGTTTTCAATATAGAATTCGGGTTTATATGATTTAATACGGTAGAACCTCTATCTATCGTTCTTGCAAAGATCGTTTTCCTGCTTCTATTGTTCGCCGTCTTTGGCCCCGAATGTAATTCCATGCTGATAACGTTTATCATTCCCACATCCATCATTCCCCGAAGTATCGTTTTCCCGCGTCGATGGTTACCAAATCACGGTCCCCACATCACAATTCTTACATTCATTTTTTGAAAATGACGAAAACCAAAAATTTACATCGAAGTAAGATTTTTGGAATTCTGCGGCACTCCGAAGCGGGAACGGCGGAGGCTGTTAGATGACGCGATGTGTAGAACGAACGGTTAGCCCTTGCCGTCCGAGTCCCTTGTTATCTTTATGCCTCAAACTCCTTCCTAGAGGACAATTGGCATTCCTCCTTTCCTACCCAAACGAGTCGCTACCTCGCTATTTAGCATCTGCATTCCTTCGCCTTGAGCTTTTAACCTTTCTTCCTATTATCCTCTATATGTTCTCTTACCAGTAGTTGTCATACGCTCGCTCTCGGCACCATATAGATTTCTGATATAACCCATGTGGGTAAATATCAACGGATTTCCTAAGTGTTTGTACCAAACGTAGCTAAAAATAACGGACTAAGTATATATAATACTTGTTCTGGAGATTTATACCGATTAAAAACTTAAGCAAAATTAACTGACGATCCACTAACCCGCCCCTCAGTGGGTGGGTCCCATTCACCGCAAAATAATTAGTTCCATTCAAAATCAAAGGCACCTAGGGGAATATTGTTTTTCAAAACCATTTTAAATAGATATATGTAGCTACCACATGTCCCTTTGACCTAAAATTTTTATTAAGTACTCGATGAGTTGCTGAAACACAACGTAAAATAATTAGTTCCATACTTGATTCATGGAACCTAGGGTATATACTACCATTTTGACAAATATATGCTGTTACGTAAAGGATCCTTTGACTTAAAAAATTAAATTATGTTTTAGTACAATAGGCTTGTAGTTTCACAATAAGAAATAATAGTACATGTTACATAACAATTATATATAAATATATACGACCAACCTATTAAAATAAAGGATATATGTACCCAAGTAGGCTCAATACTAGGACAACTTCTGCACCTGTATTAAGCCAATCGGGAATTTAATGTAGTATTCGTATTTACATGATTTCATACTATAAAAATTATGCTAAGAAGGAATGCAGGAAATAGGATGAAAGTCTCTGTTATACCTGTACCAATTTCATATGAAAAATACTGCTTAAACATAACATAAAATAATTAGTTCCATCCAAAATCAACGGTACCTATAGTAAATTGTTTCTTTAAACTATTTTAAATAAAAATGTGTAGTAACCACTTGTCCCTTTGACCTATAATTTCATTATCTACATGTAGGGTAGCCAAGTATTTTCACAATTAAAAATAGCAGTTGAGACGTCATAATAGAAACTAAATTAAAATACGTAGTACTACTTAAAAACATTAAGGATGTTTGTACCCAAGTAGGCTCAATACTAGGACAACTTATGCACCTGTACTAAGCCACTCGGGAATTTTATGTAGCATTCGTATTTACATGATTTCATACTATAAAAATCATGCTAAGAAGGAATGCAGGAAATAGGATGAAAGTCTCTGTTATACCTGTAGCAATTTCATATGAAAAATACTGCTTAAACACAATGCAAAATAATTTGTTCCATTCAAAATAATGCTACCTAGGATAAATTGTTCTTTTAAACAATTTTAAATATAAATGTGTAGTTATCACTTGTCCCTTTGATCTATAATTTTATTATGTACATGTAGAGTAGCCAAGTATACCTCTATCTATCGTTCTTGCATTGATCGTTTTCCTGCTTCTATTGTTCGCCGTCTTTGGTCCCGAATGTATTATCATGTTAATAAAGTTTAGCATTCCCACATGCATCGTTTCCTGAAGGATCGTTTTCCCGCGTTGATAGTTTCCAAATCACGGTCCCCACATCGCAATTCTTACATTCATTTTTTGAAAATGACGAAAACCAAATATTTACATTGAAGTAAGATTTTTGGACTCTTGTGGCACTCCGAAGCGGGAACGGCGGAGGGTGTTAGGTGACGCGATGTGTAAAACGAACGGGTAGCCCTTGCCATCAGAGTCCCTTGTTATCTTTATGCCCAAAACTCCTTCCTAGAGGACAATTGGCATTCCTCCTTTCCTACCATGACGAGTCCCTACCTCGCTATTTAGCGTCCGCATTCCTTCGCTATGACTTCTAACCTTTCTTCCTATTATCCTCTATATTTTCTCTTACCAGTAGTTGTCATACGCTCGCTCTTAGCAGCATATCGAGATCTGATATAACCCGTGTGGGTAAATATCAACGGATTTCCTAGGTCTTTGTACCAAATGTGACTGAAAATAACGGACTACGTATATATAATACTTGTTCTGTAGATTTATACCAATTAAAAACTTAAGCAAAATTAACTGACGTTCCACTAACCCGCCCCTCAGTGGGTGGGGCCCATTCACCGCAAAATAATTAGTTCCATTCAAAATCAAAGGCACCTAGGGGAATATTGTTTTTCAAAACAATTTTAAATAGATATATGTAGCTACCACATGTCCCTTTGACCTAAAATTTTTATGAAGTACTTGATGAGTTGCTGAAACAAAACGTAAAATAATTAGTTCCATACTTGATTCATGGAACCTCGGTTGTATACTACCTTTTTGACAAATATATGCTGTTACGGATAGGATCTTTTGACTTAAAAAATTAAATTATGTTTTAGTACAATAGGCTTGTAGTTTCACAATAAGAAATAATAGTACATGTTACATAACAATTATATAAAAATATATACGACCAACCTATTAAAATAAAGGATATATGTACCCAAGTAGGCTCAATACTAGGACAACTTATGCACCTGTACTAAGCCACTCGGGAATTTAATGTAGCATTCGTATTTACATGATTTCATACTATAAAAATCATGCTAAGGAATGCAGGAAATAGGATGAAAGTCTCTGTTATACCTGTAGCAATTTCATATGAAAAATACTGCTTAAACACAACGCAAAATAATGTGTTCCATCAAAATAATGCTACCTAGGATAAATTGTTCTTTTAAACAATTTTAAATATAAATGTGTAGTTACCACTTGTCCCTATGACCTATAATTTCATTATGTAGATGTAGGGTAGCCAAGTATTTTCACAATTAAAAATAGCAGTTGAGACGTCATAATAGAAACTAAATTAAAATATGTAGTACTACTTAAAAACATTAAGGATGTTTGTACCCAAGTAGGCTCAATACTAGGACAACTTATGCACCTGTACTAAGCCACTCGGGAATTTTATGTAGCATTCGTATTTACATGATTTCATACTATAAAAATCATGCTAAGAAGGAATGCAGGAAATAGGATGAAAGTCTCTGTTATACCTGTACCAATAACATATGTAAAATACTGCTTAAGCACAACGCAAAATAATTTGTTCCATTCAAAAATAATGCTACCTAGGATAAATTGTTTCATATTCATTTAATAAATTGTTACATATTACAACCATAATAATTTAAAGGATATATATACTAAGGTAGGCCATACACTAGGACATCATCTGCACCTGTATTAACCGCTTTGGGTTTTCAATATAGAATTCGGGTTTATATGATTTAATACGGTAGAACCTCTACCTATCGTTCTTGCATTGATCGTTTTCATGCTTCTATTGTTCGCCGTCTTTGGCCCCGAATGTAATTCCATGCTGATAACGTTTATCATTCCCACATCCATCGTTCCCCGAAGTATCGTTCTCCCGCGTCGATAGTTTCCAAATCACGGTCCCCACATCACAATTCTTACATTCATTTTTTGAAAATGACGAAAACCAAAAATTTACATCAAAGTAAGATTTTTGGAATTCTGCGGCACTCCGAAGCGGGAACGGTGGAGGCTGTTAGATGACGCGATGTGTAGAACGAACGGTTAGCCCTTGCCGTCCGAGTCCCTTGTTATCATTTTGCCCCAAACTCCTTCCTAGAGGACAATTGGCATTCCTCCTTTCCCACCCAAACGAGTCCCTACCTCGCTATTTAGCATCTGCATTCCTTTGCCTTGAGCTTTTAACCTTTCTTCCTATTATCCTCTATATGTTCTCTTACCAGTAGTTGTCATACGCTCGCTCTCGGCACCATATCGATTTCTGATATAACCCATGTGGGTAAATATCAACGGATTTCCTAAGTGTTTGTACCAAACGTAGCTAAAAATAACGGACTAAGTATATATAATACTTGTTCTGTAGATTTATGCCGATTAAAAACTGAAGCAAAATTAACTGATCATCCACTAACCCGCCCCTCAGTGAGTGGGGCCAATTCAACGCAAAATATCTAGTTCTATTCAAAAACAAAGGCACCTAGAGGAAAATTGTTTCTTAAAACAATTTTAAATAGATATATGTAGCTACCACATGTCCCTATGACCTATAATTTTTATTAAATACTCGTAGAGTTGCTGAAACAAAACGTAAAATAATCAGTTCCATACTTGATTCATGGAACCTCGGTTGTATACTACCTTTTTGACAAATATATGCTGTTACGGATAGGATCCTTTGACTTAAAAAATTAAATTATGTTTTAGTAAAATAAGCTTGTAATTTCACAATAATAAATAATAGTACATGTTACATAACAATTATATAAAAATATATACGACCAACCTATTAAAATAAAGGATATATGTACCCAAGTAGGCTCAATACTAGGACAACTTCTGCACCTGTATTAAGCCAATCGGGAATTTAATGTAGCATTCGTATTTACATGATTTCATACTATAAAAATCATGCTAAGAAGGAATGCAGGAGATAGACAGGATGAAAATCTGTGTTATACCAGTACCACTGGAATATGAAAATTACTGCTTAAAAATAACATAAAATAATTAGTTCCATCCAAAATCAACGGTACCTATAGTAAATTGTTTCTTTAAACTATTTTAAATAAAAATGTGTAGTTACAACTTGTCCCTTTGACCTATAATTTCATTATGTACATGTAGGGTAGCCATGTATTTTCACAATTATTAATAGCAGTTAACTCGTCATGATAGTGACCAAATAAAAATACTTAGTACTACTTAAAAAAACTAAGGATGTTTGTACCCAAGTAGGCTTAATACTAGGACAACTTATGCACCTGTACTAAGCCACTCGGGAATTTTATGTAGCATTCGTATTTACATGATTTCATACTATAAAAATCATGCTAAGAAGGAATACAGGAAATAGGATGAAAGTCTCTGTTATACCTGTAGCAATTTCATATGAAAAATACTGCTTAAACACAACGCAAAATAATTTGTTCCATTCAAAATAATGCTACCTAGGATAAATTGTTCTTTTAAACAATTTTAAATATAAATGTGTAGTTATCACTTGTCCCTTTGACCAATAATTTTATTATGTACATGTAGAGTAGCCAAGTATACCTCTATCTATCGTTCTTGCATTGATCGTTTTCCTGCTTCTATTGTTCGACGTCTTTGGTCCCGAATGTAGTATCTTGCTAATAAAGTTTAGCATTCCCACATGCATCGTTTCCTGAAGGATCGTTTTCCCGCGTCGATAGTTTCCAAATCACGGTCCCCACATCGCAATTCTTACATTCATTTTTTTGAAAATGACGAAAAAAAAATATTTACATTGAAGTAAGATTTTTGGACTCTTGTGGCACTCCAAAGCGGGAACGGCGGAGGGTGTTAGGTGACGCGATGTGTAAAACGAACGGGTAGCCCTTGCCGTCAGAGTCCCTTGTTATCTTTATGCCCAAAACTCCTTCCTAGAGGACAATTGGCATTCCTCCTTTCCTACCATGACGAGTCCCTACCTCGCTATTTAGCGTCCACATTCCTTCGCTATGACTTCTAACCTTTCTTCCTATTATCCTCTATATTTTCTCTTACCAGTAGTTGTCATACGCTCGCTCTTAGCAGCATATCAAGATCTGATATAACCCGTGTGGGTAAATATCAACGGATTTCCTAGGTCTTTGTACCAAATGTGAATGAAAATAACGGACTACGTATATATAATACTTGTTCTGTAGATTTATACCAATTAAAAACTTAAGCAAAATTAACTGACGTTCCACTAACCCGCCCCTCAGTGGGTGGGGCCCATTCACCGCAAAATAATTAGTTCCATTCAAAATCAAAGGCACCTAGGGGAATATTGTTTTTCAAAACAATTTTAAATAGATATATGTAGCTACCACATGTCCCTTTGACCTAAAATTTTTATTAAGTACTCGTAGAGTTGCTGAAACAAAAAGGTAAAATAATTAGTTCCATACTTGATTCATGGAACCTCGGTTGTATACTACCTTTTTGACAAATATATGCTGTTACGGATAGGATCCTTTGACTTAAAAAATTAAATTATGTTTTAGTACAATAGGCTTGTAGTTTCACAATAAGAAATAATAGTACATGTTACATAACAATTATATAAAAATACATATTACCAACCTATTAAAATAAAGAATATATATGTACCCAAGTAGGCTCAATACTAGGACAACTTCTGCACCTGTATTAAGCCAATCGGGAATTTAATGTAGCATTCGTATTTACATGATTTCATACTATAAAAATCATGCTAAGAAGGAATGCAGGAGATAGACAGGATGAAAATCTGTGTTATACCAGTACCACTGGAATATGAAAATTACTGCTTAAAAATAACATAAATTAATTAGTTCCATCCAAAATCAACGGTACCTATAGTAATTTGTTTCTTTAAACTATTTTAAATAAGAATGTGTAGTTACCACTTGTCCCTTTGACCTATAATTTCATTATGTACATGTAGGGTAGACAAGTATTTTCACAATTATTAATAGCAGTTAACTCGTCATGATAGTGACCAAATAAAAATACTTAGTACTACTTAAAAAAACTAAGGATGTTTGTACCCAAGTAGGCTCAACACTAGGACAACTTATGCACCTGTACTTAGCCACTCGGGAATTTAATGTAGCATTCGTATTTACATGATTTCAAACTATGAAAATCATGCTAAGAAGGAATGCAGGAAATAGGATTAAAGTCTCTGTTATACCTGTACCAATTTCATATGAAAAATACTGCTTAAACACAACGCAAAATAATTAGTTCTATTCAAAATCAATGGTACCTAGAGTAAATTGTACCTTTAAACAATTTTAAATCTAAATGTGTAGTTACCACTTGTCCCTTTGACCTATAATTTTATTATGTACATGTAGAGTAGCCAAGTATTTTCACAATTAAAATTATCAGTTAACTCGTCAGGATAGTGACCAAATAAAAATACTTAGTACTACTTAAAAAAACTAAGGATGTTTGTACCCAAGTAGGCTCAACACTAGGACAACTTATGCACCTGTACTTAGCCACTCGGGAATTTAATGTAGCATTCGTATTTACATGATTTCAAACTATGAAAATCATGCTAAGAAGGAATGCAGGAAATAGGATTAAAGTCTCTGTTATACCTGTACCAATAACATATGAAAAATACTGCTTAAACACAACGCAAAATAATTTGTTCCATTCAAAAATAATGCTACCTAGGGTAAATTGTTTCATATTCATTTAATAAATTGTTACATATTACAAACATAATAATTTAAAGGATATATATACTAAGGTAGGCCATACACTAGGACATCATCTGCACCTGTATTAACCGCTTTGGGTTTTCAATATAGAATTCGGGTTTATACGATTTAATATGGTAGAACCTCTATTTTTCGTTCTTGCATTCATCGTTTTCCTGCTTCTATTGTTGACCGTCTTTGGTCCCGAATGTATTTCCTTGCTGATAATGATTAGCATTCCCACATCCATCGTTCCCCGAAGTATCATTTTCCCGCGTCAAAAGTTTCCAAGTCACGGTCCCCATATCGCAATTCTTACATTCATTGTTTGAAAATGACGAAAACGATAAAATTTACAGCGAAGTGAGATTTTTGGATTTCTGCGGCACTCCGAAGCGGGAACGGCGGAGGCTGTTAGATGACGCGATGTGTAGAACGAACGGTTAGCCCTTGCCGTCCGAGTCCCTTGTTATCTTTATTCCTCAAACTCCTTCCTAGAGGACAATTGGCATTCCTCCTTTCCTACCCAAACGAGTCCCTACCTCGCTATTTAGCATCTGCATTCCTTCGCCTTGAGCTTTTAACCTTTCTTCCTATTATCCTCTATATGTTCTCTTACCAGTAGTTGTCATACGCTCGCTCTCGGCACCATATCGATTTCTGATATAACCCATGTGGGTAAATATCAACGGATTTCCTAAGTGTTTGTACCAAACGTAGCTAAAAATAACGGACTAAGTATATATAATACTTGTTCTGTAGATTTATACCGATTAAAAACTTAAGCAAAATTAACTGACGATCCACTAACCCGCCCCTCAGTGGGTGGGTCCCATTCACCGCAAAATAATTAGTTCCATTCAAAATCAAAGGCACCTAGGGGAATATTGTTTTTCAAAACCATTTTAAATAGATATATGTAGCTACCACATGTCCCTTTGACCTAAAATTTTTATTAAGTACTCGATGAGTTGCTGAAACACAACGTAAAATAATTAGTTCCATACTTGATTCATGGAACCTAGGGTATATACTACCATTTTGACAAATATATGCTGTTACGTAAAGGATCCTTTGACTTAAAAAATTAAATTATGTTTTAGTACAATAGGCTTGTAGTTTCACAATAAGAAATAATAGTACATGTTACATAACAATTATATATAAATATATACGACCAACCTATTAAAATAAAGGATATATGTACCCAAGTAGGCTCAATACTAGGACAACTTCTGCACCTGTATTAAGCCAATCGGGAATTTAATGTAGTATTCGTATTTACATGATTTCATACTATAAAAATTATGCTAAGAAGGAATGCAGGAAATAGGATGAAAGTCTCTGTTATACCTGTACCAATTTCATATGAAAAATACTGCTTAAACATAACATAAAATAATTAGTTCCATCCAAAATCAACGGTACCTATAGTAAATTGTTTCTTTAAACTATTTTAAATAAAAATGTGTAGTTACCACTTGTCCCTTTGACCTATAATTTCATTATCTACATGTAGGGTAGCCAAGTATTTTCACAATTAAAAATAGCAGTTGAGACGTCATAATAGAAACTAAATTAAAATACGTAGTACTACTTAAAAACATTAAGGATGTTTGTACCCAAGTAGGCTCAATACTAGGACAACTTATGCACCTGTACTAAGCCACTCGGGAATTTTATGTAGCATTCGTATTTACATGATTTCATACTATAAAAATCATGCTAAGAAGGAATGCAGGAAATAGGATGAAAGTCTCTGTTATACCTGTACCAATAACATATGTAAAATACTGCTTAAGCACAACGCAAGATAATTTGTTCCATTCAAAAATAATGCTACCTAGGATAAATTGTTTCATATTCATTTTAATAAATTGTTACATATTACAACCATAATAATTTAAAGGATATATATACTAAGGTAGGCCATACACTAGGACATCATCTGCACCTGTATTAACCGCTTTGGGTTTTCAATATAGAATTCGGGTTTATATGATTTAATACGGTAGAACCTCTACCTATCATTCTTGCATTGATCGTTTTCATGCTTCTATTGTTCGCCGTCTTTGGCCCCGAATGTAATTCCATGCTGATAACGTTTATCATTCCCACATCCATCGTTCCCCGAAGTATCGTTTTCCCGCGTCGATAGTTTCCAAATCACGGTCCCCACCTCACAATTCTTACATTCAATTTTTGAAAATGACGAAAACCAAAAATTTACATCGAAGTAAGATTTTTGGAATTCTGCGGCACTCCGAAGCGGGAACGGTGGAGGCTGTTAGATGACGCGATGTGTAGAACGAACGGTTAGCCCTTGCCGTCCGAGTCCCTTGTTATCATTTTGCCCCAAACTCCTTCCTAGAGGACAATTGGCATTCCTCCTTTCCCACCCAAACGAGTCCCTACCTCGCTATTTAGCATCTGCATTCCTTTGCCTTAAGCTTTTAACCTTTCTTCCTATTATCCTCTATATGTTCTCTTACCAGTAGTTGTCATACGCTCGCTCTCGGCACCATATCGATTTCTGATATAACCCATGTGGGTAAATATCAACGGATTTCCTAAGTGTTTGTACCAAACGTAGCTAAAAATAACGGACTAAGTATATATAATACTTGTTCTGTAGATTTATGCCGATTAAAAACTGAAGCAAAATTAACTGATCATCCACTAACCCGCCCCTCAGTGAGTGGGGCCAATTCAACGCAAAATATCTAGTTCTATTCAAAAACAAAGGCACCTAGAGGAAAATTGTTTCTTAAAACAATTTTAAATAGATATATGTAGCTACCACATGTCCCTATGACCTATAATTTTTATTAAATACTCGTAGAGTTGCTGAAACAAAACGTAAAATAATTAGTTCCATACTTGATTCATGGAACCTCGGTTGTATACTACCTTTTTGACAAATATATGCTGTTACGGATAGGATCCTTTGACTTAAAAAATTAAATTATGTTTTAGTAAAATAAGCTTGTAATTTCACAATAATAAATAATAGTACATGTTACATAACAATTATATAAAAATATATACGACCAACCTATTAAAATAAAGGATATATGTACCCAAGTAGGCTCAATACTAGGACAACTTCTGCACCTGTATTAAGCCAATCGGGAATTTAATGTAGCATTCGTATTTACATGATTTCATACTATAAAAATTATGCTAAGAAGGAATGCAGGAGATAGACAGGATGAAAATCTGTGTTATACCAGTACCACTGGAATATGAAAATTACTGCTTAACAATAACATAAAATAATTAGTTCCATCCAAAATCAACGGTACCTATAGTAAATTGTTTCTTTAAACTATTTTAAATAAAAATGTGTAGTTACAACTTGTCCCTTTGACCTATAATTTCATTATGTACATGTAGGGTAGCCATGTATTTTCACAATTATTAATAGCAGTTAACTCGTCATGATAGTGACCAAATAAAAATACTTAGTACTACTTAAAAAAACTAAGGATGTTTGTACCCAAGTAGGCTCAATACTAGGACAACTTATGCACCTGTACTAAGCCACTCGGGAATTTTATGTAGCATTCGTATTTACATGATTTCATACTATAAAAATCATGCTAAGAAGGAATGCAGGAAATAGGATGAAAGTCTCTGTTATACCTGTAGCAATTTCATATGAAAAATACTGCTTAAACACAACGCAAAATAATTTGTTCCATTCAAAATAATGCTACCTAGGATAAATTGTTCTTTTAAACAATTTTAAATATAAATGTGTAGTTATCACTTGTCCCTTTGACCAATAATTTTATTATGTACATGTAGAGTAGCCAAGTATACCTCTATCTATCGTTCTTGCATTGATCGTTTTCCTGCTTCTATTGTTCGACGTCTTTGGTCCCGAATGTAGTATCTTGCTAATAAAGTTTAGCATTCCCACATGCATCGTTTCCTGAAGGATCGTTTTCCCGCGTCGATAGTTTCCAAATCACGGTCCCCACATCGCAATTCTTGCATTCATTTTTTTGAAAATGACGAAAAAAAAATATTTACATTGAAGTAAGATTTTTGGACTCTTGTGGCACTAAAAAGCGGGAACAGCGGAGGGTGTTAGGTGACGCGATGTGTAAAACGAACGGGTAGCCCTTGCCATCAGAGTCCCTTGTTATCTTTATGCCCAAAACTCCTTCCTAGAGGACAATTGGCATTCCTCCTTTCCTACCATGACGAGTCCCTACCTCGCTATTTAGCGTCCGCATTCCTTCGCTATGACTTCTAACCTTTCTTCCTATTATCCTCTATATTTTCTCTTACCAGTAGTTGTCATACGCTTGCTCTTAGCAGCATATCAAGATCTGATATAACCCGTGTGGGTAAATATCAACGGATTTCCTAGGTCTTTGTACCAAATGTGAATGAAAATAACGGACTACGTATATATAATACTTGTTCTGTAGATTTATACCGATTAAAAACTTAAGCAAAATTAACTGACGATCCACTAACCCGCCCCTCAGTGGGTGGGTCCCATTCACCGCAAAATAATTAGTTCCATTCAAAATCAAAGGCACCTAGGGGAATATTGTTTTTCAAAACCATTTTAAATAGATATATGTAGCTACCACATGTCCCTTTGACCTAAAATTTTTATTAAGTACTCGATGAGTTACTGAAACACAACGTAAAATAATTAGTTCCATACTTGATTCATGGAACCTAGGGTATATACTACCATTTTGACAAATATATGCTGTTACGGATAGGATCCTTTGACTTAAAAAATTAAATTATGTTTTAGTACAATAGGCTTGTAGTTTCACAATAAGAAATAATAGTACATGTTACATAACAATTATATATAAATATATACGACCAACCTATTAAAATAAAGGATATATGTACCCAAGTAGGCTCAATACTAGGACAACTTCTGCACCTGTATTAAGCCAATCGGGAATTTAATGTAGCATTCGTATTTACATGATTTCATACTATAAAAATCATGCTAAGAAGGAATGCAGGAGATAGACAGGATGAAAATCTGTGTTATACCAGTACCACTGGAATATGAAAATTACTGCTTAAAAATAACATAAAATAATTAGTTCCATCCAAAATCAACGGTACCTATAGTAAATTGTTTCTTTAAACTATTTTAAATAAGAATGTGTAGTTACCACTTGTCCCTTTGACCTATAATTTCATTATGTACATGTAGGGTAGCCAAGTATTTTCACAATTATTAATAGCAGTTAACTCGTCATGATAGTGACCAAATAAAAATACTTAGTACTACTTAAAAAAACTAAGGATGTTTGTACCCAAGTAGGCTCAATACTAGGACAACTTATGCACCTGTACTAAGCCACTCGGGAATTTAATGTAGCAATCGTAATTACATGATTTCATACTATAAAAATCATGCTAAGAAGGAATGCAGGAAATAGGATTAAAGTCTCTGTTATACCTGTACCAATAACATATGAAAAATACTGCTTAAACACAACGCAAAATAATTTGTTCCATTCAAAAATAAAGCTACCTAGGATAAATTGTTTCATATTCATTTAATAAATTGTTACATATTAAAAACATAATAATTTAAAGGATATATATACTAAGGTAGGCCATACACTAGGACATCATCTGCCCCTGTATTAACCGCTTTGGGTTTTCAATATAGAATTCGGGTTTATACGATTTAATACGGTAGAACCTCTATTTTTCGTTCTTGCATTCATCGTTTTCCTGCTTCTATTGTTGACCGTCTTTGGTCCCGAATGTATTTCCTTGCTGATAATGATTAGCATTCCCACATCCATCGTTCCCCGAAGTATCATTTTCCCGCGTCAAAAGTTTCCAAGTCACGGTCCCCATATCGCAATTCTTACATTCATTGTTTGAAAATGACGAAAACGATAAAATTTACAGCGAAGTGAGATTTTTGGATTTCTGCGGCACTCCGAAGCGGGAACGGCGGAGGCTGTTAGATGACGCGATGTGTAGAACGAACGGTTAGCCCTTGCCGTCCGAGTCCCTTGTTATCTTTATTCCTCAAACTCCTTCCTAGAGGACAATTGGCATTCCTCCTTTCCTACCCAAACGAGTCCCTACCTCGCTATTTAGCATCTGCATTCCTTCGCCTTGAGCTTTTAACCTTTCTTCCTATTATCCTCTATATGTTCTCTTACCAGTAGTTGTCATACGCTCGCTCTCGGCACCATATCGATTTCTGATATAACCCATGTGGGTAAATATCAACGGATTTCCTAAGTGTTTGTACCAAACGTAGCTAAAAATAACGGACTAAGTATATATAATACTTGTTCTGTAGATTTATACCGATTAAAAACTTAAGCAAAATTAACTGACGATCCACTAACCCGCCCCTCAGTGGGTGGGTCCCATTCACCGCAAAATAATTAGTTCCATTCAAAATCAAAGGCACCTAGGGGAATATTGTTTTTCAAAACCATTTTAAATAGATATATGTAGCTACCACATGTCCCTTTGACCTAAAATTTTTATTAAGTACTCGATGAGTTGCTGAAACACAACGTAAAATAATTAGTTCCATACTTGATTCATGGAACCTAGGGTATATACTACCATTTTGACAAATATATGCTGTTACGTAAAGGATCCTTTGACTTAAAAAATTAAATTATGTTTTAGTACAATAGGCTTGTAGTTTCACAATAAGAAATAATAGTACATGTTACATAACAATTATATATAAATATATACGACCAACCTATTAAAATAAAGGATATATGTACCCAAGTAGGCTCAATACTAGGACAACTTCTGCACCTGTATTAAGCCAATCGGGAATTTAATGTAGTATTCGTATTTACATGATTTCATACTATAAAAATTATGCTAAGAAGGAATGCAGGAAATAGGATGAAAGTCTCTGTTATACCTGTACCAATTTCATATGAAAAATACTGCTTAAACATAACATAAAATAATTAGTTCCATCCAAAATCAACGGTACCTATAGTAAATTGTTTCTTTAAACTATTTTAAATAAAAATGTGTAGTTACCACTTGTCCCTTTGACCTATAATTTCATTATCTACATGTAGGGTAGCCAAGTATTTTCACAATTAAAAATAGCAGTTGAGACGTCATAATAGAAACTAAATTAAAATACGTAGTACTACTTAAAAACATTAAGGATGTTTGTACCCAAGTAGGCTCAATACTAGGACAACTTATGCACCTGTACTAAGCCACTCGGGAATTTTATGTAGCATTCGTATTTACATGATTTCATACTATAAAAATCATGCTAAGAAGGAATGCAGGAAATAGGATGAAAGTCTCTGTTATACCTGTACCAATAACATATGTAAAATACTGCTTAAGCACAACGCAAGATAATTTGTTCCATTCAAAAATAATGCTACCTAGGATAAATTGTTTCATATTCATTTTAATAAATTGTTACATATTACAACCATAATAATTTAAAGGATATATATACTAAGGTAGGCCATACACTAGGACATCATCTGCACCTGTATTAACCGCTTTGGGTTTTCAATATAGAATTCGGGTTTATATGATTTAATACGGTAGAACCTCTACCTATCATTCTTGCATTGATCGTTTTCATGCTTCTATTGTTCGCCGTCTTTGGCCCCGAATGTAATTCCATGCTGATAACGTTTATCATTCCCACATCCATCGTTCCCCGAAGTATCGTTTTCCCGCGTCGATAGTTTCCAAATCACGGTCCCCACCTCACAATTCTTACATTCAATTTTTGAAAATGACGAAAACCAAAAATTTACATCGAAGTAAGATTTTTGGAATTCTGCGGCACTCCGAAGCGGGAACGGTGGAGGCTGTTAGATGACGCGATGTGTAGAACGAACGGTTAGCCCTTGCCGTCCGAGTCCCTTGTTATCATTTTGCCCCAAACTCCTTCCTAGAGGACAATTGGCATTCCTCCTTTCCCACCCAAACGAGTCCCTACCTCGCTATTTAGCATCTGCATTCCTTTGCCTTAAGCTTTTAACCTTTCTTCCTATTATCCTCTATATGTTCTCTTACCAGTAGTTGTCATACGCTCGCTCTCGGCACCATATCGATTTCTGATATAACCCATGTGGGTAAATATCAACGGATTTCCTAAGTGTTTGTACCAAACGTAGCTAAAAATAACGGACTAAGTATATATAATACTTGTTCTGTAGATTTATGCCGATTAAAAACTGAAGCAAAATTAACTGATCATCCACTAACCCGCCCCTCAGTGAGTGGGGCCAATTCAACGCAAAATATCTAGTTCTATTCAAAAACAAAGGCACCTAGAGGAAAATTGTTTCTTAAAACAATTTTAAATAGATATATGTAGCTACCACATGTCCCTATGACCTATAATTTTTATTAAATACTCGTAGAGTTGCTGAAACAAAACGTAAAATAATTAGTTCCATACTTGATTCATGGAACCTCGGTTGTATACTACCTTTTTGACAAATATATGCTGTTACGGATAGGATCCTTTGACTTAAAAAATTAAATTATGTTTTAGTAAAATAAGCTTGTAATTTCACAATAATAAATAATAGTACATGTTACATAACAATTATATAAAAATATATACGACCAACCTATTAAAATAAAGGATATATGTACCCAAGTAGGCTCAATACTAGGACAACTTCTGCACCTGTATTAAGCCAATCGGGAATTTAATGTAGCATTCGTATTTACATGATTTCATACTATAAAAATTATGCTAAGAAGGAATGCAGGAGATAGACAGGATGAAAATCTGTGTTATACCAGTACCACTGGAATATGAAAATTACTGCTTAACAATAACATAAAATAATTAGTTCCATCCAAAATCAACGGTACCTATAGTAAATTGTTTCTTTAAACTATTTTAAATAAAAATGTGTAGTTACAACTTGTCCCTTTGACCTATAATTTCATTATGTACATGTAGGGTAGCCATGTATTTTCACAATTATTAATAGCAGTTAACTCGTCATGATAGTGACCAAATAAAAATACTTAGTACTACTTAAAAAAACTAAGGATGTTTGTACCCAAGTAGGCTCAATACTAGGACAACTTATGCACCTGTACTAAGCCACTCGGGAATTTTATGTAGCATTCGTATTTACATGATTTCATACTATAAAAATCATGCTAAGAAGGAATGCAGGAAATAGGATGAAAGTCTCTGTTATACCTGTAGCAATTTCATATGAAAAATACTGCTTAAACACAACGCAAAATAATTTGTTCCATTCAAAATAATGCTACCTAGGATAAATTGTTCTTTTAAACAATTTTAAATATAAATGTGTAGTTATCACTTGTCCCTTTGACCAATAATTTTATTATGTACATGTAGAGTAGCCAAGTATACCTCTATCTATCGTTCTTGCATTGATCGTTTTCCTGCTTCTATTGTTCGACGTCTTTGGTCCCGAATGTAGTATCTTGCTAATAAAGTTTAGCATTCCCACATGCATCGTTTCCTGAAGGATCGTTTTCCCGCGTCGATAGTTTCCAAATCACGGTCCCCACATCGCAATTCTTGCATTCATTTTTTTGAAAATGACGAAAAAAAAATATTTACATTGAAGTAAGATTTTTGGACTCTTGTGGCACTAAAAAGCGGGAACAGCGGAGGGTGTTAGGTGACGCGATGTGTAAAACGAACGGGTAGCCCTTGCCATCAGAGTCCCTTGTTATCTTTATGCCCAAAACTCCTTCCTAGAGGACAATTGGCATTCCTCCTTTCCTACCATGACGAGTCCCTACCTCGCTATTTAGCGTCCGCTTTCCTTCGCTATGACTTCTAACCTTTCTTCCTATTATCCTCTATATTTTCTCTTACCAGTAGTTGTCATACGCTTGCTCTTAGCAGCATATCAAGATCTGATATAACCCGTGTGGGTAAATATCAACGGATTTCCTAGGTCTTTGTACCAAATGTGAATGAAAATAACGGACTACGTATATATAATACTTGTTCTGTAGATTTATACCGATTAAAAACTTAAGCAAAATTAACTGACGATCCACTAACCCGCCCCTCAGTGGGTGGGTCCCATTCACCGCAAAATAATTAGTTCCATTCAAAATCAAAGGCACCTAGGGGAATATTGTTTTTCAAAACCATTTTAAATAGATATATGTAGCTACCACATGTCCCTTTGACCTAAAATTTTTATTAAGTACTCGATGAGTTACTGAAACACAACGTAAAATAATTAGTTCCATACTTGATTCATGGAACCTAGGGTATATACTACCATTTTGACAAATATATGCTGTTACGGATAGGATCCTTTGACTTAAAAAATTAAATTATGTTTTAGTACAATAGGCTTGTAGTTTCACAATAAGAAATAATAGTACATGTTACATAACAATTATATATAAATATATACGACCAACCTATTAAAATAAAGGATATATGTACCCAAGTAGGCTCAATACTAGGACAACTTCTGCACCTGTATTAAGCCAATCGGGAATTTAATGTAGCATTCGTATTTACATGATTTCATACTATAAAAATCATGCTAAGAAGGAATGCAGGAGATAGACAGGATGAAAATCTGTGTTATACCAGTACCACTGGAATATGAAAATTACTGCTTAAAAATAACATAAAATAATTAGTTCCATCCAAAATCAACGGTACCTATAGTAAATTGTTTCTTTAAACTATTTTAAATAAGAATGTGTAGTTACCACTTGTCCCTTTGACCTATAATTTCATTATGTACATGTAGGGTAGCCAAGTATTTTCACAATTATTAATAGCAGTTAACTCGTCATGATAGTGACCAAATAAAAATACTTAGTACTACTTAAAAAAACTAAGGATGTTTGTACCCAAGTAGGCTCAATACTAGGACAACTTATGCACCTGTACTAAGCCACTCGGGAATTTAATGTAGCAATCGTAATTACATGATTTCATACTATAAAAATCATGCTAAGAAGGAATGCAGGAAATAGGATTAAAGTCTCTGTTATACCTGTACCAATAACATATGAAAAATACTGCTTAAACACAACGCAAAATAATTTGTTCCATTCAAAAATAAAGCTACCTAGGATAAATTGTTTCATATTCATTTAATAAATTGTTACATATTAAAAACATAATAATTTAAAGGATATATATACTAAGGTAGGCCATACACTAGGACATCATCTGCCCCTGTATTAACCGCTTTGGGTTTTCAATATAGAATTCGGGTTTATACGATTTAATACGGTAGAACCTCTATTTTTCGTTCTTGCATTCATCGTTTTCCTGCTTCTATTGTTGACCGTCTTTGGTCCCGAATGTATTTCCTTGCTGATAATGATTAGCATTCCCACATCCATCGTTCCCCGAAGTATCATTTTCCCGCGTCAAAAGTTTCCAAGTCACGGTCCCCATATCGCAATTCTTACATTCATTGTTTGAAAATGACGAAAACGATAAAATTTACAGCGAAGTGAGATTTTTGGATTTCTGCGGCACTCCGAAGCGGGAACGGCGGAGGCTGTTAGATGACGCGATGTGTAGAACGAACGGTTAGCCCTTGCCGTCCGAGTCCCTTGTTATCTTTATTCCTCAAACTCCTTCCTAGAGGACAATTGGCATTCCTCCTTTCCTACCCAAACGAGTCCCTACCTCGCTATTTAGCATCTGCATTCCTTCGCCTTGAGCTTTTAACCTTTCTTCCTATTATCCTCTATATGTTCTCTTACCAGTAGTTGTCATACGCTCGCTCTTGGCACCATATCAAGATCTGATATAACCCGTGTGGGTAAATATCAACGGATTTCCTTGGTGTTTGTACCAAATGTAACAGAAAATAAGGGACTAAGTATATATAATACTTGTTCTGTAGATTTATGCCGATTAAAAACTTAAGCAAAATTAACTTACCATCCACTAACCCGCCCCTCAATGGGTGGCGCCCATTCACCGCAAAATAATTAGTTCCATTCAAAATCAAAGGCACCTAGGGGAATATTGTTTTTCAAAACAATTTTAAATAGATATATGTAGCTACCACATGTCCCTTTGACCTAAAATTTTTATTAAGTACTCGATGAGTTGCTGAAACCCAACGTAAAATAATTAGTTCCATACTTGATTCATGGAACCTAAGGTATATACTACCATTTCGACAAATATATGCTGTTACGTAAGGATCCTTTGACTTAAAAAATTAAATTATGTATTAGTACAATAGGCTTGTAGTTTCACAATATGAAATAATAGTACATGTTACATAACAATTATATAAAAATATATACGACCAACCTATTAAAATAAAGGATATATGTACCCAAGTAGGCTCAATACTAGGATAACTTCTGCACCTGTATTAAGCCAATCGGGAATTTAATGTAGCATTCGTATTTACATGATTTCATACTATAAAAATTATGCTAAGAAGGAATGCAGGAAATAGGATGAAAGTCTCTGTTATACCTGTACCAATTTCATATGAAAAATACTGCTTAAACACAACGCAAAATAATTAGTTCTATTCAAAATCAATGGTACCTAGAGTAAATTGTACCTTTAAACAATTTTAAATCTAAATGTGTAGTTACCACTTATCCCTTTGACCTATAATTTTATTATGTACATGTAGAGTAGCCAAGTATTTTCACAATTAAAATTATCAGTTAACTCGTCAGGATAGTGACCAAATAAAAATACTTAGTACTACTTAAAAAAACTAAGGATGTTTGTACCCAAGTAGGCTCAACACTAGGACAACTTATGCACCTGTACTTAGCCACTCGGGAATTTAATGTAGCATTCGTATTTACATGATTTCAAACTATAAAAATCATGCTAAGAAGGAATGCAGGAAATAGGATTAAAGTCTCTGTTATGCCTGTACCAATAACATATGAAAAATACTGCTTAAACACAACGCAAAATAATTTGTTCCATTCAAAAATAATGCTACCTAGGGTAAATTGTTTCATATTCATTTAATAAATTGTTACATATTACAAACATAATAATTTAAAGGATATATATACTAAGGTAGGCCATACACTAGTACATCATCTGCACCTGTATTAACCGCTTTGGGTTTTCAATATAGAATTCGGGTTTATATGATTTAATACGGTAGAACCTCTATCTATCGTTCTTGCAAAGATCGTTTTCCTGCTTCTATTATTCGCCGTCTTTGGCCCCGAATGTAATTCCATGCTGATAACGTTTATCATTCCCACATCCATCATTCCCCGAAGTATCGTTTTCCCGCGTCGATAGTTTCCAAATCACGGTCCCCACATCACAATTCTTACATTCATTTTTTGAAAATGACGAAAACCAAAAATTTACATCGAAG
Source organism: Ceriagrion tenellum (assembly GCA_963169105.1). Classification (NCBI taxonomy): domain Eukaryota; kingdom Metazoa; phylum Arthropoda; class Insecta; order Odonata; family Coenagrionidae; genus Ceriagrion; species Ceriagrion tenellum. The sequence goes on along the minus strand of OY720638.1, from coordinate 10,755,982 downwards.
TAAGATATTTGGAATTCTGCGGCACTCCGAAGCGGGAACGGCGGAGGCTGTTAGATGACGCGATGTGTAGAACGAACGGTTAGCCCTTGCCGTCCGAGTCCCTTGTTATCTTTATGCCTCAAACTCCTTCCTAGAGGACAATTGGCATTCCTCCTTTCCTACCCAAACGAGTCCCTACCTCGCTATTTAGCATCTGCATTCCTTCGCCTTGAGCTTTTAACCTTTCTTCCTATTATCCTCTATATTTTCTCTTACCAGTAGTTGTCATACGCTTGCTCTTAGCAGCATATCAAGATCTGATATAACCCGTGTGGGTAAATATCAACGGATTTCCTAGGTCTTTGTACCAAATGTCAATGAAAATAACGGACTACGTATATATAATACTTGTTCTGTAGATTTATACCAATTAAAAACTTAAGCAAAATTAACTGACGTTCCACTAACCCGCCCCTCAGTGGGTGGGGCCCATTCACCGCAAAATAATTAGTTCCATTCAAAATCAAAGGCACCTAGGGGAATATTGTTTTTCAAAACAATTTTAAATAGATATATGTAGCTACCACATGTCCCTTTGACCTAAAATTTTTATTAAGTACTCGTAGAGTTGCTGAAACAAAAAGGTAAAATAATTAGTTCCATACTTGATTCATGGAACCTCGGTTGTATACTACCTTTTTGACAAATATATGCTGTTACGGATAGGATCCTTTGACTTAAAAAATTAAATTATGTTTTAGTACAATAGGCTTCTAGTTTCACTATAAGAAATAATAGTACATGTTACATAAAATAGAGGTTCTACCGTATTAAATCGTATAAACCCGAATTCTATATTGAAAACCCAAAGCGGTTAATACAGGTGCAGATGATGTCCTAGTGTATGGCCTACCTTAGTATATATATATCCTTTAAATTATTATGTTTTTAATATGTAACAATTTATTAAATGAATATGAAACAATTTATCCTAGGTAGCTTTATTTTTGAATGGAACAAATTATTTTGCGTTGTGTTTAAGCAGTATTTTTCATATGTTATTGGTACAGGTATAACAGAGACTTTAATCCTATTTCCTGCATTCCTTCTTAGCATGATTTTTATAGTATGAAATCATGTAATTACGATTGCTACATTAAATTCCCGAGTGGCTTAGTACAGGTGCATAAGTTGTCCTAGTATTGAGCCTACTTGGGTACAAACATCCTTAGTTTTTTTAAGTAGTACTAAGTATTTTTATTTGGTCACTATCATGACGAGTTAACTGCTATTAATAATTGTGAAAATACTTGTCTACCCTACATGTACATAATGAAATTATAGGTCAAAGGGACAAGTGGTAACTACACATTCTTATTTAAAATAGTTTAAAGAAACAAATTACTATAGGTACCGTTGATTTTGGATGGAACTAATTAATTTATGTTATTTTTAAGCAGTAATTTTCATATTCCAGTGGTACTGGTATAACACAGATTTTCATCCTGTCTATCTCCTGCATTCCTTCTTAGCATGATTTTTATAGTATGAAATCATGTAAATACGAATGCTACATTAAATTCCCGATTGGCTTAATACAGGTGCAGAAGTTGTCCTAGTATTGAGCCTACTTGGGTACATATATATTCTTTATTTTAATAGGTTGGTAATATGTATTTTTATATAATTGTTATGTAACATGTACTATTATTTCTTATTGTGAAACTACAAGCCTATTGTACTAAAACATAATTTAATTTTTTAAGTCAAAGGATCCTATCCGTAACAGCATATATTTGTCAAAAAGGTAGTATACAACCGAGGTTCCATGAATCAAGTATGGAACTAATTATTTTACCTTTTTGTTTCAGCAACTCTACGAGTACTTAATAAAAATTTTAGGTCAAAGGGACATGTGGTAGCTACATATATCTATTTAAAATTGTTTTGAAAAACAATATTCCCCTAGGTGCCTTTGATTTTGAATGGAACTAATTATTTTGCGGTGAATGGGCCCCACCCACTGAGGGGCGGGTTAGTGGAACGTCAGTTAATTTTGCTTAAGTTTTTAATTGGTATAAATCTACAGAACAAGTATTATATATACGTAGTCCGTTATTTTCATTCACATTTGGTACAAAGACCTAGGAAATCCGTTGATATTTACCCACACGGGTTATATCAGATCTTGATATGCTGCTAAGAGCGAGCGTATGACAACTACTGGTAAGAGAAAATATAGAGGATAATAGGAAGAAAGGTTAGAAGTCATAGCGAAGGAATGCGGACGTTAAATAGCGAGGTAGGGACTCGTCATGGTAGGAAAGGAGGAATGCCAATTGTCCTCTAGGAAGGAGTTTTGGGCATAAAGATAACAAGGGACTCTGATGGCAAGGACTACCCGTTCGTTTTACACATCGCGTCACCTAACACCCTCCGCCGTTCCCGCTTTGGAGTGCCACAAGAGTCCAAAAATCTTACTTCAATGTAAATATTTTTTTTTCGTCATTTTCAAAAAAATGAATGTAAGAATTGCGATGTGGGGACCGTGATTTGGAAACTATCGACGCGGGAAAACGATCCTTCAGGAAACGATGCATGTGGGAATGCTAAACTTTATTAGCAAGATACTACATTCGGGACCAAAGACGTCGAACAATAGAAGCAGGAAAACGATCAATGCAAGAACGATAGATAGAGGTATACTTGGCTACTCTACATGTACATAATAAAATTATTGGTCAAAGGGACAAGTGATAACTACACATTTATATTTAAAATTGTTTAAAAGAACAATTTATCCTAGGTAGCATTATTTTGAATGGAACAAATTATTTTGCGTTGTGTTTAAGCAGTATTTTTCATATGAAATTGCTACAGGTATAACAGAGACTTTCATCCTATTTCCTGCATTCCTTCTTAGCATGATTTTTATAGTATGAAATCATGTAAATACGAATGCTACATTAAATTCCCGAGTGGCTTAGTACAGGTGCATAAGTTGTCCTAGTATTGAGCCTACTTGGGTACAAACATCCTTAGTTTTTTTAAGTAGTACTAAGTATTTTTATTTGGTCACTATCATGACGAGTTAACTGCTATTAATAATTGTGAAAATACTTGGCTACCCTACATGTACATAATGAAATTATAGGTCAAAGGGACAAGTTGTAACTACACATTTTTATTTAAAATAGTTTAAAGAAACAATTTACTATAGGTACCGTTGATTTTGGATGGAACTAATTATTTTATGTTATTTTTAAGCAGTAATTTTCATATTCCAGTGGTACTGGTATAACACAGATTTTCATCCTGTCTATCTCCTGCATTCCTTCTTAGCATGATTTTTATAGTATGAAATCATGTAAATACGAATGCTACATTAAATTCCCGATTGGCTTAATACAGGTGCAGAAGTTGTCCTAGTATTGAGCCTACTTGGGTACATATATCCTTTATTTTAATAGGTTGGTCGTATATATTTATATATAATTGTTATGTAACATGTACTATTATTTCTTATTGTGAAACTACAAGCCTATTGTACTAAAACATAATTTAATTTTTTAAGTCAAAGGATCCTATCCGTAACAGCTTATATTTGTCAAAAAGGTAGTTAACAACCGAGGTTCCATGAATCAAGTATGGAACTAATTATTTTACGTTTTGTTTCAGCAACTCTACGAGTATTTAATAAAAATTATAGGTCATAGGGACATGTGGTAGCTACATATATCTATTTAAAATTGTTTTAAGAAACAATTTTCCTCTAGGTGCCTTTATTTTTGAATAGAACTAGATATTTTGCGTTGAATTGGCCCCACTCACTGAGGGGCGGGTTAGTGGATGATCAGTTAATTTTGCTTCAGTTTTTAATCGGCATAAATCTACAGAACAAGTATTATATATACTTAGTCCGTTATTTTTAGCTACGTTTGGTACAAAGACCTAGGAAATCCGTTGATATTTACCCACACGGGTTATATCAGATCTCGATATGCTGCTAAGAGCGAGCGTATGACAACTACTGGTAAGAGAAAATATAGAGGATAATAGGAAGAAAGGTTAGAAGTCATAGCGAAGGAATGCGGACGCTAAATAGCGAGGTAGGGACTCGTCATGGTAGGAAAGGAGGAATGCCAATTGTCCTCTAGGAAGGAGTTTTGGGCATAAAGATAACAAGGGACTCTGATGGCAAGGGCTACCCGTTCGTTTTACACATCGCGTCACCTAACACCCTCCGCCGTTCCCGCTTTGGAGTGCCACAAGAGTCCAAAAATCTTACTTCAATGTAAATATTTTTTTTTCGTCATTTTCAAAAAAATGAATGTAAGAATTGCGATGTGGGGACCGTGATTTGGAAACTATCGACGCGGGAAAACGATCCTTCAGGAAACGATGCATGTGGGAATGCTAAACTTTATTAGCAAGATACTACATTCGGGACCAAAGACGTCGAACAATAGAAGCAGGAAAACGATCAATGCAAGAACGATAGATAGAGGTATACTTGGCTACTCTACATGTACATAACAAAATTATAGGTCAAACTCCTTCCTAGAGGACAATTAGCATTCCTCCTTTCCTACCCAAACGAGTCCCTACCTCGCTATTTAGCATCTGCATTCCTTCGCCTTGAGCTTTTAACCTTTCTTCCTATTATCCTCTATATGTTCTCTTACCAGTAGTTGTCATACGCTCGCTCTTGGCACATATCGAGATCTGATATAACCCGTGTGGGTAAATATCAACGGATTTCCTTGGTGTTTGTACCAAATGTAACAGAAAATAAGGGACTAAGTATATATAATACTTGTTCTGTAGATTTATGCCGATTAAAAACTTAAGCAAAATTAACTTACCGTCCACTAACCCGCCCCTCAATGGGTGGCGCCCATTCACCGCAAAATAATTAGTTCCATTCAAAATCAAAGGCACCTAGGGGAATATTGTTTTTCAAAACAATTTTAAATAGATATATGTAGCTACCACATGTCCCTTTGACCTAAAATTTTTATTAAGTACTCGATGAGTTGCTGAAACACAACGTAAAATAATTAGTTCCATACTTGATTCATGGAACCTAAAGTATATACTACCATTTTGACAAATATATGCCGTTACGTAAAGGATCCTTTGACTTAAAAAATTAAATTATGTTTTAGTACAATAGGCTTGTAGTTTCACAATAAGAAATAATAGTACATGTTACGTAACAATTATATAAAAATATATACGACCAACCTATTAAAATAAAGGATATATGTACCCAAGTAGGCTCAATACTAGGACAACTTCTGCACCTGTATTAAGCCAATCGGGAATTATATGTAACATTCGTATTTACATGATTTCATACTATAAAAATTATGCTAAGAAGGAATGCAGGAAATAGGATGAAAGTCTCTGTTATACCTGTACCAATTTCATATGAAAAATACTGCTTAAACATAACATAAAATAATTAGTTCCATCCAAAATCAACGGTACCTATAGTAAATTGTTTCTTTAAACTATTTTAAATAAAAATGTGTAGTTACCACTTGTCCCTTTGACCTATAATTTCATTATCTACATTGAGGGTAGCCAAGTATTTTCACAATTAAAAATAGCAGTTGAGACGTCATAATAGAAACTAAATTAAAATACGTAGTACTACTTAAAAACATTAAGGATGTTTGTACCCAAGTAGGCTCAATACTAGGACAACTTATGCACCTGTACTAAGCCACTCGGGAATTTAATGTAGCATTCGTATTTACATGATTTCCTACTATAAAAATCATGCTAAGAAGGAATGCAGGAAATAGGATGAAAGTCTCTGTTACACCTGTACCAATGTCATATGAAAAATATATATTAAATAAAATTAAAGTCCGAGTCCCTTGTTATCTTTATGCCTCAAACTCCTGCCTAGAGGACAATTGGCATTCCTCCTTTCCTACCATGACGAGTCCCTACCTCGCTATTTAGCGTCCGCATTCCTTCGCTATGACTTCTAACCTTTCTTCCTATTATCCTCTATATTTTCTCTTACAAGTAGTTGTCATACGCTCGCTCTTTGCAGCATATCGAGATCTGATATAACCCGTGTGGGTAAATATCAACGGATTTCCTAGGTCTTTGTACCAAATGTGAATGAAAATAACGGACTACGTATATATAATACTTGTTCTGTAGATTTATACCAATTAAAAACTTAAGCAAAATTAACTGACGTTCCACTAACCCGCCCCTCAGTGGGTGGGGCCCATTCACCGCAAAATAATTAGTTCCATTCAAAAGCAAAGGCACCTAGGGGAATGTTGTTTTTCGAAACAATTTTAAATAGATATATGTTGCTACCACATGTCCCTTTGACCTAAAATTTTTATTAAATACTCGATGAGTTGCTGAAACAAAACTTAAAATAATTAGTTCCATACTTGATTCATGGAACCTAGGGTACATACTACCTTTTTGACAAATATATGCTGTTACGGATAGGATCTTTTGACTTAAAAAATTAAATTATGTTTTAGTACAATAGGCTTGTAGTTTCACTATAAGAAATAATAGTACATGTTACATAACAATTATATAAAAATATATACGACCAACCTATTAAAATAAAGGATATATGTACCCAAGTAGGCTCAATACTAGGACAACTTCTGCACCTGTATTAAGCCAATCGGGAATTTAATGTAGCATTCGTATTTACATGATTTCATACTATAAAAATCATGCTAAGAAGGAATGCAGGAGATAGACAGGATGAAAATCTGTGTTATACCAGAACCAATGTTACATTAAAATTACTGCTTAAACATAACGCAAAATAATTAGTTATATTCAAAATCAATGGTACCTAGAGTAAATTGTTTCTTTAAACTATTTTAAATAAAAATGTGTAGTTACAACTTGTCCCTTTGACCTATAATTTAATTATGTACATGTAGGGTAGCCAAGTATTTTCACAATTAAAAATAGCAGTTGAGACGTCATAATAGAAACTAAATTAAAATACGTAGTACTACTTAAAAACATTAAGGATGTTTGTACCCAAGTAGGCTCAATACTAGGACAACTTGTGCACCTGTACTAAGCCACTCGGGAATTTAATGTAGCATTCGTATTTACATGATTTCATACTATAAAAATCATGCTAAGAAGGAATGCAGGAAATAGGATGAAAGTCTCTGTTATACCTGTACCAATAACATATGTAAAATACTGCTTAAGCAAATCGCAAAATAATTTGTTCCATTCAAAAATAATGCTACCTAGGATAAATTGTTTCATATTCATTTAATAAATTGTTACATATTACTAACATAATAATTTAAAGGATATATATACTAAGGTAGGCCATACACTAAGACATCATCTGCACCTGTATTAACCGCTTTGGGTTTTCAATATAGAATTCGGGTTTATATGATTTAATACGGTAGAACCTCTACCTATCGTTCTTGCATTGATCGTTTTCCTGCTTCTATTGTTCGCCGTCTTTGGCCCCGAATGTAATTCCATGCTGATAACGTTTATCATTCCCACATCCATCGTTCCCCGAATTATCGTTTTCCCGCGTCAATAGTTTCCAAATCACGGTCCCCACATCACAATTCTTACATTAATTTTTTGAAAATGACGAAAACCAAAAATTTACATCGAAGTAAGATTTTTGGAATTCTGCGGCACTCCGAAGCGGGAACGGTGGAGGCTGTTAGATGACGCGATGTGTAGAACGAACGGTTAGCCCTTGCCGTCCGAGTCACTTGTTATCATTTTGCCCCAAACTCCTTCCTAGAGGACAATTGGCATTCCTCCTTTCCCACCCAAACGAGTCCCTACCTCGCTATTTAGCATCTGCATTCCTTTGCCTTGAGCTTTTAACCTTTCTTCCTATTATCCTCTATATGTTCTCTTACCAGTAGTTGTCATACGCTCGCTCTCGGCACCATATCGATTTCTGATATAACCCATGTGGGTAAATATCAACGGATTTCCTAAGTGTTTGTACCAAACGTAGCTAAAAATAACGGACTAAGTATATATAATACTTGTTCTGTAGATTTATGCCGATTAAAAACTGAAGCAAAATTAACTGATCATCCACTAACCCGCCCCTCAGTGAGTGATCTAGTTCTATTCAAAAACAAAGGCACCTAGAGGAAAATTGTTTCTTAAAACAATTTTAAATAGATATATGTAGCTACCACATGTCCCTATGACCTATAATTTTTATTAAATACTCGTAGAGTTGCTGAAACAAAACGTAAAATAATTAGTTCCATACTTGATTCATGGAACCTCGGTTGTATACTACCTTTTTGACAAATATATGCTGTTACGGATAGGATCCTTTGACTTAAAAAATTAAATTATGTTTTAGTAAAATAAGCTTGTAATTTCACAATAATAAATAATAGTACATGTTACATAACAATTATATAAAAATATATACGACCAACCTATTAAAATAAAGGATATATGTACCCAAGTAGGCTCAATACTAGGACAACTTCTGCACCTGTATTAAGCCAATCGGGAATTTAATGTAGCATTCGTATTTACATGATTTCATACTATAAAAATCATGCTAAGAAGGAATGCAGGAGATAGACAGGGTGAAAATTTTTGTTATACCAGTACCACTGGAATATGAAAATTACTGCTTAAAAATAACATAAAATAATTAGTTCCATCCAAAATCAACGGTACCTATAGTAAATTGTTTCTTTAAACTATTTTAAATAAAAATGTGTAGTTACAACTTGTCCCTTTGACCTATAATTTCATTATGTACATGTAGGGTAGCCAAGTATTTTCACAATTAAAAATAGCAGTTGAGACGTCATAATAGAAACTAAATTAAAATACGTAGTACTACTTAAAAACATTAAGGATGTTTGTACCCAAGTAGGCTCAATACTAGGACAACTTATGCACCTGTACTAAGCCACTCGGGAATTTAATGTAGCATTCGTATTTACATGATTTCATACTATAAAAATCATGCTAAGAAGGAATGCAGGAAATAGGATGAAAGTCTCTGTTATACCTGTAGCAATTTCATATGAAAAATACTGCTTAAACACAACGCAAAATAATTTGTTCCATTCAAAATAATGCTACCTAGGATAAATTGTTCTTTTAAACAATTTTAAATATAAATGTGTAGTTATCACTTGTCCCTTTGACCAATAATTTTATTATGTACATGTAGAGTAGCCAAGTATACCTCTATCTATCGTTCTTGCATTGATCGTTTTCCTGCTTCTATTGTTCGACGTCTTTGGTCCCAAATGTAGTATCTTGCTAATAAAGTTTAGCATTCCCACATGCATAGTTTCCTGAAGGATCGTTTTCCCGCGTCGATAGTTTCCAAATCACGGTCCCCACATCGCAATTCTTACATTCATTTTTTTGAAAATGACGAAAAAAAAATATTTACATTGAAGTAAGATTTTTGGACTCTTGTGGCACTAAAAAGCGGGAACAGCGGAGGGTGTTAGGTGACGCGATGTGTAAAACGAACGGGTAGCCCTTGCCATCAGAGTCCCTTGTTATCTTTATGCCCAAAACTCCTTCCTAGAGGACAATTGGCATTCCTCCTTTCCTACCATGACGAGTCCCTACCTCGCTATTTAGCGTCCGCATTCCTTCGCTATGACTTCTAACCTTTCTTCCTATTATCCTCTATATTTTCTCTTACCAGTAGTTGTCATACGCTCGCTCTTAGCAGCATATCAAGATCTGATATAACCCGTGTGATAAATATCAACGGATTTCCTAGGTCTTTGTACCAAATGTGAATGAAAATAACGGACTACGTATATATAATACTTGTTCTGTAGATTTATACCAATTAAAAACTTAAGCAAAATTAACTGACGTTCCACTAACCCGCCCCTCAGTGGGTGGGGCCCATTCACCGCAAAATAATTAGTTCCATTCAAAAGCAAAGGCACCTAGGGGAATGTTGTTTTTCGAAACAATTTTAAATAGATATATGTTGCTACCACATGTCCCTTTGACCTAAAATTTTTATTAAATACTCGATGAGTTGCTGAAACAAAACTTAAAATAATTAGTTCCATACTTGATTCATGGAACCTAGGGTACATACTACCTTTTTGACAAATATATGCTGTTACGGATAGGATCTTTTGACTTAAAAAATTAAATTATGTTTTAGTACAATAGGCTTGTAGTTTCACTATAAGAAATAATAGTACATGTTACATAACAATTATATAAAAATATATACGACCAACCTATTAAAATAAAGGATATATGTACCCAAGTAGGCTCAATACTAGGACAACTTCTGCACCTGTATTAAGCCAATCGGGAATTTAATGTAGCATTCGTATTTACATGATTTCATACTATAAAAATCATGCTAAGAAGGAATGCAGGAGATAGACAGGATGAAAATCTGTGTTATACCAGAACCAATGTTACATTAAAATTACTGCTTAAACATAACGCAAAATAATTAGTTATATTCAAAATCAATGGTACCTAGAGTAAATTGTTTCTTTAAACTATTTTAAATAAAAATGTGTAGTTACAACTTGTCCCTTTGACCTATAATTTAATTATGTACATGTAGGGTAGCCAAGTATTTTCACAATTAAAAATAGCAGTTGAGACGTCATAATAGAAACTAAATTAAAATACGTAGTACTACTTAAAAACATTAAGGATGTTTGTACCCAAGTAGGCTCAATACTAGGACAACTTGTGCACCTGTACTAAGCCACTCGGGAATTTAATGTAGCATTCGTATTTACATGATTTCATACTATAAAAATCATGCTAAGAAGGAATGCAGGAAATAGGATGAAAGTCTCTGTTATACCTGTACCAATAACATATGTAAAATACTGCTTAAGCAAATCGCAAAATAATTTGTTCCATTCAAAAATAATGCTACCTAGGATAAATTGTTTCATATTCATTTAATAAATTGTTACATATTACTAACATAATAATTTAAAGGATATATATACTAAGGTAGGCCATACACTAAGACATCATCTGCACCTGTATTAACCGCTTTGGGTTTTCAATATAGAATTCGGGTTTATATGATTTAATACGGTAGAACCTCTACCTATCGTTCTTGCATTGATCGTTTTCCTGCTTCTATTGTTCGCCGTCTTTGGCCCCGAATGTAATTCCATGCTGATAACGTTTATCATTCCCACATCCATCGTTCCCCGAAGTATCGTTTTCCCGCGTCAATAATTTCCAAATCACGGTCCCCACATCACAATTCTTACATTAATTTTTTGAAAATGACGAAAACCAAAAATTTACATCGAAGTAAGATTTTTGGAATTCTGCGGCACTCCGAAGCGGGAACGGTGGAGGCTGTTAGATGACGCGATGTGTAGAACGAACGGTTAGCCCTTGCCGTCCGAGTCACTTGTTATCATTTTGCCCCAAACTCCTTCCTAGAGGACAATTGGCATTCCTCCTTTCCCACCCAAACGAGTCCCTACCTCGCTATTTAGCATCTGCATTCCTTTGCCTTGAGCTTTTAACCTTTCTTCCTATTATCCTCTATATGTTCTCTTACCAGTAGTTGTCATACGCTCGCTCTCGGCACCATATCGATTTCTGATATAACCCATGTGGGTAAATATCAACGGATTTCCTAAGTGTTTGCACCAAACGTAGCTAAAAATAACGGACTAAGTATATATAATACTTGTTCTGTAGATTTATGCCGATTAAAAACTGAAGCAAAATAAACTGATCATCCACTAACCCGCCCCTCAGTGAGTGGGGCCAATTCAACGCAAAATATCTAGTTCTATTCAAAAACAAAGGCACCTAGAGGAAAATTGTTTCTTAAAACAATTTTAAATAGATATATGTAGCTACCACATGTCCCTATGACCTATAATTTTTATTAAATACTCGTAGAGTTGCTGAAACAAAACGTAAAATAATTAGTTCCATACTTGATTCATGGAACCTCGGTTGTATACTACCTTTTTGACAAATATATGCTGTTACGGATAGGATCCTTTGACTTAAAAAATTAAATTATGTTTTAGTAAAATAAGCTTGTAATATCACAATAATAAATAATAGTACATGTTACATAACAATTATATAAAAATATATACGACCAACCTATTAAAATAAAGGATATATGTACCCAAGTAGGCTCAATACTAGGACAACTTCTGCACCTGTATTAAGCCAATCGGGAATTTAATGTAGCATTCGTATTTACATGATTTCATACTATAAAAATCATGCTAAGAAGGAATGCAGGAGATAGACAGGGTGAAAATTTTTGCTATACCAGTACCACTGGAATATGAAAATTACTGCTTAAAAATAACATAAAATAATTAGTTCCATCCAAAATCAACGGTACCTATAGTAAATTGTTTCTTTAAACTATTTTAAATAAAAATGTGTAGTTACAACTTGTCCCTTTGACCTATAATTTCATTATGTACATGTAGGGTAGCCAAGTATTTTCACAATTAAAAATAGCAGTTGAGACGTCATAATAGAAACTAAATTAAAATACGTAGTACTACTTAAAAACATTAAGGATGTTTGTACCCAAGTAGGCTCAATACTAGGACAACTTATGCACCTGTACTAAGCCACTCGGGAATTTAATGTAGCATTCGTATTTACATGATTTCATACTATAAAAATCATGCTAAGAAGGAATGCAGGAAATAGGATGAAAGTCTCTGTTATACCTGTAGCAATTTCATATGAAAAATACTGCTTAAACACAACGCAAAATAATTTGTTCCATTCAAAATAATGCTACCTAGGATAAATTGTTCTTTTAAACAATTTTAAATATAAATGTGTAGTTATCACTTGTCCCTTTGACCAATAATTTTATTATGTACATGTAGAGTAGCCAAGTATACCTCTATCTATCGTTCTTGCATTGATCGTTTTCCTGCTTCTATTGTTCGACGTCTTTGGTCCCAAATGTAGTATCTTGCTAATAAAGTTTAGCATTCCCACATGCATAGTTTCCTGAAGGATCGTTTTCCCGCGTCGATAGTTTCCAAATCACGGTCCCCACATCGCAATTCTTACATTCATTTTTTTGAAAATGACGAAAAAAAAATATTTACATTGAAGTAAGATTTTTGGACTCTTGTGGCACTAAAAAGCGGGAACAGCGGAGGGTGTTAGGTGACGCGATGTGTAAAACGAACGGGTAGCCCTTGCCATCAGAGTCCCTTGTTATCTTTATGCCCAAAACTCCTTCCTAGAGGACAATTGGCATTCCTCCTTTCCTACTATGACGAGTCCCTACCTGGCTATTTAGCCTCCGCATTCCTTCGCTATGACTTCTAACCTTTCTTCCTATTATCCTCTATATTTTCTCTTACCAGTAGTTGTCATACGCTCGCTCTTAGCAGCATATCAAGATCTGATATAACCCGTGTGGGTAAATATCAACGGATTTCCTAGGTCTTTGTACCAAATGTGAATGAAAATAACGGACTACGTATATATAATACTTGTTCTGTAGATTTATACCAATTAAAAACTTAAGCAAAATTAACTGACGTTCCACTAACCCGCCCCTCAGTGGGTGGGGCCCATTCACCGCAAAATAATTAGTTCCATTCAAAATCAAAGGCACCTAGGGGAATATTGTTTTTCAAAACAATTTTAAATAGATATATGTAGCTACCACATGTCCCTTTGACCTAAAATTTTTATTAAGTACTCGATGAGTTGCTGAAACAAAACGTAAAATAATTAGTTCCATACTTGATTCATGGAACCTAGGGTATATACTACCATTTTGACAAATATATGCTGTTACGTAAAGGATCCTTTGACTTAAAAAATTAAATTATGTTTTAGTACAATAGGCTTGTAGTTTCACAATAAGAAATAATAGTATATGTTACATAACAATTATATAAAAATATATACGACCAACCTATTAAAATAAAGGATATATGTACCCAAGTAGGCTCAATACTAGGACAACTTCTGCACCTGCATTAAGCCAATCGGGAATTTAATGTAGCATTCGTATTTACATGATTTCATACTATAAAAATCATGCTAAGAAGGAATGCAGGAAATAGGATGAAAGTCTCTGTTATACCTGTACCAATTTCATATGAAAAATACTGCTTAAACATAACATAAAATAATTAGTTCCATCCAAAATCAACGGTACCTATAGTAAATTGTTTCTTTAAACTATTTTTAATAAAAATGTGTAGTTACCACTTGTCGCTTTGACCTATAATTTCATTATGTACATGTAGGGTAGCCAAATATTTTCACAATTAAAAATAGCAGTTGAGACGTCATAATAGAAACTAAATTAAAATACGTAGTACTACTTAAAAACATTAAGGATGTTTGTACCCAAGTAGGCTCAATACTAGGACAACTTATGCACCTGTACTAAGCCACTCGGGAATTTTATGTAGCATTCGTATTTACATGATTTCATACTATAAAAATCATGCTAAGAAGGAATGCAGGAAATAGGATGAAAGTCTCTGTTATACCTGTACCAAAAACATATGTAAAATACTGCTTAAGCAAATCGCAAAATAATTTGTTCCATTCAAAAATAATGCTACCTAGGATAAATTTTTTCATATTCATTTAATAATTTGTTACATATTACAAACATAATAATTTAAAGGATATATATACTAAGGTAGGCCATACACTAACACATCATCTGCACCTGTATTAACCGCTTTGGGTTTTCAATATAGAATTCGGGTTTATATGATTTAATACGGTAGAACCTCTACCTATCGTTCTTGCATTGATCGTTTTCCTGCTTCTATTGTTCGCCGTCTTTGGCCCCGAATGTAATGCCATGCTGATAACGTTTATCATTCCCACATCCATCGTTCCCCGAAGTATCGTTTTCCCGCGTCGATAGTTTCCAAATCACGGTCCCCACATCACAATTCTTACATTCATTTTTTGAAAATGACGAAAACCAAAAATTTACATCGAAGTAAGATTTTTGGAATTCTGCGGCACTCCGAAGCGGGAACGGCAAAAGGTGTTATGTGACGCGATGTGTAGAACTAACGGTTAGCCCTTGCCGTCCAAGTCCCTTGTTATCTTTATTCCCCAAACTCCTTCCTAGTGGACAATTGGCATTCCTCCTTTCCTACCCAAACGAGTCCCTACCTCGCTATTTAGCATCTGCATTCCTTCGCCTTGAGCTTTTAACCTTTCTTCCTATTATCCTCTATATGTTCTCTTACCAGTAGTTGTCATACGCTCGCTCTTAGCAGCATATCAAGATCTGATATAACCCGTGTGGGTAAATATCAACGGATTTCCTAGGACTTCGTACCAAATGTGAATGAAAATAACGGACTACGTATATATAATACTTGTTCTGTAGATTTATACCAATTAAAAACTTAAGCAAAATTAACTGACGTTCCACTAACCCGCCCCTCAGTGGGTGGGGCCCATTCACCGCAAAATAATTAGTTCCATTCAAAATCAAAGGCACCTAGGGGAATATTGTTTTTCAAAACAATTTTAAATAGATATATGTAGCTACCACATGTCCCTATGACCTAAAATTTTTATTAAGTACTCGTAGAGTTGCTGAAACAAAAAGGTAAAATAATTAGTTCCATACTTGATTCATGGAACCTCGTTTGTATACTACCTTTTTGACAAATATATGCTGTTACGGATAGGATCCTTTGACTTAAAAAATTAAATTATGTTTTAGTACAATAGGCTTCTAGTTTCACTATAAGAAATAATAGTACATGTTACATAACAATTATATAAAAATACATATTACCAACCTATTAAAATAAAGAATATATATGTACCCAAGTAGGCTCAATACTAGGACAACTTCTGCACCTGTATTAAGCCAATCGGGAATTTTATGTAGCATTCGTATTTACATGATTTCATACTATAAAAATCATGCTAAGAAGGAATGCAGGAGATAGACAGGATGAAAATCTGTGTTATACCAGTACCACTGGAATATGAAAATTACTGCTTAAAAATAACATAAAATAATTAGTTCCATCCAAAATCAACGGTACCTATAGTAAATTGTTTCTTTAAACAATTTTAAATCTAAATGTGTAGTTACCACTTGTCCCTTTGACCTATAATTTTATTATGTACATGTAGAGTAGCCAAGTATTTTCACAATTAAAAATAGCAGTTGAGACGTCATAATAGAAACTAAATTAAAATACGTAGTACTATTTAAAAACATTAAGGATGTTTGTACCCAAGTAGGCTCAATACTAGGACAACTTATGCACCTGTACTAAGCCACTCGGGAATTTAATGTAGCAATCGTAATTACATGATTTCATACTATAAAAATCATGCTAAGAAGGAATGCAGGAAATAGGATTAAAGTCTCTGTTATACCTGTACCAATAACATATGAAAAATACTGCTTAAACACAACGCAAAATAATTTGTTCCATTCAAAAATATTTTTACCTAGGATAAATTGTTTCATATTCATTTAATAAATTGTGACATATTACAAACATAATAATTTAAAGGATATATATACTAAGGTAGGCCATACACTAGGACATCATCTGCACCTGTATTAACCGCTTTGGGTTTTCAATATAGAATTCGGGTTTATATGATTTAATACGGTAGAACCTCTATCTTTCGTTCTTGCATTGATCGTTTTCCTGCTTCCATTGTTCGCCGTCTTTGGTCCCGAATGTAGTTCCATGCTGATAACGATTAGCATTCCCACATCCATCGTTCCACGAAGTATCATTTTCCCGCGTCAAAAGTTTCCAAGTCACGGTCGCCATATCGCAATTCTTACATTCATTGTTTGGAAATGATGAAAACTCAAAATTTACAGCGAAGTGAGATTTTTGGATTTCTGCGGCACTCCAAAGCGGGAACGGCGGAGGGTGTTAGATGACGCGATGTGTAGAACGAACGGTTAGCCCTTGCCGTCCGAGTCCCTTGTTATCTTTATGCCTCAAACTCCTTCCTAGAGGACAATTAGCATTCCTCCTTTCCTACCCAAACGAGTCCCTACCTCGCTATTTAGCATCTGCATTCCTTCGCCTTGAGCTTTTAACCTTTCTTCCTATTATCCTCTATATGTTCTCTTACCAGTAGTTGTCATACGCTCGCTCTTGGCACATATCGAGATCTGATATAACCCGTGTGGGTAAATATCAACGGATTTCCTTGGTGTTTGTACCAAATGTAACAGAAAATAAGGGACTAAGTATATATAATACTTGTTCTGTAGATTTATGCCGATTAAAAACTTAAGCAAAATTAACTTACCATCCACTAACCCGCCCCTCAATGGGTGACGCCCATTCACCGCAAAATAATTAGTTCCATTCAAAATCAAAGGCACCTAGGGGAATATTGTTTTTCAAAACAATTTTAAATAGATATATGTAGCTACCACATGTCCCTTTGACCTAAAATTTTTATTAAGTACTCGATGAGTTGCTGAAACACAACGTAAAATAATTAGTTCCATACTTGATTCATGGAACCTAGGGTATATACTACCATTTTGACAAATATATGCCGTTACGTAAAGGATCCTTTGACTTAAAAAATTAAATTATGTTTTAGTACAATAGGCTTGTAGTTTCACAATAAGAAATAATAGTACATGTTACATAACAATTATTTAAAAATATATACGACCAACCTATTAAAATAAAGGATATATGTACCCAAGTAAGCTCAATACTAGGACAACTTCTGAACCGGTATTAAGCCAATCGGGAATTTAATGTAGCATTCGTATTTACATGATTTCATACTATAAAAATTATGCTAAGAAGGAATGCAGGAAATAGGATGAAAGTCTCTGTTATATCTGTACCAATTTCATATGAAAAATACTGCTTAAACACAACGCAAAATAATTTGTTCCATTCAAAAATAAAGCTACCTAGGATAAATTGTTTCATATTCATTTAATAAATTGTGACATATTACAAACATAATAATTTAAAGGATATATATACTAAGGTAGGCCATACACTAGGACATCATCTGCACCTGTATTAACCGCTTTGGGTTTTCAATATAGAATTCGGGTTTATATGATTTAATACGGTAGAACCTCTACCTATCGTTCTTGCATTGATCGTATTCCTGCTTCTATTGTTCGCCGTCTTTGGCCCCGAATGTAATTCCATGCTGATAACGTTTATCATTCCCACATCCATCGTTCCCCGAAGTATCGTTTTCCCGCGTCGATAGTTTCCAAATCACGGTCCCCACATCACAATTCTTACATTCATTTTTTGAAAATGACGAAAACAAAAAATTTACATCAAAGTAAGATTTTTGGAATTCTGCGGCACTCCGAAGCGGGAACGGCGGAGGCTGTTAGATGACGCGATGTGTAGAACTAACGGTTAGCCCTTGCCGTCCAAGTCCCTTGTTATCTTTATTCCCCAAACTCCTTCCTAGTGGACAATTGGCATTCCTCCTTTCCTACCCAAACGAGTCCCTACCTCGCTATTTAGCATCTGCATTCCTTCGCCTTGAGCTTTTAACCTTTCTTCCTATTATCCTCTATATGTTCTCTTACCAGTAGTTGTAATACGCTCGCTCTCGGCACCATATCGATTTCTGATATAACCCATGTGGGTAAATATCAACGGATTTCCTAAGTGTTTGTACCAAACGTAGCTAAAAATAACGGACTAAGTATATATAATACTTGTTCTGTAGATTTATACCGATTAAAAACTTAAGCAAAATTAACTGACGATCCACTAACCCGCCCCTCAGTGGGTGGGGCCCATTCACCGCAAAATAATTAGTTCCATTCAAAATCAAAGGCACCTAGGGGAATATTGTTTTTCAAAACAATTTTAAATAGATATATGTAGCTACCACATGTCCCTTTGACCTAAAATTTTTATTAAGTACTCGTAGAGTTGCTGAAACAAAAAGGTAAAATAATTAGTTCCATACTTGATTCATGGAACCTCGGTTGTATACTACCTTTTTGACAAATATATGCTGTTACGGATAGGATCCTTTAACTTAAAAAATTAAATTATGTTTTAGTACAATAGGCTTCTAGTTTCACTATTAGAAATAATAGTACATGTTACATAACAATTATATAAAAATACATATTACCAACTTATTAAAATAAAGAATATATATGTACCCAAGTAGGCTCAATACTAGGACAACTTCTGCACCTGTATTAAGCCAATCGGGAATTTAATGTAGCATTCGTATTTACATGATTTCATACTATAAAAATCATGCTAAGAAGGAATGCAGGAGATAGACAGGATGAAAATCTGTTTTATACCAGTACCACTGGAATATGAAAATTACTGCTTAAAAATAACATAAAATAATTAGTTCCATCCAAAATCAACGGTACCTATAGTAAATTGTTTCTTTAAACTATTTTAAATAAGAATGTGTAGTTACCACTTGTCCCTTTGACCTATAATTTCATTATGTACATGTAGGGTAGCCAAGTATTTTCACAATTATTAATAGCAGTTAACCCGTCATGATAGTGACCAAATAAAAATACTTAGTACTACTTAAAAAAACTAAGGATGTTTGTACCCAAGTAGGCTCAATACTAGGACAACTTATGCACCTGTACTAAGCCACTCGGGAATTTAATGTAGCATTCGTATTTACATGATTTCAAACTATAAAAATCATGCTAAGAAGGAATGCAGGAAATAGGATTAAAGTCTCTGTTATACCTGTACCAATAACATATGGAAAATACTGCTAAAACACAACGCAAAATAATTTGTTCCATTCAAAAATAAAGCTACCTAGGATAAATTGTTTCATATTCATTTAATAAATTGTTACATATTACAAACATTATAATTTAAAGGATATATATTCTAAGGTAGGCCATACACTAGGACATCATCTGCACCTGTATTAACCGCTTTGGGTTTTCAATATAGAATTCGGGTTTATATGATTTAATACGGTAGAACCTCTATCTATCGTTCTTGCAAAGATCGTTTTCCTGCTTCTATTGTTCGCCGTCTTTGGCCCCGAATGTAATTCCATGCTGATAACGTTTATCATTCCCACATCCATCGTTCCCCGAAGTATCGTTTTCCCGCGTCGATAGTTTCCAAATCACGGTCCCCACATCACAATTCTTACATTCATTTTTTGAAAATGACGAAAACCAAAAATTTACATCGAAGTAAGATTTTTGGAATTCTGCGGCACTCCGAAGCGGGAACGGCGGAGGCTGTTAGATGACGCGATGTGTAGAACTAACGGTTAGCCCTTGCCGTCCAAGTCCCTTGTTATCTTTATTCCCCAAACTCCTTCCTAGTGGACAATTGGCATTCCTCCTTTCCTAGCCAAACGAGTCCCTACCTTGCTATTTAGCATCTGCATTCCTTCGCCTTGAGCTTTTAACCTTTCTTCCTATTATCCTCTATATGTTCTCTTACCAGTAGTTGTCATACGCTCGCCCTTGGCACATATCGAGATCTGATATAACCCGTGTGGGTAAATATCAATGGATTTCCTTGGTGTTTCTACCAAATGTAACAGAAAATAAGGGACTAAGTATATATAATACTTGTTCTGTACATTTATGCCGATTAAAAACTTAAGCAAAATTAACTTACCATCCACTAACCCGCCCCTCAATGGGTGGCGCCCATTCACCGCAAAATAATTAGTTCCATTCAAAATCAAAGGCACCTAGGGGAATATTGTTTTTCAAAACAATTTTAAATAGATATATGTAGCTACCACATGTCCCTTTGACCTTAAATTTTTATTAAGTACTCGTAGAGTTGCTGAAACACAACGTAAAATAATTAGTTCCATACTTGATTCATGGAACCTAGGGTATATACTACCATTTTGACAAATATATGCCGTGACGTAAATGATCCTTTGACTTAAAAAATTAAATTATGTTATAGTACAATAGGCTTGTAGTTTCACAATAAGAAATAATAGTACATGTTACATAACAATTATATAAAAATATATACGACCAACCTATTAAAATAAAGGATATATGTACCCAAGTAGGCTCAATACTAGGACAACTTCTGCACCTGTATTAAGCCAATCGGGAATTATATGTAGCATTCGTATTTACATGATTTCATACTATAAAAATTATGCTAAGAAGGAATGCAGGAAATAGGATGAAAGTCTCTGTTATGCCTGTACCAATTTCATATGAAAAATACTGCTTAAACATAACATAAAATAATTAGTTCCATCCAAAATCAACGGTACCTATAGTAAATTGTTTCTTTAAACTATTTTAAATAAAAATGTGTAGTTACCACTTGTCCCTTTGACCTATAATTTCATTATCTACATGTAGGGTAGCCAAGTATTTTCACAATTAAAAATAGCAGTTGAGACGTCATAATAGAAACTAAATTAAAATACGTAGTACTACTTAAAAACATTAAGGATGTTTGTACCCAAGTAGGCTCAATACTAGGACAACTTATGCACCTGTACTAAGCCACTCGGGAATTTAATGTAGCATTCGTATTTACATGATTTCATACTATAAAAATCATGCTAAGAAGGAATGCAGGAAATAGGATGAAAGTCTCTGTTATACCTGTACCAATGTCATATGAAAAATATATATTAAATAAAATTAAAGTCCGAGTCCCTTGTTATCTTTATGCCTCAAACTCCTGCCTAGAGGACAATTGGCATTCCTCCTTTCCTACCATGACGAGTCCCTACCTCGCTATTTAGCGTCCGCATTCCTTCGCTATGACTTCTAACCTTTCTTCCTATTATCCTCTATATTTTCTCTTACAAGTAGTTGTCATACGCTCGCTCTTTGCAGCATATCGAGATCTGATATAACCCGTGTGGGTAAATATCAACGGATTTCCTAGGTCTTTGTACCAAATGTGACTGAAAATAAGGGACTAAGTATATATAATACTTGTCCTGTAGATTTATGCCGATTAAAAACTTAAGCAAAATTAACTTACCATCCACTAACCCGCCCCTCAATGGGTGGCGCCCATTCACCGCAAAATAATTAGTTCCATTCAAAATCAAAGGCACCTAGGGGAATATTGTTTTTCAAAACAATTTTAAATAGATATATGTAGCTACCACATGTCCCTTTGACCTAAAATTTTTATTAAGTACTCGATGAGTTGCTGAAACACAACGTAAAATAATTAGTTCCATACTTGATTCATGGAACCTAGGGTATATACTACCATTTTGACAAATATATGCCGTTACGTAAATGATCCTTTGACTTAAAAAATTAAATTATGTTTTAGTACAATAGGCTTGTAGTTTCACAATAAGAAATAATAGTACATGTTACATAACAATTATATAAAAATATATACGACCAACCTATTAAAATAAAGGATATATGTACCCAAGTAGGCTCAATACTAGGACAACTTCTGCACCTGTATTAAGCCAATCGGGAATTTAATGTAGCATTCGTATTTACATGATTTCATACTATAAAAATCATGCTAAGAAGGAATGCAGGAGATAGACAGGATGAAAATCTGTGTTATACCAGAACCAATGTTACCTTAAAATTACTGCTTAAAAATAACGCAAAATAATTAGTTATATTCAAAATCAATGGTACCTAGAGTAAATTGTTTCTTTAAACTATTTTAAATAAAAATGTGTAGTTACCACTTGTCCCTTTGACCTATAATTTCATTATCTACATGTAGGGTAGCCAAGTATTTTCACAATTAAAAATAGCAGTTGAGACGTCATAATAGAAACTAAATTAAAATACGTAGTACTACTTAAAAACATTAAGGATGTTTGTACCCAAGTAGGCTCAATACTAGGACAACTTATGCACCTGTACTAAGCCACTCGGGAATTTAATGTAGCATTCGTATTTACATGATTTCATACTATAAAAATCATGCTAAGAAGGAATGCAGGAAATAGGATGAAAGTCTCTGTTATACCTGTAGCAATTTCATATGAAAAATACTGCTTAAACACAACGCAAAATAATTTGTTCCATTCAAAATAATTCTACCTAGGATAAATTGTTCTTTTAAACAATTTTAAATATAAATGTGTAGTTACCACTTGTCCCTATGACCTATAATTTCATTATGTAGATGTAGGGTAGCCAAGTATTTTCACAATTAAAAATAGCAGTCAACTCGTCATGATAGTGACCAAATAAAAATACTTAGTACTACTTAATAAAACTAAGGATGTTTTTACCCAAGTAGGCTCAACACTAGGACAACTTATGCACCTGTACTAAGCTACTCGGGAATTTAATGTAGCAATCGTATTTACATGATTTCATACTATAAAAATCATGATAAGAAGGAATGCAGGAAATAGGATTAAAGTCTCTGTTATACCTGTACCAATAACATATGAAAAATACTGCTTAAACACAACGCAAAATAATTTGTTCCATTCAAAAATAATGCTACCTAGGGTAAATTGTTTCATATTCATTTAATAAATTGTTACATATTACAAACATAATAATTTAAAGGATATATATACTAAGGTAGGCCATACACTAAGACATCATCTGCACCTGTATTAACCGCTTTGGGTTTTCAATATAGAATTCAGGTTTATATGATTTAATACGGTAGAACCTCTATCTATCGTTCTTGCAAAGATCGTTTTCCTGCTTCTATTGTTCGCCGTCTTTGGCCCCGAATGTAATTCCATGCTGATAACGTTTATCATTCCCACATCCATCGTTCCCCGAAGTATCGTTTTCCCGCGTCGATAGTTTCCAAGTCACGGTCGCCATATCGCAATTCTTACATTCATTGTTTGAAAATGACGAAAACTCAAAATTTACAGCGAAGTGAGATTTTTGGATTTCTGCGGCACTCCGAAGCAGGAACGGCGGAGGGTGTTAGATGACGCGATGTGTAGAACGAACGGTTAGCCCTTGCCGTCCGAGTCCCTTGTTATCTTTATGCCTCAAACTCCTTCCTAGAGGACAATTAGCATTCCTCCTTTCCTACCCAAACGAGTCCCTACCTCGCTATTTAGCATCTGCATTCCTTCGCCTTGAGCTTTTAACCTTTCTTCCTATTATCCTCTATATGTTCTCTTACCAGTAGTTGTCATACGCTCGCTCTTGGCAAATATCGAGATCTGATATAACCCGTGTGGGTAAATATCAACGGATTTCCTTGGTGTTTGTACCAAATGTAACAGAAAATAAGGGACTAAGTATATATAATACTTGTTCTGTACATTTATGCCGATTAAAAACTTAAGCAAAATTAACTTACCATCCACTAACCCGCCCCTCAATGGGTGGCGCCCATTCACCGCAAAATAATTAGTTCCATTCAAAATCAAAGGCACCTAGGGGAATATTGTTTTTCAAAACAATTTTAAATAGATATATGTAGCTACCACATGTCCCTTTGACCTAAAATTTTTATAAAGAACTCGATGAGTTGCTGAAACACAACGTAAAATAATTAGTTCCATACTTGATTCATGGAACCTAAGGTATATACTACCATTTTGACAAATATATGCCGTTACGTAAAGCATCCTTTGACTTAAAAAATTAAATTATGTATTAGTACAATAGGCTTGTAGTTTCACAATATGAAATAATAGTACATGTTACATAACAATTATATAAAAATATATACGACCAACCTATTAAAATAAAGGATATATGTACCCAAGTAGGCTCAATACTAGAATAACTTCTGCACCTGTATTAAGCCAATCGGGAATTTAATGTAGCATTCGTATTTACATGATTTCATACTATAAAAATTATGCTAAGAAGGAATGCAGGAAATAGGATGAAAGTCTCTGTTATACCTGTACCAATTTCATATGAAAAATACTGCTTAAACATAACATAAAATAATTAGTTCCATCCAAAATCAATGGTACCTAGAGTAAATTGTACCTTTAAACAATTTTAAATCTAAATGTGTAGTTACCACTTGTCCCTTTGACCTATAATTTTATTATGTACATGTAGAGTAGCCAAGTATTTTCACAATTAAAAATATCAGTTAACTCGTCAGGATAGTGACCAAATAAAAATACTTAGTACTACTTAAAAAAACTAAGGATGTTTGTACCCAAGTAGGCTCAACACTAGGACAACTTATGCACCTGTACTAAGCCACTCGGGAATTTAATGTAGCATTCGTATTTACATGATTTCAAACTATAAAAATCATGCTAAGAAGGAATGCAGGAAATAGGATTAAAGTCTCTGTTATACCTGTACCAATAACATATGAAAAATACTGCTTAAACACAACGCAAAATAATTTGTTCCATTCAAAAATAATTTTACCTAGGATAAATTGTTTCATATTCATTTAATAAATTGTTACATATTACAAACATAATAATTTAAAGGATATATATACTAAGGTAGGCCATACACTAGGACATCATCTGCACCTGTATTAACCGCTTTGGGTTTTCAATATAGAATTCGGGTTTATATGATTTAATACGGTAGAACCTCTATCTATCGTTCTTGCATTGATCGTTTTCCTGCTTCTATTGTTCGCCGTCTTTGGCCCCGAATGTAATTCCATGCTTATAACGTTTATCATTCCCACATCCATCGTTCCCCGAAGTATCGTTTTCCCGCGTCGATAGTTTCCAAATCACGGTCCCCACATCACAATTCTTACATTCATTTTTTGAAAATGACGAAAACCAAAAATTTACATCGAAGTAAGATTTTTGGAATTCTGCGGCACTCCGAAGCGGGAACGGCGGAGGCTGTTAGATGACGCGATGTGTAGAACGAACGGTTAGCCCTTGCCGTCCGAGTCCCTTGTTATCTTTATGCCTCAAACTCCTTCCTAGAGGACAATTGGCATTCCTTCTTTCCAACCCAAACGAGTCGCTACCTCGCTATTTAGCATCTGCATTCCTTCGCCTTGAGCTTTTAACCTTTCTTCCTATTATCCTCTATATGTTCTCTTACCAGTAGTTGTCATACGCTCGCTCTCGGCACCATATCGATTTCTGATATAACCCATGTGGGTAAATATCAACGGATTTCCTAAGTGTTTGTACCAAACGTAGCTAAAAATAACGGACTAAGTATATATAATACTTGTTCTGTAGATTTATACCGATTAAAAACTTAAGCAAAATTAACTTACCATCCACTAAACCGCCCCTCAGTGGGTGGGGCCCATTCACCGCAAAATAATTAGTTCCATTCAAAATCAAAGGAACCTAGGGGAATATTGTTTTTCAAAACAATTTTAAATAGATATATGTAGCTACCAAATGTCCCTTTGACCTAAAATTTTTATTATGTACTCGTAGATTTGCTGAAACAAAAAGGTAAAATAATTAGTTCCATACTTGATTCATGGAACCTCGGTTGTATACTACCTTTTTGACAAATATATGCTGTTACGAATAGGATCCTTTGACTTAAAAAATTAAATTATGTTTTAGTAAAATAGGCTTCTAGTTTCACTATAAGAAATAATAGTACATGTTACATAACAATTATATAAAAATACATATTACCAACCTATTAAAATAAAGGATATATGTACCCAAGTAGGCTCAATACTAGGACCACTTCTGCACCTGCATTAAGCCAATCGGGAATTTAATGTAGCATTCGTATTTACATGATTTCATACTATAAAACTCATGCTAAGAAGGAATGCAGGAGATAGA
The DNA here is from genome assembly GCA_963169105.1 of Ceriagrion tenellum. Lineage (NCBI taxonomy): Eukaryota > Metazoa > Arthropoda > Insecta > Odonata > Coenagrionidae > Ceriagrion > Ceriagrion tenellum. The sequence goes on along the minus strand of OY720638.1, from coordinate 10,729,300 downwards.
CAGGATGAAAATCTGTGTTATACCAGTACCACTGGAATATGAAAATTACTGCTTAAAAATAACATAAAATAATTAGTTCCATCCAAAATCAACGGTACCTATAGTAAATTGTTTCTTTAAACTATTTTAAATAAAAATGTGTAGTTACCACTTGTCCCTTTGACCTATAATTTCATTATGTACATGTAGGGTAGCCAAGTATTTTCACAATTAAAAATAGCAGTTGAGACGTCATAATAGAAACTAAATTAAAATACGTAGTACTACTTAAAAACATTAAGGATGTTTGTACCCAAGTAGGCTCAATACTAGGACAACTTATGCACCTGTACTAAGCCACTCGGGAATTTTATGTAGCATTCGTATTTACATGATTTCATACTATAAAAATCATGCTAAGAAGGAATGCAGGAAATAGGATGAAAGTCTCTGTTATACCTGTACCAATAACATATGTAAAATACTGCTTAAACACAACGCAAAATAATTTGTTCCATTCAAAAATAATTTTACCTAGGATAAATTGTTTCATATTCATTTAATAAATTGTTACATATTACAAACATAATAATTTAAAGGATATATATACTAAGGTAGGCCATACACTAACACATCATCTGCACCTGTATTAACCGCTTTGGGTTTTCAATATAGAATTCGGGTTTATATGATTTAATACGGTAGAACCTCTACCTATCGTTCTTGCATTGATCGTTTTCCTGCTTCTATTGTTCGCCGTCTTTGGCCCCGAATGTAATTCCATGCTGATAACGTTTATCATTCCCACATCCATCGTTCCCCGAAGTATCGTTTTCCCGCGTCGATAGTTTCCAAGTCACGGTCGCCATATCGCAATTCTTACATTCATTGTTTGAAATTGACGAAAACTCAAAATTTACAGCGAAGAGAGATTTTTGGATTTCTGCGGCACTCCGAAGCGGGAACGGCGGAGGGTGTTAGATGACGCGATGTGTAGAACGAACGGTTAGCCCTTGCCGTCCGAGTCCCTTGTTATCTTTATGCCTCAAACTCCTTCCTAGAGGACAATTAGCATTCCTCCTTTCCTACCCAAACGAGTCCCTACCTCGCTATTTAGCATCTGCATTCCTTCGCCTTGAGCTTTTAACCTTTCTTCCTATTATCCTCTATATGTTCTCTTACCAGTAGTTGTCATACGCTCGCTCTTGGCAAATATCGAGATCTGATATAACCCGTGTGGGTAAATATCAACGGATTTCCTTGGTGTTTGTACCAAATGTAACAGAAAATAAGGGACTAAGTATATATAATACTTGTCCTGTAGATTTATGCCGATTAAAAACTTAAGCAAAATTAACTTACCATCCACTAACCCGCCCCTCAATGGGTGGCGCCCATTCACCGCAAAATAATTAGTTCCATTCAAAATCAAAGGCACCTAGGGGAATATTGTTTTTCAAAACAATTTTAAATAGATATATGTAGCTACCACATGTCCCTTTGACCTAAAATTTTTATTAAGTACTCGATGAGTTGCTGAAACACAACGTAAAATAATTAGTTCCATACTTGATTCATGGAACCTAAGGTATATACTACCATTTTGACAAATATATGCCGTTACGTAAAGGATCCTTTGACTTAAAAAATTAAATTATGTATTAGTACAATAGGCTTGTAGTTTCACAATATGAAATAATAGTACATGTTACATAACAATTATATAAAAATATATACGACCAACCTATTAAAATAAAGGATATATGTACCCAAGTAGGCTCAATACTAGGACAACTTCTGCACCTGTATTAAGCCAATCGGGAATTTAATGTAGCATTCGTATTTACATGATTTCATACTATAAAAATCATGCTAAGAAGGAATGCAGGAGATAGACAGGATGAAAATCTGTGTTATACCAGAACCAATGTTACATTAAAATTACTGCTTAAACATAACGCAAAATAATTAGTTATATTCAAAATCAATGGTACCTAGAGTAAATTGTTTCTTTAAACTATTTTAAATAAAAATGTGTAGTTACCACTTGTCCCTTTGACCTATAATTTCATTATGTACATGTAGGGTAGCCAAGTATTTTCACAATTAAAAATAGCAGTTGAGACGTCATAATAGAAACTAAATTAAAATACGTAGTACTACTTAAAAACATTAAGGATGTTTGTACCCAAGTAGGCTCAATACCAGGACAACTTATGCACCTGTACTAAGCCACTCGGGAATTTTATGTAGCATTCGTATTTACATGATTTCATACTATAAAAATCATGCTAAGAAGGAATGCAGGAAATAGGATGAAAGTCTCTGTTATACCTGTAGCAATTTCATATGAAAAATACTGCTTAAACACAACGCAAAATAATTTGTTCCATTCAAAATAATGCTACCTAGGATAAATTGTTCTTTTAAACAATTTTAAATATAAATGTGTAGTTATCACTTGTCCCTTTGACCTATAATTTTATTATGTACATGTAGAGTAGCCAAGTATACCTCTATCTATCGTTCTTGCATTGATCGTTTTCCTGCTTCTATTGTTCGACGTCTTTGGTCCCGATTGTAGTATCTTGCTAATAAAGTTTAGCATTCCCACATGCATCGTTTCCTGAAGGATCGTTTTCCCGCGTCGATAGTTTCCAAATCACGGTCCCCACATCGCAATTCTTACATTCATTTTTTTGAAAATGACGAAAAAAAATATTTACATTGAAGTAAGATTTTTGGACTCTTGTGGCACTCCAAAGCGGGAACGGCGGAGGGTGTTAGGTGACGCGATGTGTAAAACGAACGGGTAGCCCTTGCCATCAGAGTCCCTTGTTATCTTTATGCCCAAAACTCCTTCCTAGAGGACAATTGGCATTCCTCCTTTCCTACTATGACGAGTCCCTACCTCGCTATTTAGCGTCCGCATTCCTTCGCTATGACTTCTAACCTTTCTTCCTATTATCCTCTATATTTTCTCTTACCAGTAGTTGTCATACGCTCGCTCTTAGCAGCATATCAAGATCTGATATAACCCGTGTGGGTAAATATCAACGGATTTCCTAGGTCTTTGTACCAAATGTGACTGAAAATAACAGACTACGTATATATAATATTTGTTCTGTAGATTTATACCAATTAAAAACTTAAGCAAAATTAACTGACGTTCCACTAACCCGCCCCTCAGTGGGTGGGGCCCATTCACCGCAAAATAATTAGTTCCATTCAAAATCAAAGGCACCTAGGGGAATATTGTTTTTCAAAACAATTTTAAATAGATATATGTAGCTACCACATGTCCCTTTGACCTAAAATTTTTATTAAGTACTCGATGAGTTGCTGAAACAAAACGTAAAATAATTAGTTCCATACTTGATTCATGGAACCTAGGGTATATACTACCTTTTTGACAAATATATGCTGTTACGGATAGGATCTTTTGACTTAAAAAATTAAATTATGTTTTAGTACAATAGGCTTGTAGTTTCACAATAAGAAATAATAGTACATGTTACATAACAATTATATAAAAATATATACGACCAACCTATTAAAATAAAGGATATATGTACCCAAGTAGGCTCAATACTAGGACAACTTCTGCACCTGTATTAAGCCAATCCCAAATTTAATGTAGCATTCGTATTTACATGATTTCATACTATAAAAATCATGCTAAGAAGGAATGCAGGAGATAGACAGGATGAAAATCTGTGTTATACCAGTACCACTGGAATATGAAAATTACTGCTTAAAAATAACATAAAATAATTAGTTCCATCCAAAATCAACGGTACCTATAGTAAATTGTTTCTTTAAACTATTTTAAATAAAAATGTGTAGTTACCACTTGTCCCTTTGACCTATAATTTCATTATGTACATGTAGGGTAGCCAAGTATTTTCACAATTAAAAATAGCAGTTGAGTCGTCATAATAGAGACTAAATTAAAATACGTAGTACTACTTAAAAAAATAGGGATGTTTGTACACAAGTAGGCTCAATACTAGGACAACTTATGCACCTGTATTAGCCAATCGGGAATTTAATGTAGCATTCATATTTACATGATTTCATACTATAAAAATCATGCTAAGAAGGAATGCAGGAAATAGACAGGATGAAAGTCTCTGTTATACCAGTACCAATGTCACATGAAAATTACTGCTTAAACACAACGCAAAATAATTTGTTTCAATCAGAAATAATGCTATCTAGGATAAATTGTTTCATATTCATTCAAAAAATTGTTAAATATTACCAACTTAATAATATAAAGGATATATATACTAAGGTAGGCGATATACAAGGACATCAGCTGCACCTGTATTAACCGTTTTGGGTATTCAATATAGAATTCGGATTCACATGATTCAATACAGTAGAACCCTTATCTTGCATTGCTCGTTTCCCTGCTTCTATTTTTCGCCGTCTTTGGTTCCGAATGTAGTTCCATGCTGATAACGTTTATCATTCCCACATCCATCGTTCCCCGAAGTATCGTTTTCCCGCGTTGATAGTTTCCTAATCAAGGTCCCCTCATCACAATTCCCACATTCATTCTTTGAAAAAGAATGAATGTGGGAATTTTTTAATGCTCCGTTTATAATTTTTGTAATAGTGTACATTTATTGAAAACATTTTTATTTTTTAATTATTTTCAGTCTTTTCAAAATGTATTCACTGTGATTTCTTCATTTATTCTATCAAATATCTCCATTAAATTTTAACGTATTTGAAGGTTATTCATTCAGTTTTCTATTCTATTCTTATTCTTTAAATCAATATTTTGTCAAAATCTTTAATGTCTTTCTTCGACGATAAATATTTTTGTATTAAAAAATACGTTACTATATACACGTTAGACAGTGGTATTTGAATAACCTATATGTGTTTTCTAGTTAGTTTTTCAACTCCATTTTTACATTACGTTGTTAATCTTAGGATACTTTTCCAGAATATTTTATCAGCACATTTTCGAAGCAATTCCCTGCGTCTTTTCTTAGTGGGGGAATGTTTTAATGTTTATATAAGGGGACATACATTTGTTCACACTTTTCTCATTTATACTGTAGGTTGTTGTAAATGTAACAAGGGAGGACTAATAACGACTACCATTTGCCTATCAACGGGTGATAATGGTTGAGTAGCTCAGAAGGCCTTCCTATTAGTCCTTTTTGGAAGAAAAGTTAGAATTGAAAAAATTGTTGCAGTAGATAATTAAAGATAGAATTTCGGGACCCTTATTTCTGAGACTTCATTGGTCTTCTCTTTAAAGAATGTTACATTGCAGTAATAAATATTAAGAGTTGTACGTAACTAATAAAGCGAATCTTTCGAACTTTTGAAGGCGGGAGACGCTGGGCAACAACGGTACTTGTCCCCTTCAGCAACCCTTGCAACCCAAACGTTGGTGTGACCGTAACACCAATGCCAGGAGGGCAGGGCTGTTGGGAGGGATTTTTACATAGGGCTTAGACTGTGGCTATAGGAAGCATATTGGCAGATTTTTACTTTTAGGCATATGCATTCTCGAAACCTCTCCCAACAGCACTTGCCTGGAAGCAGCTGCTTTATTACATTGTCGCTCTCTTTCCCAAATGGTAAGCTATGCGAAAAGGGTCGTTTTATGATTTTTATCATAAGTCATTGTTAATCATTATTTTGTCGCTACTTAAAAGCTAAATAACACAAAAAATTGTTGAGAAAAATATTCAAACGTATCTCAGCAAGAAATTTACCTACTTTGCTCTATAATTTAGCATTTTTTATCATGATAAAGACTTGCATTTAAAGTGCTAACACAGAGAATATGCTATTTTTGCATTAATTATTGAAAAAAAATTGCCTTTTTAATTTTTTTTCTTTTAAGCAAAAACTAATGATGACTTTGAACGTATGACATACCAAATTGTAGTTTTCTGATTGCCAACAAGTTTTAAAAGACATTACTGTTTCAATAATCTATACTTGAGCTTCTAAAAAAAAATTTTGCATTTGAATGCTTGCAGTAAAAAATTCGATAGTGCCAACTGTAGCCAAATACCACGGGAAATCTTGTCTTTACCCCCCATGACAACTTCGATTACTCAGTTAGTCTCTTCCCCGACTTTAATCAAAAATCCTCCAATGATTTAGAAATAGTGGAGAAGTAGTAGAGGGGAAAAGGGAGGAGTTGGAAAGATATAGCAAAGGAATGGCAGCTTTGAGGTTGGCATTGGAATAATTTCATGGGAATAATGTGGATTGCAAAACTAATTATGGAGCAAAAATGGTAGAGAATAGCCATTTTTAGAACTGTCATCATTCTTAAAACTGCCAATGTAATTTCAATGCCAAAGGGGTAATAGCGGCGCCTGGCGGCAATGGGCAGCTTGAGGGTGGAGTCCTGTTATTGGCTCAACTATTATCAGAAAATTATAATATTTGATAGAAAATAAAGTACAAAATCTGGTAAGATGATAATATGCGTTCCCGAGGAAAAATAGTTTTTTTTAACTGAATGACATACCAATAAGTATTACGGTTATAAACTTGAAACTCTGCAGACATAATAACAAAGCTATGAATCAATTTGTATTAAAATTTCCTTAGTGTCAAATTCTCTGCTACACAATTTTTGGACATTAAAGTTACGCATGTCGCAGCTGCGCTATATAAATGGGAATTTTATTAAATTGCCAAAATCAGGTCCAATTCTAGTTTTTAAAAATTGTTCCGCACATGGATTGAATAGAAAAACATTAAATGATGATAAAAAATAGCGTGATAATCCAATTAACAGTCTTGATTTGAGTAATGCAATGATTTATTTAGGTCAAAACTTGAGACCAAAATATTTTGGCGCTGACAGCGATTACATCTATGACCGTACCGGTAGCAAAAGTACGTCCGTATTTAAGCATTCCGTGACGTATGTTCAATGATTTCTTGGCAGAATAGGAAGTCAAAAGCAAAACTAAATTCCAAAGACGATGCCTGACAATTTCTTCTTTAAAAGTTATTTCGTTGATTCACCACTTCACTATTACATGCGGTGTCATGATCAGTTATTTGAGTGTTCTGACTATGTTAGATACCTAGATCCTCCCTCTCGCTGTATGATGACACTTACAGCTATTTTCATAATAAAAATTTAAATAAATGTTGTACCAACCTGAGAGAGAACGTCAGGCTTGGGTTGCAGGACTTCAGCGGTTGACAGCAACTGATGGTAGGGCATCCGGCCACTTTCTTTGTAAGATGACATGCAGGCCTGGTTCACGAGGAGCGAGGAGAGGCAACGGGCAGAAAGCAATCAGGGGCTTCGACAAGAAATGACATGACCACTAAGAACACAATGTATATAGAACACATTGTACTCCCGGTGATAGAAGGAATGCTAAATGCGACAATGCAAGGGAAATTAGACTTCGCAACTAGCCGATAAAGTCACGTTCTTGACGCCACTGATTTGCAGACTATGACCAATAAGAACACAATGTACCTATATGGAAAACATTGTACCTACTTTTGGTGATTAAAGGAATGCAAAATTCGACAACGCAAGGGAAATTTGACTTAGCAACTTGCTGAAAAAGGCACATTGCTGTCGTTCCTGTTTTATATATTGACACCACAGAAACTTCCAGAGTCAATTCGATATTTCCCTGAGATTTCCCTGATATTTCCAGTGAAAATAAAGCTCCCTGAGATTTCCTGGTCTTCCCAGTTTTCCAGAGCACTGGAAACCCTGACAGGCAACGGCACAGAACTGAAGAAAACACATTAACTGGAAAAGCACTAAAAAAATACAGCTCCTGACTTAAAATGCATCTGGTTGATACCCTGAAATCTCATGCCATCAAACATGTTCCACCCTGCATTTTTTAAATTTCTTGGGTCTTTAGGGCAACAAATACCATATACACCTATGTATTTTATGCAAAAAATATATAATACGAAGCTCAAAACTATATGGGCATTTTACCTGACAGACACAAGTTATCAGTGCGAAACACTGAATTTTTACAATTGTTCATTTAAAGCATAGTACAAACAACCCTCTATGCTCAATAATCCCAGCACATAAAGAATATATTTCTTAAGATTCACCAAGGGTCCAAACTTCTCACTGTTTTCTCCTTCATTTGAACATTCAAAAAAAGTAACATGCACTTCAAACAAACCTAGACCAAAGAAACCTATGAACTCTTAAAACGATGGCAGTTTTGGGTGAGCAGTTACTGCTTACCACAAAGTACCTGGAAACGTGTGGACAAATGCGGCAGCCATTTTAACGAAGGTGGACACCACCTGGGTTCAGCACAGCAACATTTTAGAAACCTGAATGAATAGACAAAAGATAATACTTCAATGGTTGTATCAACATAATGCTGAAGGCTTATGAAATTCATCTTATCATTCAAATGATCATGGGGTCTTCACCTGCATTATTAAGGCTTTGATTAGCATCCATAAAAATGATTGAAACCCCAGAAATGAAATATGAAGGAAATAAACTCTTCCCTCAGTGGAATCCCCAAATACAATCACAACTTGAGAGAGTGCATCAGTCTAATTCATACCATAAAAGGAATCCAGAATATTGGATCACTTATAGCCCAAAAGGTATTGGGATATCCCTAGGATGTCCAAGGGACGTGGCCCTCACTTGGACATCCCTTTATGTCCCAGGGAACTCCCATGAACCACCCAAGGACTTTCTATGTCCATTGAAATAGCTATTAGCCCAAGACCTGAGCCAAGCTATTAGGTAAGCATTATCCTCATGCATGATTCCCACGAAGTTATGCTCACACATTTTCATAAAATCCCTTGGTCATCCCAAATCCCTAAAATGATCCCGTGTCAAAAATGGGACATGCAGGAACTCCCTGGGTAGACCCTGTGATCCTCAGTGCTGTGTTGGAGGCTGAGGATTCCGGGAAAATTGTGAGGTAAAATGCTGAGAAATTTGTGGATGCTTATGGTATTTGTAAAAAGACATTATGACTTTTCAAGTGATCCCGCAAGATTATCCACTATGGACTTAAGAATAGACACAAAGGTTAGAGGATCACACTACAGAAAAACAGCTGAGTGGTGTTACAAATATATTATTCAGTAAAGACCAGCTATGAATAAATGAATACAGAGGAGAGTACAACATCAATAAAATGATTCTTAGTTCATTACATTTTGGGGAAACAGCAAGTTAGAAATATAGTGAAAGACTTAATTAGTTGCACTAGTCATGGCTGTCACAAACACCATAGCATAGAATATACTCTCAGGTAGTTTGCTCTGTGATCTGTGATCCCCAAATAGGTTGGCCCCCTGCAGAAAACACACTTCCAAATGTGCAGTAAGGGAGTCTTAGCAGAGTGTGTCAAATTAACCATCACTAACTAGCAAGCTAATGCACACATAGGTTTATATTCTTTATTTCCATAAAACCTCCCGTTAAATCTTGCGATCCTGCAGAGTTCAATTATAATGCGTGTAGATTGTGGTGTTATGTAAATATTGCAAAACCAAGCTATGGAACATACTGATAACCTGGAAAATCGCTGAGTGCCATGGCCAACCCATGAAAGCCTGAATTTTTTTCTTCCTAGGATTTTTGTCATTTTTAAATGTTGTGGCCATAGGTGTCCTGGTTCCGAAACACAATTTTCTTTTAACATATTTCATACCACCTTGTAGATATGGGTAGGTACCAGATGGGACTGCTAGGCTTTCACCATACCTATGCCTTCACCCGGAATATTTCCATTTTAAATTTCTTTAATTACTAAATATGAAAGGTCAAAATGTTCTAAAGATATTTCCAACTTTAAAATCATTACAGAAGGTAATATGGTCCAAAATCTGATGACATTTTATTTGAACTTTTTTAATTATAGCATATTTTACACAAAACCTTTATGTAGTAGTTACAAACCAATGTGACTTTTGGAATAAATCCCTATACTTGACTGGTAAAATTTCTCTTATTAAGTACAATCGTCAATATTAAGTATAAGAGAATAGCTCAAAGTTCAACTCTTTCTAATAGTTTGAAATGCATGCAATAGTTTCGCCTCTTATATAATAGCATTCATCACTGGGGAACACCATCACATGATATATTAAGTCTCTACGTACCAATAATTTTTCAAAAAAATACATGCATTATGCCTTCTTAAAATGAAACCCAATGTTGCATTTGCAGTGCAATTGTCAATCATGTTCATCAAAGGTGCTGCCGACTTCCATGTCATATTTCTCTTTTCCTTGGTAGCTTTTGCCTTGATACAAGCAAAGTCCAACCATTATCCATTTGTGTTGTTGAGGCACAACATCTTGAAACCAAATCTAATTCGTTTTTCATATATGAACTGCTTGCACCCGTTAAGTCTATTGTAGGATATCATGGATTCATTGAAGCTCAGACATTGGGATGGAACGTAATTCTTGTTGAAATTTTTCCTCAGCAGATCCATGGAAGGCATTACCTTCCACATGCTGTCTTCTTTGTTCATTTTGGTGTTGTGTGCGTGCGTTCCTCACAATGAAAAAATCTCACAATGGTAAAAAATCTGTCCTTTCTCATTGAATTATCAACAAGTATGTTTCTTCTGTCCTCAGAATTTTCCCAGTTATTTCTTTGTGACGGCACAAAGTTGTAACCAGGCAATATTAGTACTGTAACAAACACCCTCATTTCTAAATTTGTGATTTATGGACTAGGTGAGTTCATAAAAGCAGCATAATTCTCTGTCTCTTGAACAAGAAACTCAATGCCTTCATCGTCCATAAATCTTTCAAATATTTCTACAGGAGTTCTTCCACTGAATGCAAAAGTCAGAATCTGGAAAAATAACTGGTGGTTTTGTTAAATTACTGTTCATCCAAGTTGCCTTCTTTCCAAATGGTTTTCTTTCTCTTTCTTTTCTTTACCACTGGTACTTCAAACTCATTCTCAATTTCTCATACCACTGGAGAGTCATACTTTTATGCATTTCTTCTTCCAGAGATCTTGAAAAGCCCATTGAATCTAAACTCAATACCAACTTGCAAGGTTCCCAAAGTTCCCAACCTGAGAGATGGCTCACTGCTCCACCTTCATCATCTTCTGCCAAATCCTCGTCTGTAGCAGCAGCTGCTTATGAATATTTGTTCTGGATACACTTCACTGTCTTCCTCCAAATCAGCCAAAATTTCATGTTCGTCAATTTAGTCCTGAAATGGTGTGAACTAAATGACTTCATGGGAAACACACATAAAATTATAAGTAATAAAAATAGATGCCTCGTATGTGTGCACTCCAGGATTATCTTTTAATCTCCTGCGTTATTTATTGCATAACTGTAAAAACAATGGCATTAGCCATTTAGCATTCGCTGTTGGAATCACAATCATTGATATATGCACTCAGTTCTATTGGCAGGACAGGGTCCTAATGGTACCACATGGTACTCCAAGAATTGTCATGTTAATGCAAATGCTTGATGCACTGCAAAAAATTGAAAATAAAGTGCATGATATCAATAGACAAAGGAAGCCTAAGCAGTTGAAAATATCAGACTTTTTTGCTAAGTAATATGTTAAACAATAGATTGTTTCAATTATTCCTGATAGCAAGTAACACTGAAATGCCACTACCATTGCAATTCTTGCTTATGTTTACAATGTCTTCTTTCAGTATTCTCAACTAGATACATTATTGTGTGTAGGATCCACATTACCTGAAAATAGCATTTTCAATAAGTTCTTATTTTTACATTTGTTCATTTTCTCTTGGTTTCATGCAATATGATTTAGTCCTGATTTATTTTATGTTATGGCAATGAAAGAGTAAAATAGTTTGCCTTTTATTTTATTCATATAAAATATTTAATGTTATGTTATTCACAGTAAATGAGGAGAGCTGTTGTTAAAGAAATAAATAACACTAATCCTGTTTCAGTTTATCAGCCTGCTTTTTATTTTTAACATTTCCTTAGCAAGTATGTACGTTAAAGTGAAAATTCTCCATTTCCCACTATTTGCAATCTCCCGCAATTTGCACTTTTTTTCTGAGGTCCCTAGAAAAGTGTAAATAAGGGGTTTTACTGTATTTCTACCATATATTTTTCCTGCATGATAGTTATTTAACCTCATTATCAGATGAATTTGTCCTCTAGAACCACAGGAAAGATACCTAATTACCAACGAAAATGTGTACCTACAAAAGTTCAAGACCACAAGAATAATGAATCCATGTCTTGAACTCTTCAGGACATTGATATTGCATTCATAATAAACATGATTTCATTAATGTGTGAGTGAAAAGAAATGACTAGAAGACCACTTTTCAAGTGATCTCCCCCAGATTGTCCATTACACACTGACAAACAGAGTTTACTCTTGTTTTGTACTCATCTATCAATGAGCAGGTTGTCAGCACAACCTGCTCATTGGCAGATGCATATGCCAGGATGCCATCCAACGTAAGTGCAACCTATCAATGGCCTGTGTGGACTACAGAAAAGCGTTTGACACCACTTCACATGAGCTCATTGTAGCCATGTTGAAGTGGATGAAAATCCACCCATAGGTTGTGTCCTGCATCCAATGCCTGATACCACACTGGAGAACGCACTTTGTCCTGACCGCAGTTAAGCAGTGAGTCTCGACAGAGTTACCACCGTGGCGTTTCCCAAGACAATAGCTTGAGCCCCTTGCTGTTCTGCATTCCCAGAGAGCATCTTGTCTCCATATATTTGAAAAGATTTTATGGAAAGAAGATTTTATCTGCTACTGAAATTTCTTGATTTTGTGTACAGTGAAAGATTTAGTGAAGACTGCCCCATCAAAAAACTAATCAAAATCTAACCAGTCCTGGAGCACATTAAGAAGAAGTTCTGTGTCCTCTACATCCCTGAAGCAGCAATTGTGGGGCATGAGTCCCTCCTCCACTGGGAAGTTTGCCAATTGTGGTAGGAATTCATTCCTTCCAAACGTAGTAGGTGTGGGATCAAATTCTATTTTTTTTGTGTGACTGTGAAATGGGTTGAGTGAATTTGTAAAATTTACTCAGAGAAGGACACTATGCTTAATGAAACTTACCAAAAAAGAATACTTGGCTGGTGAAAATGTGTAAGATTTATGATCATTTTGGCAGAAAATTTCATCTTAAAGTACAGTCAACCTCAGGTAGGGAAAAAAGCTTCTTCACACACTCCATACCATACTAGGCTGAGTGAGAGGTGCTGCTCACTCAATTTCACCCACTCAAAAATAAGCTTTTTCCACAAAAAGACATGTAGTGTGCTTCAAAGAAGGGCAGTGGAAGGCAACAAGATTCTGCTTCCCACTTTGTGAGGTGGCCATCTACCTGACTACATGTTTCAAAGATTATCACACAAAAACTGTATTTTATAAAAAAAATTTAAAAATTCATGAAGACGATATTTTATGAAAAATGACTATGTAAAATTGAAAGATAAAAATAAAATATGATAAGAAATGTATTCCCATTACTGTGACTAAAAATTCTATTGATATTAAAAAAAATGTTTTCCCAAATTAAATATTCCTTTAGGAAAATTCATCCGTCAGTCAAGTGGTTTAAATTAGGCATTTTTTAAGCTGATAGAAAAGTGAGTGGTAGAGCTTCCACTATTGCAAAAATACAGTAGCACCTTTCATTTTTTTGTTCCTCATAAAGCGTTTTACTAGGGCAATACATGCACCAGTATTGATTGACTGAGGAATTTAATATTGCATTCACTGTTACATGAAATTATTGTATTGAATTTCATGTACTGGGAGAATGCTAGGTGTACAAAAAAAAATAAACACTAATTTCTGCTGGACCATATCAGCGTGCGATTCAAATGAAAATTTTTTCCCAAATTAAATATTCCTTTTGGAAAATTCATCCGTCAGTCAAGTGGTTTAAATTAGGCATTTTTTAAGCTGATAGAAAAGTGAGTGGTAGAGCTTCCACTATTGCAAAAATACAGTAGCACCTTTCATTTTTTTGTTCCTCATAAAGCGTTTTACTAGGGCAATACATGCACCAGTATTGATTGACTGAGGAATTTAATATTGCATTCACTGTTACATGAAATTATTGTATTGAATTTCATGTACTGGGAGAATGCTAGGTGTACAAAAAAAAATAAACACTAATTTCTGCTGGACCATATCAGCGTGCGATTCAAATGAAAATTTTTTCCCAAATTAAATATTCCTTTTGGAAAATTCATTCGTCAGTCAAGTGGTTTAAATTAGGCATTTTTTAAGCTGATAGAAAAGTGAGTGGTAGAGCTTCCACTATTGCAAAAATACAGTAGCACCTTTCATTTTTTTGTTCCTCATAAAGCGTTTTACTAGGGCAATACATGCACCAGTATTGATTGACTGAGGAATTTAATATTGCATTCACTGTTACATGAAATTATTGTATTGAATTTCATGTACTGGGAGAATGCTAGGTGTACAAAAAAAAATAAACACTAATTTCTGCTGGACCATATCAGCGTGCGATTCAAATGAAAATTTTTTCCCAAATTAAATATTCCTTTTGGAAAATTCATCCGTCAGTCAAGTGGTTTAAATTAGGCATTTTTTAAGCTGATAGAAAAGTGAGTGGTAGAGCTTCCACTATTGCAAAAATACAGTAGCACCTTTCATTTTTTTGTTCCTCATAAAGCGTTTTACTAGGGCAATACATGCACCAGTATTGATTGACTGAGGAATTTAATATTGCATTCACTGTTACATGAAATTATTGTATTGAATTTCATGTACTGGGAGAATGCTAGGTGTACAAAAAAAAATAAACACTAATTTCTGCTGGACCATATCAGCGTGCGATTCAAATGAAAATTTTTTCCCAAATTAAATATTCCTTTTGGAAAATTCATCCGTCAGTCAAGTGGTTTAAATTAGGCATTTTTTAAGCTGATAGAAAAGTGAGTGGTAGAGCTTCCACTATTGCAAAAATACAGTAGCACCTTTCATTTTTTTGTTCCTCATAAAGCGTTTTACTAGGGCAATACATGCACCAGTATTGATTGACTGAGGAATTTAATATTGCATTCACTGTTACATGAAATTATTGTATTGAATTTCATGTACTGGGAGAATGCTAGGTGTACAAAAAAAATAAACACTAATTTCTGCTGGACCATATCAGCGTGCGATTCAAATGAAAATTTTTTCCCAAATTAAATATTCCTTTTGGAAAATTCATCCGTCAGTCAAGTGGTTTAAATTAGGCATTTTTTAAGCTGATAGAAAAGTGAGTGGTAGAGCTTCCACTATTGCAAAAATACAGTAGCACCTTTCATTTTTTTGTTCCTCATAAAGCGTTTTACTAGGGCAATACATGCACCAGTATTGATTGACTGAGGAATTTAATATTGCATTCACTGTTACATGAAATTATTGTATTGAATTTCATGTACTGGGAGAATGCTAGGTGTACAAAAAAAAATAAACACTAATTTCTGCTGGACCATATCAGCGTGCGATTCAAATGAAAATTTTTTCCCAAATTAAATATTCCTTTTGGAAAATTCATCCGTCAGTCAAGTGGTTTAAATTAGGCATTTTTTAAGCTGATAGAAAAGTGAGTGGTAGAGCTTCCACTATTGCAAAAATACAGTAGCACCTTTCATTTTTTTGTTCCTCATAAAGCGTTTTACTAGGGCAATACATGCACCAGTATTGATTGACTGAGGAATTTAATATTGCATTCACTGTTACATGAAATTATTGTATTGAATTTCATGTACTGGGAGAATGCTAGGTGTACAAAAAAAATAAACACTAATTTCTGCTGGACCATATCAGCGTGCGATTCAAATGAAAATTTTTTCCCAAATTAAATATTCCTTTTGGAAAATTCATCCGTCAGTCAAGTGGTTTAAATTAGGCATTTTTTAAGCTGATAGAAAAGTGAGTGGTAGAGCTTCCACTATTGCAAAAATACAGTAGCACCTTTCATTTTTTTGTTCCTCATAAAGCGTTTTACTAGGGCAATACATGCACCAGTATTGATTGACTGAGGAATTTAATATTGCATTCACTGTTACATGAAATTATTGTATTGAATTTCATGTACTGGGAGAATGCTAGGTGTACAAAAAAAAATAAACACTAATTTCTGCTGGACCATATCAGCGTGCGATTCAAATGAAAATTTTTTCCCAAATTAAATATTCCTTTTGGAAAATTCATTCGTCAGTCAAGTGGTTTAAATTAGGCATTTTTTAAGCTGATAGAAAAGTGAGTGGTAGAGCTTCCACTATTGCAAAAATACAGTAGCACCTTTCATTTTTTTGTTCCTCATAAAGCGTTTTACTAGGGCAATACATGCACCAGTATTGATTGACTGAGGAATTTAATATTGCATTCACTGTTACATGAAATTATTGTATTGAATTTCATGTACTGGGAGAATGCTAGGTGTACAAAAAAAAATAAACACTAATTTCTGCTGGACCATATCAGCGTGCGATTCAAATGAAAATTTTTTCCCAAATTAAATATTCCTTTTGGAAAATTCATTCGTCAGTCAAGTGGTTTAAATTAGGCATTTTTTAAGCTGATAGAAAAGTGAGTGGTAGAGCTTCCACTATTGCAAAAATACAGTAGCACCTTTCATTTTTTTGTTCCTCATAAAGCGTTTTACTAGGGCAATACATGCACCAGTATTGATTGACTGAGGAATTTAATATTGCATTCACTGTTACATGAAATTATTGTATTGAATTTCATGTACTGGGAGAATGCTAGGTGTACAAAAAAAAATAAACACTAATTTCTGCTGGACCATATCAGCGTGCTATTCAATTGATATAATGATCCTCATGATGATTAACTAGCATAATTCAAAATGGAACATATGATTGTGAGTAGAAATGCATACGTCAGCAAGTAAGGAATTTATTGCATAATTAAGTCCATGCCATGGATCCCCATGGATCACTGCTGGTGTTATTTATCAAATATCAATGCAATAGATTGTGCCAAAATGGTTAACATTATACCCAGTAAAATATCTGCGTAGCCCGCTTTGAAGTTACGTCTCTCTCAACTTTGCCCCAGAAATATATTTCCCGATGAAACCTGCAAAAAGATTATCAATTTTTTACTCTCGATTTTGTGTAATTCATAAATTTTATGAAATATTTCATTCAATAGGTTAACTCTTGGCAATGTGAATTGTGCATGCCTCTCAGTAAACGAAGATAAAGCGTTTGAATTGTGTGGGGCACCAGAAAATGTAAATGGTACATTATTTACTATTGCATCACTATATAGATCACCATTGGGTAACTTTAACATTTTTTTGGAGAAATTAACAACACTATTGGAACTAATTTATGCTTCATATCAAAACCCGAAAATAATACTAACAGGAGATATTAACAAAAGAAAAAGAAGAGTTCTTAAATACAGTGCAGCCCATTTATAACGAAGTTGACTTAGTTGTTCAGTGCAGCCGTTAATGAAGAAGTTGACCGGCAGTTTACTTAGTTACATCTGAAATTCATCATATGTGGGCCCCCTCTTGTGAACTTTGAATTGAACTAGGAACCATGCAAACTGCTGTAATCTTGTGGCTATTATGTTATAACCTCGCACAGGAAAGGAAAAGAAGTGTCTAGGAGGCAAAAGCATTTAGGAACAAGGCTACCATCCGAATCGACCAAAAAAAATACTTTTTTTCTCCATTTGGCAGTCTGTCGCCTTCGCCAACTTCTAATGAACATTTTATTAGACACTCAAATGAACATTGAACTATATTTTGCACAGTAACGTTAGTAAACAGAGGAGGGGTAATTTTGAATTTTGTTTTCTTGTATTCATACATTCATGAAATTCACCTATTTACATGAAGAAATTTTCACAAAAGGAAAGAGTATGTTTCCTGAAGGGTTTAAATTTCCATGAGAACTATCATTTATGATTACATTAACCATGCATCGTATTTACATCATCAGCATCAAGGCTAGCTGCAGATGTGCAACATTAGTAAGTTCCATTGCAGAATTTCCTCTCCGGAACCTGGGTGGAATGGGAAGGTCCTCGTCGCGGAAGGGGGCAGTCGGCAAGTGAATGGAAGTGTGGATTTCAAATCCGTGAGGAGAAGGAGGAGAAGGAGGGGAAGAAGGGACAAAGTTTGACTGAAGGGGAGTGAAACATGGAATGGGAGAGGAGTGAAACACAAAACGGAGGCCGTGCCGGACACTTTAGTGATCTACTCCCTAGATCACTCAAGTTGGACTTCTAAGGGGCCAACCAAGTATTACGTAAGACATTTTTGGGGGAGGGGGTAGGGATCATCTTACATTAGCTTAAGAAAAGGGGGGGGCAGGTTGAAACATAACACTAGAATTGAGAAAGAAGGGTGACTCAACGTTGCTTGAGAGGCAGTGGAAGGAATTCCGCAGGTGGGAAACAAATTTGTCATGGCACGGTTTGCCTCCATAGTGTCGGAAAATAGTTAGATTTTAGCGAGCAAGGGTACATCGTTTTAACGATTGTGACCTCAAAAATGAGTAATGATGGATGATTTTTTAATATTGTTGACAAAGTACTGGGTGAAATATCGTACTTTTTTGCGACATTAGTCTTAGTCATTTTATCGTCAATGTCCTTAAAAATTTCTAATTTAGTATTTAAACTTAAATCTTTTCTTCTTATTTTATCACTCTCGATAGCGATCACTGTCACAAGACTGTCTTTATGATTGCATAAACAAGTGTAATGCAGCACTAGACACAGCAGCAAACTGCCAGACACTAACCGACGAGCACGGGAGGAGTTGACGGCAGAGAAGCGGAGGGGTGACTAGCGAGAGGGGGTGGGAGTTGACCGATGCATTACAGGGGTGGGTTTTGCTCAGCGCACGATAGGGGTGGGAGTTGCTGTGTTCTTCTAGTCTGAGAAGAGGAGTTCAGGTGCTTAGGGTAGATTTCTGGGCGAGCATTCGTGCGTGTAAACTATCGGATATTGATAGAGCTCTCGAGATTTAAACACGAAGGTGGTATTACCATAATGTTTTGCAACAGCCGAGAAGAGGTTTAATATATAAAGGATATCTTGCCGGGTGACTAACTTTGTTAAAAGCGGGACCTTATTTCAGTATGCCTTCGTTAAAAGCTGGACTTTTTACATGGTGAAAGGGCCTTTTTTGACGGGGAAAGGCTTTCACTTTGTTAAAAGCGGGACTTCATTATAAGCGAGTTTGTTATAAGTGAGCTCCACTGTATTTCAGTATGCTTTAATTTGCATAATTCTGTAATTATAAAATATTAATAATTATATTATAATATAAATATAAAATAAATATAAATAAAATAATTATAAAATAATAATAAAAATTCTGTAATAATAACCAATTCTGATCCGACTACAGTTACTTCCTCAACTATAAGTTTTCTGGACAATATAATTACAAATGCTGATCTTAAGGGGGTAAAAACTGTCACAATCATGGAACGGTCATGTACATTTTCCAATGGAAATATTAATACTTTTCTAAATCTGTTAGCAGATGAAAATTATGAGCAGGTGTATGCATCTGTCCATGCTAATATTAGTTTTGGTGCCTTTTATGAGAAATTTATGTATTATATTAGCATACATTTCCTATCACCACAAAGAAGGTGAGGCATAATCAGATAAGAAAACCATGGATTACAGACAAAATTCCCATGCTATCTGTTAAGCCAAAAGACCTGCATAAAAGTTGCAAAGAAAATAATTCATTAGATCTGAACCTGGAATACAGTGCAATTAAGTCATTTTATGCAACCCTGATTATGCATGCCAAAAGCACTTACAATGATAGAAAATTATTGCAATCGAAATGTTAACCTAAAGAGATCTGGAATGTAATAAAAAACCACCAGGCTTGTGATAATACTCGGCATTCTCAGCTGCCAAAGCTAGTAGGCAAGCTTGGTGGGTCTACTCATGAGGGGCATAATTTAGCTACCATCTTTAATGATCACTTTAGTCAAAACTCTATGGCTCAACATAATGTAAGCTTAGAAGAAATGGACAGTCCACCATGTGGTAATTCCTTTTTCCTCCATCCTTTCACAGAAACTGAGTTGGAAAATATCCTTCCAAACCTGGGAGCCAAACATACAGCTGACCCTGATGAGGTACCAAGATTCCTATTAAAACTTGCAAGTAATATAATTCTTCACCCCCTCTTATACCTGATCAACTAATCTTTTAGTCAAGGTGTTTATCCATCCTCCTTGAAAGTTTCAAAAGTTATTCCACTTTACAAGAATAAAGGTGACTTGAATGATCTTAGCTCATTCAGACCCACCGTCATTCAAAATCAGATTAGGATAATCTTTGAGAAAGCTATCTATGGCATATTAATGTCTTACCTGGAGAAATTCAACTGACTTCAATGTACCAACATGGTTTTGTCCGTAATTAGTCAACAGCAGCTTTGTTTTTTGACTTCACAACTACTTTCAAAACTGTTGATAATAAAATTCTATGTAGTAACCTGGTTGGTTTCGGTATTAGGGGCATACCTAAATATTGGTTATGTTCTTATCTGGACCATAAGACACAAGATGTCAGTGTCAACAAGGATAATATTACATTGAACTCTACTTGCAGAATTGTGAAAAGTGGTGTCCCACAGGGCTCTGTGTTGGGACCTACTTTATTTATATTATATATTAATAACCTGCCTGAACTCTCCTCTGGCATGCAGAATGTTCATCCAATAGTCTATGCTGATAATACAGTAGAACCTCGATCTATCGTTCCCACATTGATCGTTTTCCCGCTTCTATCGCTCGCCGTCTTTGGTCCCGAATGTAGTTCCATGCTGATAACGTTAATAATTCCCGCATTCATCGTTCCCCGAAGTATCGTTTTCCCGCTTCGATTGTTTCCAAATCATGGTCCCCACATCGCAATTCCTGCATTCATTGTTTGAAAAAGACGAAACCAAAAATTTACACCGAAGTAAGATTTTGGGATTTTTGCGGCGCTCCGCAGCGGGAAAGGAGGGGGGGGAGGGAGTTAGGTGACGCGTCGCACTGGACAAAGGGTAGCCCTTGCCGTCCAAGTCCCTTCTTATCTTTATGGCCCTAACTCCTTCCTATATGACAAATGGCATTCCTCCTTTCCTACCCAAACGAGTCCCTACCTCGCTCTTTAGTGGCCGCATTCCTTCGCCATGAGCTTCTAATCTTTCTTCCTATTATCCTCTATATGCTCTCTTACCAGTAGTTGTCATACGCTCACTCTCGGCACCATATCAAGATCTGATATAACCCATGTGGGTAAATATCAATGGATTTCCTTGGTGTTTGGTATCAAATGTAACAGAAAATAACGGACAAACTTCATATAATACTTGTTCTGTAGATTTATGCCGATTAAAAAGTAACAAAATTAACTGACGTTCCACTAATGCGCCCTCAGTTGGTGGGGCCCTTTCCACGGAAAGGGTCATGAGGGTCAAAGGTCTTCCACCTGCCCTGCCCCTCCCAGATGAAAACAGAGTCCCCCAATTACATGTCTCACCCAATTCTTGTATGTAACCAGTGCATTATTTCAAATGACGTGGGCCACATGGGCTTAAATGGGGGAGTGGATGAGGGAAGAGAGGGAGGTGGGGTTTTTCATCATGTGACTCTCGCGGAACCAACTAGAGGGCAGCGGGTGTGGCTTGTAATCTCGGCAATTCAGTCACTCCCTGACCTTCGTCATGGTCACTTCGCAGGCCTCTAGTAAGTGCGGCCAAACCCTACGTGCACTGTGCTCTTTCCTTTTTCTATTTTTTCCGTGTTTAGCCAGTTAAAGTAGGTATTTATGTCTATTCATTTTCCTGAAGTATTTATTTCTGAGCCTATAGCCGAAACTGTTCAAAATAGCTGTTTTAAGATGGCTGAAGGTAACGCAGATGTTTCAACCATTAGTTTGTCGTAGTGGAAGTCCTGCCAGCGTGGGCTAAGTTCCTTCTCGTCCGTTGTCTGACGTGGGCTTCCATTGCCAGAAATGGTTTTTTTTTGTTTTTTTAGGCACCATGGCCCATCAAAATGATTAATTTTTTTGAAATTTGTGTTCATTTGGTAATGCCAAGCCGAACTCCAACCGCCGATATCGGAATTCCTCGTTTCAACCCAATTGCCCGCTAAGTTTTGCCACTCTGAACCAGATGGCAATAACCTACTACACCTCTCTTGCTCTATGCCTCGTGGGTTACGCGATTGCTCCAGATAAACAAGAGTACACTTGGTAGCGTCAAGCTTGCTCCATCTTTAACGGGTGGCACTGCTCCATCAGCGGAGCACAATGGAAAGCGCGAAAAAAGATTACATCCTCCCCAACAAATTTTAGGCGCGCTTCTCACCCTCAAGGATATTTGAAACGAATTTATTTCTATGCATGGATAGGTCGGTGCGCGGGCTTGAAGATCATCCAATAACATGATAATGGACCTTGTTTATTTACTTTTATCATCCAAGACTCCATTGGGATATGTAATACTCTTTAAATATTTTAAACAGTTAGTAGTCAAATGAAAAATTAGAGATACACTAAGTATTTTCATTAAATTTAAAAATTCTCCCGCTTTTAAGAGAAATTCCTTTAAGATACCCCTCTACTGTGAAAAGTTACCATAAAATTCTTGCATTTTCATCTCGTTTTGGCTCCCGGGAAATCTTTTCCCGCATTGTTCGTTTTCCCGCATCCATCGCTTTTTTGCCCATTCCCTTGAAAAACGATAGATCGAGGTTCTACTGTACTAATATCATTCTGTCAGCTCCTAAGCAGGATGCAGTGATACAGGCAGGAGAGCAAGTAATATCCAATTGAACTAAATGATGTGCAAGTAATTGCCTAAATCTTAATGGAAGTAAATTTGAATTATTATGTTTCTCTAATATTCATAAACAGAAGAGGGAATATAGGTTTATGGTAAACAATATGGCACTAAATGAAGTGGACATAGTTAAATTACTCGGCCTGCACATTGAAAGCCATCTGTCTAGATAATAGAGGTGGGCACCCACGCCACTGGCCATGCAAGGCACGCTGCCGCTGCCGAGGTAAAAACGACGGCTCACCGTCATTGGTTTTAATTTTTTCATGGCATTTATGCAATTCAATTTCATGGCATTAATGACAGCAGCGCGGTTCAACGTGGACTCTAATACCACGTCCTACAGTCGAAAGAGTACTGACAAATTGTTCCAGCAGATTCATTTTGGATTGATTTCCGTTGCCACGCTAGTTTTTCTTGTCAACTTTTCCTCTCCCTTCCCACTGCCAGCCTCGTATGTCTGCTCAGCTGCCCAGCTGAGCGTGGTTTCCATAGGTGTTATTTTGCTCCAGAGTTTGGCCCAACAAAAAAAGAATGTAGGAGAGTAACAGAGTACACAGGAAGAGATAGGTGCAAACTCAAAGAGAATGTAGCGGAGTGGGTGGTTATATTTCCATTCAAATTGAAATTTGCTTGATTTCTTGGGACTAGAGAGGTTATATGTCTACTGAATTGCATTCAATCCTCAGGATAACAGGTTTCGGTCAGGTTGATAAAAACTGAAGGAAAATTAGTAAGTATATACAAACAAAATTTGTGGTCAAGCTAAAAATGTAAAATTAGGACGGTAGCATTTGTTTATTTTTTGCCCAAATGAAATATAATCCTTCATAAGTCTTTAAACCTTAATAACCTTTTAAACCTTGAACAGTATGCTCAATAGAGGTCAGCTACAGAACACTTCAGAAAGAACAGCAGGCTCAATATAGGTCAGCTATGGCATGCTGTTCAGAAAGAACAGCATGCTCATTAGGGTTCAGCTATGGCATGCAGTACAGAAAGAACAGCATGCTGAATAGAGTTCAGCTACAGTACACTGCTCAGAAAGAGGCATTGACATCATTTTCAATAGAGTTTACCAGCGAAGCTTCTCGTAAAGATTTGCTAAATAGCTAAGGTAGCGTACTGAAAAAATTTGAATAAGTATGCTAGCTCAATTCTATTCCGATGGGAAATTATTCATGCATTCTTAGTCAACTCCTGGGATGGGTTACGATTCTAAGGAAAATAAAAATGCAAAGCTGTTTTATTCACTTGCTTTTATATGGACATGTAACGTTCAATTAAGTGAAAACTTTAGTTCACCGTGGGAATTTCATTCTTAAGCTTAGAGTCGAATATTGAGTAAGACAGTGGAAACTAAATTATTCCACACTACAGCTGTTTTCAGCATTCTTATGCTTTACCATTAATTGAAAGTATCATCCATCCTGAACTACAAATACTGAGAAGCCATTTATCATCGTGTACTTCACAAAATGAAGCTGTCAATGCATTAATTCTGCCAATATGGGCACTTTCAGTATTATAAGTTAAACATTGATTTGATTTGATTGTTTTCAATCTTCAATATTTTCCTACCATCTACATAATAATTATAAATTATTCACTCTCTCATTTTGCATAAACAGGCTTTTTTCAGTGTAAATAATAGTGTCCTTGGCTACGAGTGTGATGTGCAAGAGAACTTATTCTGACTCAACCAATGAAGAAACCCTTCCTTTAGGACTTTCTGACTAGTAATTTAATTACTCTCATGACAAATATCTACAGATCCAGGTGATTACACAATCATCTATTAAAAAGCACCACTTCCAAAATTGGCCAATCTTCCACGTTAGCTCCACAGCCCCTTGAGCACACGAGAACAACTATGGAAAAGGAGAGAATTTGTTCCTTGGCTTTGGGGTAGTCACCAGATGACAATTTCTTGAGTGAATAATCTTTAAGCTATCAATTTGGTACAGATGTTACAGAAAGTGACTCAGAAAGTGACAGTGAACCACAGGGCTGCAAGTGGTCCTTCCAGTTGGTTTTAACCCTTTCGCTGCTATGAACGTATCTGCTACGTTCACCCGGTAGACTGCGGCAAACGTAGCTCCTACGTTTGCCGTGGTCATCCCTCTCCACGTTTCCAGACTTTCTCTTTTTCCTGGGATTGCATTCTCCTTAGGCTAATGGTATTTCGAGCCCGTTCCAAGAATTGCATTATCCTCAGGCTAAGGGTATTTCAAGCCCTTTCCAAGGATTTTAGTTGCTAATGATAAACAGGTGTTCGTAACTGGATTTTCCGAGCGATAACTCGGCCTGAGAATTTTAGGTTCTCCCTTATGTGATCAGTCAGTAAAGGGTCATAATGGCGAGTGGAAGTATGTCTCGTGACAGCAAGAGGAGAAGGCTTTTTCAAGAAGAAGACGTTCTCGATATGTTATTTGCATCAGATAGTGAAAATGAAAATTTTGCTGATAAATTTACTAGTTCATCTGAAGAAAGTGACGACACGGAAAGTGATTCGGATAGTGGCCTTATCCCAACGCTTGTGGAAGTTGGCTCAACAACATCGAACCTTTGGTGCAGCACCCGTGGTTTCACCCCGCAGATTTTTGAGTTTGATGACTCCACAGCTGGCATTCAGAAAAATAGCGGGATTGATAAGAACAGTAGTGAGTGTGATTTTTTTGAACTTTTTTTTGATACATGTTTGATGGCTCATATTGTCAAAGAGACAAACAGGTATAGCAGTGTTATCATGAATGATTCAGTGCTTTCGCCAAAATCTCGACTTCATGCTTGGGAGAATGTAAATATTGAGGAATTGTATGTTTTTTTGTCAATGTGTTTGCTTATGCCACACATAAGAAAACATTCTATTCAGGATTATTGGGCCAAAGATCCTCTAATTAGAACATCTATTTTTGGAAAATATATGTCGCGTGATCGTTTTCTCTTGATTTTACGTTGCCTGCATTTTGCAGATAACAGTATGCCTGATGTGAATGATCCACTCTGGAAAATCAACCATGTTTTATCCTATGTAAACACTAAATTTAGTCATGTTTTTAGGCCATTTCGCAAGTTGGTTATTGACGAATCTCTGGTGCTATTCAAAGGGCGATTAGGGTTCAAACAGTACATTCCTTCAAAAAGACATCGATTCGGAATAAAAATATTTGTTCTGTGTGACTGTAAGACAGGAATTGTTTTAGATATGATTGTTTACACCGGAATGAAAACTAAGATAAAACGAGACAGTGAATTGGGAGTGTCTGGTGAGGTCGTCAAAACTTTGATGGAAAAATATTTCACAAAAGGACATGTTTTGTATACGGACAATTATTATACCAGTCCAAAACTTTGTCATTTCCTTTTTGAAAGAGGAACTGGCTCTTGTGGTACAGTGAGGGCAAATAGAAAAAATATGCCAATATTTACCCAAAAGATGTCAAAGGGTGAATTCGAGAAGAAATGCAATGGTAGTGTTTTAGCAATGAAGTGGCACGATAAAAGGGATGTTTGTGTTTTGTCCACAATACACGAGGGAAAATTGGTAGATAGTGGCAAAAGATGTTTCAAAACAAATGAGAAAATACTGAAACCTGATGCCGTTGTTGACTATGTAACAAATATGAGGTTAGTGGATAAATCTGATATGATGGTGGGTTCCGTAGAATGTGTCAGAAAGACTTTGAAATGGTATAAAAAATTGTTTTTTCATCTTGTAGATATTAGTATGTTAAATGCGTATTATTTGTACAAGGTAAACACTGGAAAAAAAATCCCAATGAGAAAATTTATAACTATTGTTCTGCGGCAGTTATTAGGAAAATACGGCGCTAAGCCGAAATCTAAGTCAAGAGGCCGAGCAAGTTTGAACTGCATCGAAAATATTGATGACAGGCTGACAGCAAGGCATTTTTGTGAAAAAATTCCGGAAACTGAAAATAGAAAGCATGCACAAAGACCATGTTTTGTGTGCAAACATACAACACGTAGAAAGGGTGTCAGAAAAGACACGCGATTTTGGTGCCGTGATTGCGACAAAGCGTTATGTTTTGATGGTTGCTTTATAGATTATCATACTCTAAAAATATTTTAAATGTTAAAATATCTAGATGACAGTAAAAAAATTAAATAAAAAGCATAGTCTTGTTATTTATGAATCTGAAAACCCGTCGTCAACCTCCCTTAGACATAGGCGAAAAAAATATTTGATACCCTTCACTTTTCGGCCGCACAGGAAGAGGCAAGTTTCCGAAATACGGCCGCAGCGAAAGGGTTAATGGAAAAATGACTTATTTTTGCCCAAATAATGACCAAAAGTGACCAAAAATTGACCAAATACAACCAAAATCTTACTGAAACTGGCCAAACTTACTTGAGTATATGTTTCCTAGAGTCCTGCTTTCTCCACCAACTCGCAAACTGGCGGCCAACTGGCCGACTAAGCAATGAAAATCTGTAAAATATGCGATTCGAACACATATCTTGTACTCGCGCGTCTTCAATTCACGCCTTGCAAGGGATTTTTAGGGTCTAGTCGGCCACCAGTTGGGGAGTTGGCAGAGAATGCAGGACTCTGATGTTTCCTGGTACATGTCGTGCCTTTGAAGCGGGAAAGTAATTGAACGACGTATTAAAAAATGTGTCAAATAAAACTTTAATCACATGAAAGTAATGCAAAATAAAAAAAACTCTTACTTTCCAAAAAAAATAACTTGCACGTACTTCCTAACTAGAAACGTACGGTAACAAAAGAGTAAAATAAAATATTTACTTCGTTGAGTGATAAATATTATGTAATTACATCAGATATACATTACACTTGCCCTGTTTCATTCGTAGCACTGATGTGAGGTTTGTCACGTTTTGGACCCTTCCTATTACCGTATTTACTCGCATATAGGACGACTTCGAATATAGAACGAGGTAGGATTTTAGAGACAAAAAATAAAAAATTGGACTTCCTTACTCGTTAACTAAAGTAACGTATAAATTCCGTAAGTATTACGGAAGACGTTTTGGGGGAGAGTCTTACATTGTCTTACGTACGAGGGTCTGGAACCATATTACATAAGATTCTTGTCAGTATTGTAACATTGTATCGTTCCTGAATGAAATTTAGTAGTGGCGGTGGAGCATTCACTCGTTACTTTCGTACATTCTGTAATCTCACCCCTACAATAATGCTACTCTTCTGTTGCCGGACTACATTACCTTCATGGTCAACCAAAGCAGGCTGTATGCAGGAGGCATTGGTTCCTTCCATCGATCGACTCCACTACATTGTTGTGAAAGATGTAACAAAGATGCTAGTCAGAAATTGTCGATTTGCGCCTGGATATCAGATGACACGGCCGCCGCGCTGGGCTCATCTATACGTTCGCTTCGAAGCACATGTAGCGTGGCGTCGTCTGCCACAACAGAGTCAAAAATAGCGACAAGTCACCAGTCATACAATGTTATTATCGCACCATCCAACATAGGTGACTTTGATTTCGACCTTGACACTAACCCAAAAAAAACCACAAAGAATCCTTCGCTCGCGCACATAGGACGACCCCGATTTTTTAAGCAGATAAAAGTGACAAAAAACCTCGTCCTATATGCAAGTAAATACGGTATAATAATGACTTTTAGTGACTTTTTAGCATAATAATGACTTTTCATGACCAAGATCAGAAATAATGACCAATAATGGTAATAATGACCGACTTGCAGCCCTGGTGAACCATGGCCACCTGTGAGAGAGGTAACAAAGATGTCCAAGTGGCTGCAGGTACCATTGCTTCCATTGTATACCTTGATCCCCAAAGCTATCTTAGCCTTCTAGAGATCCCCTGGTCAAAAATTAGGCCTTGCAGTTCCATCACTAGGGACTTCTTCTGGCTGTTGTTTACATATGAGGTTTATGACCTATTTCTTTGAGAGCCAGAGAGGAATATGGAGTGAATATTTCTCCAGAACCAATTGCTTACGGGAAGGATGACGGATTGGAACCGCTGAATGGAAAGGAGTTAGATATTAGGGTAGGGCCTGCTCTTCCATTTGGGGATGATCAGGAAAGCCTGATGTCCGATTATTAGAGGATTTTTTTCTCTCAAATTCGGCTAAAGACCTAATTTTTCCAGTTTTGAAACATCCTAAGAATTGATACCAAAGGATGGCTTCCTCTAGATATAGCAGTCTCTACGCTTTGCTAAAAATCCTGAGGTG
This sequence comes from Ceriagrion tenellum, assembly GCA_963169105.1. Classification (NCBI taxonomy): domain Eukaryota; kingdom Metazoa; phylum Arthropoda; class Insecta; order Odonata; family Coenagrionidae; genus Ceriagrion; species Ceriagrion tenellum. The sequence goes on along the minus strand of OY720638.1, from coordinate 10,700,268 downwards.
AAGGACCTGGCTCTCATAGAATGTTAATACAAAACTAACCACTTTTAAACATCTTTAACAGGTGATAGAGCGATCTATTTCCCATGATCGACAAAGTATCATCGATAATTTGCTACTCTACAAGGGCTGATGATTTCTTACTAACACCTCCCTGGTAAAAAGCATAAGTATAGCATCAAAATGTCCATATAATTTTAAACACTTCAAATACTTCACTGAGACTTAACAGTTATGAAGACTGAAGATAATCAATGAGCAAAATGCCTCTCCCTATTCCCAAGAACTAGCCCATTTTCATTTTCAATAGCCCAAATTTCAAAGCCTTACCTACCATCTTTTCTATATGATATCCTCAACCTAAGTTTGCTGAAAGATTAACACCTAAGTATTTACAGTTCTCAAACCTTACAACATTTTCTCCCACCAATTAGTATTCCCCATTTTCCCTTATAATTTTCTCAGTAAATATTATCATTTTACGTTTTTTGTAGTGATACCTATTTAATTAGTTTTTTGTCCACTCAAATAATCTGTTACGATCAGAAGGAAAGTATCTCTTTCATTATCGTCTCTTATCCTTCTACATATCCTTCTACATATACACATAATCAGTGGAAGGATAAAGATAAATTTCACTTTCTTACCTATGTCATTGATTTAATTAGAAATAATAGTGGGCCCAGTATGCCATCTTGAGGGACACACATTGTCACTGGTGTTTCCTCTAAAAACTCATCTCTGAACCTAACCCGTGGCGTTCACTCATTTGGAAATCCTTTGAACCATGACTTAACCTTTTCATCAGCATTCAACTTTTCCAAGTTTGGGCAAAACTGACCAATAGGCATTTGGAGCAATGTAAATGCATCGAAACGCTAATGAAATTTCAAAGTTTGCTGGGGTAAAAATTGTCAACTAGTATCCGATTTATTTGTATTCCAAGTGTTCCATGCACAACAAGATCTCTGTTGACATTTAATGGGAAATTTCCAATGTACTGTCACCGAAAAAATATGGAACATCGTGGCTAAATGGTATCAAATGTATATGTGTATAATGGTCGTAAGTTCCACATGTGGTTGATATGCTGGAGGGTAAAAGTGAATGAGAAAAATGTTACTAATGAACATTAGTAGTGCTAAATCATCACCATTATAAAAGTTAAGATATCATGGTAAGTTGATGGGGAATTGAGAATGCATAGCAAAAATGGGTCAAAACAGCACCTTTAGCGGTAAGTTCCCAATTGAACCACTACCATTTGCACTAAAGACACAATCGGGAAAGAGTTTTGTATGGTGCAGTCCTGGTCAATGAAAATGCAACACCCACGGGCGTGCTTCTGAGCAACTTCCGCGCGAAATTTAAAACACCAGTTTCCCTCGACGGTCTGGAAACCCTTAGGATGTGATACCCCAAATGGAATGGAAGGAATGAATGAGAAGGTGTGGCATATTTTATATTAACCCACTGTCGAGAAACTATGCAGGGGAGATCAACCCCGAAAGTCCGCAAGCGGCCGAGAAGTCAAAAAGATCCCTCAAGAAGCCCTCTCAACAACAGCTTGGGAAGCCTCTCGCCGTGAGCCTATGGGACCTACACCCCTTAAGGACGTGCCCTCCATTCGTGCGACTATACTTACAAATGGGGCCTTTTCACTCCATCAATTCTATGACTCTAACATCGCCTTCGTCAGTTTAAAAGCCCATTTTCTGCATTTCTTGGTGAGCATTTTAGCAGTCACACCATATCTATCGCTTGTGTGAATTTGCTGGTGGCACTGCTGAGAAATGCCTGCTTAAAATATTTCAAGACCGATATACATTAACAAGAGATCAAAGTTCCTAAGAAAATGCCACCTCTCAATCCCAGAAGGAATCAGGTAGTTGGCTTATTAGAAGCCAATTTATCGTGCAGGGAGATTGCCCGAAGAACGGAGGTTACTCCTTCAACAATCTCTAGATTGAAGGCAAGATGGGAGAAAGAGCATACAGTTGAAAGAAGAGAGGGTTCAGGCGGACAAAGAATAACCATTGCAGATGATGACGATCGGCTTGTGGATTATGTGAAGGATAATCCGTTCATGATATCCAATGAAGCTTGACTCGCAACAAATTACCCGGCAAGTTCAAGAACGGTTTGGCGGAGAATCCTGGTCACCGATTTGCGTAGTAGAAGAGCGGCCATTAAGGATATATTAACTTCTGTTCATCATGCAGCACGCCTCCAATTTGCACAGGATAATTTGCGGAGAAATGAAGAGTTCTGGAATAGTGTCATATCTACGGATGAAAAAACATTTTCTTCCACATCATCTGGACCAGTACTGGTTTACCGTCCTCCTAATACTAGATTTGAGACCAGGTATATCCATGAACAGGCAAGGTCGGGAAGATTCTCAGTCCATACCTAGGCGTGGACATCTTCAGATGGTCCAGGGTATGCTGGAGGGTGGATGGAAATTTAAATGGAGCAAAATACATAGAAATATTGGATAATTGCACTGATGCTCCCATCTGTAATGTCAGTTTATGCCCAAGATTTCATGTATCAACGGGTAAATGAGCTTTGAATTTATCTAAATCTATACAAAAGTACGAGCGATTCTGTTATCCATGTTTAAAAACATACTCTAAGCTATGGCTTATATGTTTTCTTTGTTTGGCAGTCACTCGAGAATAGAAATTAGTTGGATGAATTTTCCAGCCTTATCTCTGTATGCTCCTCAAACCTATACATCTACGACATATTTAGTCTATATTGTATGCCTATATTGGAGAGGCAATACCGTTGTGCCTCATAAAATAAATCTTTGAGGTGTTGACTGTAATGAATATCATAGAAATTATTCTATCTGCATTTAAAAATATTCGCCGTGATCTATTTGAATTATATTCTTCAAATTTTAATTAAGTTGTGTTCATAACTGTATGAGTAGTAATAACTTCCAATCGACATTTATCATGACAGGACAACTCACGGGTGGGCTGGCAAAAACTTGGTTTGAAGAAAACCATATACGACAGTTGGCATGGCCAGCCAGAAGTCCAGACCTCAATCCAATCCAAAATATTTGGGCATGCATGGTGAGAGAAATTCAAAGAAAAAATGTAAGACTGACAAATGCTGATGAGCTCTGGCATCACATAGAAGAGGAATGGGAAAACATAGGGGTTGTGCTCTGAAGAAACGTGGTACGGTCTATGCCTCAACGTTTACAATTAGTGATAGATGATGAAGGTGGATGGATAAATTATTGATTAAAAAATGTAAAGCTTCTTTTATCGATTAAGATATGGTTTATTTTGTGATCTATTATAATAATTTTAATTGGAATATTTTTGTTATGGAAATTTTGGAAAGTTTTTGCTTCATTGAAGACTCAATTCTCAATAGATAAAAAAAGTATTTTTATTTTCTAAGAATCCCTCTGAAATATAAGCTACATTTTAAACTAATCTTAGTCATAAAAATTTGATTTCCTTAATTCAATTATTTCGTCAACGTGCTAGTGGCAAGCTCAGATGTGAACTATAAGAGAAATAACATATGCATCAGCAAGCTAGGTCATCCTTTACAGATCCTCTCAACAGATGGAAATGGACCGTAGAAAAGATCTATTAAAATCACCTATTAGAAATGCCGTAACTTAACCGTGATTTATGAACTTGTATATTGATCGTAATTCTCAAAAAACCTAACAAAAACAAAGGTCAATCATCGACAGCAGATGTCTGAAACCAAACTCACTATGAAAATCAATGGCGAATCGTGAAAGTTTAGAAATAAGTTCTAAAAATAATTTACAAATCTAAGAGTTAGAAATCCTTCCAGACAAAGCCATGAATGATATCTATAACTTTTTTAAGAAGCATCCTACTCAAATACATAAACAATTGGATGGCAATATCTACCAGTTTCCGAAATAAATGAAACATGTTTGCATATATATGAATATCTCACTTGCGTGTGTGATTCGCAGTGTGAAAGCTAATGAAAGTAATTGATACTCATTGCTTAATTCAAGAGGTTTTGTTCGCCAACAATGCAAATGGTATTCTGGAGTAAGGATGAAGAAAGGCTCGAGACTCAGCTTAAGATATAAAAAACTCATATGAGGATCGGAACATAAACAATATGCATTGCATTCCAATGTTTCCAGTAATGTCATCGCATGCTGAAAGCATTTTATTCCTCGTCGATTAAAAAACAGCCCCGCCCTAACCAGCCTTAAGAATGCAAAGCACAATATCGCTTCCTGCAGTGGACGGAGCACGCTTACAAAACAAGCGAGCATCATCACTCAACCTTTAAACCCGAACCCGCAGCCCAAAAACATCGTCATTCCGCCCCACCCATTTGAGGTTCCCCTTCCTCTTGCCCCACCTCAGGGTTGCCAGACCGTCGAGGAAGACTGGTTTTTCAAATGTCTCACAGAAGTTGCTTCGAAGAAAGCCCGTGGGTGTTGCGTTTTCATTGGCCAGGACCGTACATCGCACTCAGGATGCCAATTTGACCTCGTTCACCGTATAGAAGATCATCCTTTGTGACTGCTGGTGGAAATCGTGGCGTGGATGAATGTCAGGACAGCTGTAAAACGTAGCCCTAATGATGTTGCTTTACATCTACATTGCACTGGTGTCCCAGAAAGAAAACTAGAAATATTAGGCTTAATAATTAGAGAAAAGAGAAGGGATGAGGATTACTCTATTTAATAGTGAGGAACAAATCATTTACTTTAGAAACCAGTCCAAATACTTATTAAAAATAGGTATCATGCTCTGACTCAAATTTCGTACAACTCCCCATCTTGCAAAGGCCCACACCTTTCACTCATTAGATGAGGCCAACTGGATAGAAGATAATCCGGTGGACGGTAGAGGAAGACAGAGATAAGTGGGAATGATACTCCTGGATTACACCCATCTACTATTAGAAGAATGATCTCTCACAAGGATGAATATTGCCGCATTCTTGAACAAGCAGTGAGAACATTTCTCTCTTCAGTGAGAGGGTGTTTTCGCTCATCAAATCGTTAGACCCAAAGTAGGACCACTTTGTCAAATTCACAAATATGACAACTTAAATATTTTTTGGCAGTTCATTGCGCAAGAGGGATAAGTAGGAGACAAATTTGCCATTCTGCTTAATTACAAGATAGGCTAAGTAACTTAGTAGAATCATGAAATAGCTGAAGAAAAAAATCACTAATTGTAAGGAATTTTCCACACTTTTGAAAATATGACTCACAGGTTCCAATTTACTAGCATCATTATCAGTGGCCCCTTCCAAGATGTAATTTTAACCATTATCTTCCGAGGGTGTCTCTCTGGCACACAAATTGTCCCCTACACTGCCGAGCGAGTTCGTTTGGCATATTGATGGACATTTAAAAAACTGTGGTCATTTAAAAAACCCCCAATTTTGCCAATGTCCACCCAGACACCCCTTTTTAAAACTGTACCTGTGGAATTGCGTTTACTCTAGAGGGCCAACTCATGTTTTAGAGGAGAATATGAAAAAAATTACTTCATCGATCATGCATTAATAGACTAAGCACAATTTGTGATCTTCAAGATTTCTTCCTGTCCCCTTACATTACCTACCACAAAGTTAGAGCCTTTATTTTCCTGCCAACCCTTACCCTCCTGTTCCTTGACCACTTCCATTCTCAGTGCTAAATATATACTTTCAGTCGGAAGTGCTTTAGAGCACACACTCCAACTGCATATTTGCATTAATTTCGGAATTTGTATTTATCCAGAATATTTCTGAATTTTTGCTAGAGATTAACAAAATAAGCTCTTGTCTTTGTCACGCAAGTACTAGATTTTCACTACTATGGAAACGTTTTTGATGCCACTGTGCTGCAGAGAATAAATCAGGCTATGTGTGGACATTTGTTTCATTGCAATTTTCCGTGGCATTCTTTTATATTCAACTTCAAACTGGAAGTCAATCATCAATAAGTAGGAGTCTTGTGGCCATCTTGCTCCTGGCCGGATGTCATAAATCACTGAATATTTCAAAATTTAAAAATGTGAATCGTGGGATACAATTACATTACAAGGGTATAAAAATGGATGGGAAATCAAGAAAATGCTGTACATCACTAGAGAACATAAATTTGGGGAGTGATTAAGTAAGGTTTCATTGTACATGATACCTACTATATGCCCTATATAATAACGTAAATAACCCACAACTATAAGCATAGAATCTTGTTTTACTCAAACAATGTCTTTGGTGCATGCAGGAGGAATTAATTTACATGACTTATCTCCTGAATAAACTCTTGTCATCTACAGTGCAAATAAATATTTCCTTCTTTATCAAATATAATAGCATTCAGCTTTCGCATGATTTTCTAGAGCAATCATTTTTTTAATGCATGCAATATCAATGTGCTAATATGATCAAACCAGGTGAATAATCTTCCCTAGTCTTGATCTATCATAGCCATGGAAAAATAGAATTTTTATAGACATCTCAGTTGTATTGGCTGGTATTTCTTCTATGCATTCTGATTCTGCTTCAGTAAAAATTGAATTGAAGTCTTCCAACACATAATTTTTAACAGGCCAACCTTCCAACATATAATTTTAACAAATTTAGAAGAAGTCTAGTCTTACATTGCGACCTAGATCATTGACAAATTTAAGCACTTCATATTCAGTCTGGTGACTCAGGAAGAGGGAGAGTGCTTTGAACATTTACTCTGATTGTAGCCAACTCATCAAAAATGGAGGGTTCGCCATATACAAACCACAGGATGACTCCGTACCCTGGGATAAGAACGTCTGCGGGATATATGTTAACACAGTACAGGATGTGTTGCTTAGGCTAGAGGACTTGTCCCACTAAAATGTGACAGTGCATTTACGAGTGAAGGAATAATGTCTGCGACAGGCAAAATGGATCAGAAACATAGCAACAGACAATATAAATGTTCAGTATACTAGTCTTTGTAAACGTAAATAATGATTCACCACCTATTATGGGATAACCAGGTTATCTACTGCAAGGCAGTTGTACCTCAAATGTGTATTCTCAAGTTCCTTTTGCTGCCTATAACATCTAACAATACTATTAATACTATATAATAGCTTGTGCCACTTAAATTTTACAGAGAATAGTCTAGCAAAACTTGGTGGTATCCCATTACCATTACCTACTTTGATAAATATTTCAACTTTTGAATGTTTACCAAGTCCAAAGAGAGTATTTAAGAAAGTATGCATGCTGCATACTTTCTTAAAGATATTCAGATTAGAAATTAATCTGACTGAGTGTTAAGACAAAAAATCCCAGCCTGTAGCTCAACGAAAGTCTGTAATGCAGTGTGTGTACATTAAGGGGCTAAAGAGTTCAAAACATCCACCGCTTATCACCGGCTCAAATTCTCAGATTAATCCGAATTAAAATCCAATCCATTTTAACCTGAATTTACTTCAGGGGTGAAAAATGAGGTAATCCAGCCAGAGCTCAGGGATAATATATCTGCATTATTTGATTGACTAATGGAATTCAATTCTCCAATATCTCAAGCATGTTTAGCACATATATGTTGATGTATTCTCATCTCACACAGGAAACACGTCATTCCTCAAACCTATAAGAAAGCAAAATTTCCAGGCCCAAGATTCAGTTAAGACTAATAGCTTAAATAATTGGTCAGAAAACTCGCATGCAATTAATCCAAAATCGAACAGACAGTTCCCTAATTCACGGATGCATCCCCCAATTTGGCCAGCATGCGGACGTCTGCCAGGTGGTGTGAATGCCCTGCCACATATTTTTAGCATCATCACGTATTTATGCAGCTTTCTCAACAGTAGGACACCAAAACCAAGACAGTGTTCAAAAGTGAGTTTGCAGATGCGGTATCGGCTGCTTTGCCCAATGTGCCTAATGTAATATACATTACAGTTACAATTATAAGTAAAACTGCTAATGCCATTCATGATGAAGGATGTCCTTTCTTGGGTAACAAGGCTGATTAAGTTTTATGGGGTATCCCAACCTGGGAAACACAGGACAAAATTAATTCAAAATAATTCCTGTAACTGAAAGAAAATTCCTCCTGATTAATTGATAGGAATATCCTCTTGATTCATAGAGTTTTTCAGAAATTTTTGGACTCAAATTAATAAATGACATTATACAGATTACCTTAGAATCACTAGAAAGCACCTCTGTTCAAATGCCTTTAGTAGTTTTTATTATTATTTCATGAGAATTAAATGTGACTCCATGACCAAGCCGCTGCTGGGAGGGCTCTTTCACTCACAATATCCTTGGCCTTGAAAGGGCCTCCCATGTTCTACCTATCGTTAGTGATGTATTCGGCTTTCAGGTGGTAGGGAAATGCAGTAGTAGGATATGCTTGTCTGACAGAGTTAGCAATCCTGTTCCATATTTATGCAAGCAATATGTACTGAAATACATGAAATTCTGCATAAATCAATAATGCACAAACAAATCCATTTGCATATTAATGTACAAATGAAAAAAAAACACAAAATTACAGTATGAACTCCCTCCAGTCCATATTTCTAGGTTATTTTGTTAATGTACGTACATCATGTTCCTCCACTGTAAAGGGGGATCTTTAAAATTATTGAATGATTCTTTTCATTTGAAATAAAACTAAACCATCATTATACAGTAAAGAAAGTAAACCTTCCATTAATATTACTTAAATATCAGGAAACATTCTATTTTTTGTGCCTAAGAAAGCTCAAGACCAGGGCACATTATGCACCTGTCTTGAATTACTTAGCATTTAATTTTGCATTCACTATTAACATGATTTCAATATCTCAAAAATCATGCAGCTGGAGAATGCACAGTATAAAATAAAAAGTAAAATATTTCCTTTTTCAGTGACCACAGAACTAGGATTCAACAAAGCGGATGACATACAAGGCTGTAGTACCTTTGGGCCTGGTATTATCAGTATAAAGGGAATATATGCAGCTGCACAGTGAGGCAGAATGAGGAGCTGGGAGGACAACATTCAGATATTTTTAATCATCTTCTCTGAGTGTTGAATGATCACAACACAAATTGAAGCACATCTCATTAAATATAGTTAACTCCTTCAGCCTAGTAGTGCTTAATGTAGAGCTCCACTCATCTTACCCCCCACCACCCTTGAAATAAAAATACTAGGATAAGTGGAGGTGGTGCACTTATTTTTTCTGATGAAGTGATATTTAAAGCACTGGTCAGTATGGTAGGCTTTTACACCCTTCAAATAATTTGACCCCTCATGGAAAATAGATGTTGGTCACAATGTTAAACGTATTCGAAGTTTGTTGGTTATTACGATTGGTCATTTCTGAAGGATACTGCTATAATGAGTCTGTTTCGTCGTGATAGTCGTCCGGGATGCATAATCTGTGGGGTTTATTTGATATGAGTGAGACTAGGACAGATATACTAAGCTTCCGTAATTTGCCTTAACCTTTCACTCGGAATGGAATAGCAAACGTGAATGGAAGAATTCCTAAGTGTTTTTAGTATGGGCTCGCACATTACATTATAGAGACTCCCTACGCTTCAAGGAGGAAGAAGTAGGAGAGTGGGGAGTAGTAGGAGTGAGAATTGTAAAATAATAGGGATTTACTGCATGCCATTCCAGAGGTAAATGTGACCAGAAGTGCTTCACAACAGTTATTAATGTACGCTTGATCCTGATCTACTTCCTGAAGTTATCTTCATTTTATTACGAGAGTTACAATAGAAAAGAAAAGCAAGTCATTGGATTTGGCTAATAAACTTGAAATGCTTCAGGAATGTGATATAAAAATACCAATAAAATGGAAGACAGCTGACAATGTGGTTATACTTTGTCCACTCTGTTTATAAATCTAGCAAACACAAAATTAATACTGCAGTTAAACTTGGAAATGCCACAAAGAAACTCAACCAGTTAGAAAATGTTCCATTAGAATCCAGTGTTATTTGAATGGTTAGCCCTGCAAAAAGGTATTGGAGTTCCCATCAGCGACATAAATCTAAAAGCAGAAGCAAAGGAGTTTGCCCAAAGGATGAACAGAGAGATTTTATCACTACTGATGATGACTGTTAATCGATTTAAAAGAATAAGAGGAATTTCTCTTCCCCGTATAAGTGGCGAAAGTACTCATGTGAGTGCTCAAGCTGTGGAAAATGGATGCCCAGTCTAAATTCAATACTGGCATCATATGAGCTAAAGAGAGAAATTTGGTAAAGTACTGGTTTAAAATTTCCTCATTTTAATAATATTATTTTGAAACATGTATTCTAATTTTTTCGAGAACATTGGCCGTTAAGGGCGACCACTGCAACATAATGAAGCCATTTTTAATCAGAAAGTCCTCACAGCCTCGATCATTTTGTGGACAGCGAACTGTTCCCAGCACCTACGAGTCTAATACCAAAGCGTGAATGACATCGCAGATTTTTAGCAGTGGTTTATGGCATTTGATGCAAGAATTGGGAGGAATAACTAGGAAAGTTGTGCTGTGTGTGGATCGATGATCCGCGCATCCCATCGTTATCAGCACTCTCCCACAATACCAGCGACAATGCAGCTTCCGATTCTGTCGACGTCTGTGTCTTCAAGGCATAGCCCACTCCCCAGGATATTCTGAGGTCTTTCACTCCAAGGCTCTTAGACTTAAAATGGCCTCTTGGAAGGGGCCACTGATAATAAGATAATATGCTAGTAAGTTGAAACCTGTGAGTCATATTTTCAAAAGTGTTGAAAATTCCTCACAATTAGTGATTTTTTCTTCAACTATGTCATGATTCTACTATGTTACTTAGCCTACCTTGTAATTAAGCAGAATGGAAAATTTGTCACCTACTTATCCCTCTTGCACAATGAACTGCCAAAATATATTTAAGTTGTCATATTTGTGAATTTGAGAAAGTGGTCCTACTTTGGGCCCAACAATTTGACGAGTGAAACTCATTTTGAAATTTTGGTCCACCCTACCGGACATGTTCTAACATGTTCATAGCTGAGGGATATAAAAGAACAGATGAGTGCATTTTCTAACCATATGCATAACTACAGCCCAGGTGATGACTCCTATTAATTTCAAGCCTCTGATCCACAATGGGAGAAAGAACGTGAGTGAACCACACAAGTCAGTCTTCCCCATATTGCTCCTAAAAGATATGGATGATGCCTATTAGAATGGAGTCATCAATTACAAATGTGGATAGAAATTAGCAGCGCCCCTGAGATTTCTCCACAAATTATTATGGAGGATGAGGAGATTGAATTCATGCCAACAGCTGAGCCATTATAAAGAGAATTTAGGTGAATCTTCTCACTAGACCTCACCGATCGTTCCTAGTGTAAGGATGTATGACATGCTACTATCTGTAACAGCCAATATGTAATGTATTAATATGTAATAAATGTAACAAAGTGTAATATTAAATTAAACTAAACTAAATCATATACTATTACTTATTGTTTCATGCTGACTTTTGATGTAGAATGCTCATCACTTTTAAGAAATTGCACCCGTTCACAGTCGTTCCTAAACCTAGCAACGAATGTCCGGTTGGATATGATATTAGCACTATTCAGGCAGATATTATTCCCAGTTGAGGGCAAGTACTCCTGAGAACTGGATTCTTGCTCGCTATACCCAAAGGTTTTTATGGGAGACTTGCCTCTTGCTCGGGTTTATCGGCTAAGTATGGAATAGAAGTGGAGGCGGTTGTAATTGACCCGGATTATAGAGGAGAAATAAAAGTTCTCCTGTATAATCATAGTGATGAGGATTTTGGGGTGACCGATGATGCTGTCTCCCAGACTGGCCGAGGCAGGGGTGGTTTTGGCAGTTCTAATCATCCTCCGGTTGACTGATGTAAGTTAAGTGTGACTTACTCATTGGCTATATTCCTCTGTGATGCATATAAGTTGATGTGTTTTTCCTTAAGACATGGTAGGATGGATCCGACTGCCATCGCCACCACCGCCATCATAACCACCAAAACCTCTTACTCCACCCCTCAACCTCCTCAATGATGGCCTCCTTTTCTAATTCTAGTAATTTCTAATGACGTTTTACGTTTCTTGTACTTTCAACTACTATGGTATTATATCTAAATATATCTGTATTTATTTCAACAGACCAGCATCTGGGAGAGATTTCTCCACCTGCAGGAGGGGGCCACTTTTCTAAAAAAGGAAGATTTGGAGGAGGGGGTGGAAAAAATGACCACCTGCTTTGGTGATGCATTGGTGGGGAAAATACAATTTCGGGGGAGGGAGAGAAAAATATTCCTCCCCTGGATGTTTGAGATGAGTAGGGGGGAGGTTTTGATGTGCAGTTATAATGAGGAAATTTTTTTTTCATCTAAAAAAAATAATTTAATTAAAATTGCTTAAAAATGTTCTTTTAACACATTCAGCGCGGAGCACGTCAATAGACGTTCTCCAGTCCATCCCCATCTACGGAGCACGTCAATATTTACGTACTCGATTTCTCGGAAGTGTATCCTTTTCCTCGCCCTCGTACGAGACTAATACACTTCCGGCTTGCTTCCGACCGTGTTGTTGACCTTCAGTTGGGTTCTAGCAACCGTGTCGTGTGCATCGTTTTTGGATTGCTTGTGCTGAGCCTTTGGAAAGCCCTTGTTTTCGTCATCTCCACTTTCCAGTCAATGTAAGTACAAATTTTTTTTTTCTTGGCCATTTTAACTTTTATTATTTGATTTATGCACCTTGTTTCTTTCTAACACTGTATCTTCATGCAGAATATAGCCTTTTCCCCTTAATTTTATAATTTTTACCGTAACTTTATTACGTAGAATGAATTTTTTTTGCGTAGAACTGGCTTAAAGATATGAAGAAACTATGCTGATTTTTCCAATCATTACTTATTTCTATTGCAGAGTAATCCAAGCAATGAAGCGGAGACTTTTGCCCTCTTCTGAGCCCCGTAAGTTTTTATTATTTTATTTTGCTACCTGCGGTTCCCGTCTTGGATAATTTGCTCTATTTTTCTGCATAAAATTCTTTGTCAACTCATTTTATGCGGATCGCATTCATCGAAGTAGGTATCAACTAATTTTTATTATTATTTTTTCTTATCTAGAACCAGGTCCATCTTCCCGGCCTGATGGTTTAGAAACCACTGCATCGTCTAGATTGAAGGCGGTAAATAAAGGAAAATCACCAGAATTCGGTAAGTGTGGGGGAAAAGTTTCGTACTAAATTTACGTAAATATCGTTTATAGTTCAAAAGTGTTTGTGAAAAGATTTCTGATACTTGAAATGATAGCATAGTTACAGCTAATTTAGAAGTAGCGGTATGCTCAAATGCTTTGGGTGTAGTGGAGGCGTAAATGTATTATGTAGCTATGCACGCAAAATTAGCAAATGTAAATGTCTCTTTTGTGACTCTTCAGCACATGTCCTTGTTTTCTGGTTCTTAAAGTATGCATTAGTTTTATTTATCAGGACATCTCCTTATCTATGCACTTCTTAATACACGCTGGACCTAGAAATCTGCCTAAAAGTTGGTTGGCAGGGGCTGATTACGCCAGAAATTTGCTAACCATCAAACGTAGTATCAATTCAATAGCTGTTGTTGAAATTTAGTGATAACCATTTTTAATTCCGTCTGCGGAATAAAACTAGTTTTAATTCTCAGTAAATTTAAGCATTTAACAAATTGCGATGTGTGAATGTTATACGCAGATGATTCGATTATCTATCTACCATTGCAAGGTGTTTGATGTAAAAGTGTCATTTTTTCCGTGTACTTTTGTTTTTGTCTTGCAAATATGTATTTTCTTCATAATTTTTTTATACTTATGTGCTATAATCTTTCGTTATGTATGAAAAAATCAGAAGTATTATGTAATGTTTTGATTCAGTTTTACGTACTACCATGTAACTGTTTTAATGATGCCATCTTTAATATTCTCCAAATTTTATGAAGTAAATAATAAGTATTTACATAGATTTTTTGGTGTATTACTAATAAAAGGGATTTTTCGATGCCTGTGTGAAGATTGCTACACTTTATTTTTTCTTATTGTTAGTTTATGCAAATGTATGAATCTACAGTAGCTACAATTACGCTTTCTTTTCAGAGCGGCTTTCATTACAAAAAGAAAGCTACTTGATAACGGAACTGGACTCCGAAAAAATTTTGGCCCTCCTGGAATCTACGAAAGACTCCGATGCGGAAAGCGGGTCTGACTCCGAGGACGACGTGTGGAAAGAGGCAAGGGAAGACGTAGGGGAAGGGTCAAGTGAAGAAGAGGCGGCAAGGAAAGGGGCAGGGGAAGGGGAAGAAGAGGCAGAGGACGAAGAGTCAGTGCGGAAGCCATCTGGCAGGGAGGCAATTGTAATTGCTCAACTTTCTCCGGTCCCTTTTTCTGGAACCAGTGGTCCCGCTCTTCCGCCCCTAACCACACCCTCGTCCCCGTCTCCCATCCCACCTCCCTCTCCTTCTCCCTCGCCCACAACCCCACCTCGACCTTCAGCACCCTCTCAGCCTAGCGGTATTGTATGGGTTGACAATCTGGTGGAACCTCCAAATATCCCTTTTCGGGAAAATAGTGGTCTGAAGATTAAGCCGTTGGGAGAGTGGCCGTTGGGAGAGAGGCCGCAGGATTATTTTGATCTGTTATTTACTGATAGGTTTTTTCAGTTAGTAACTGAGGAGACGAATGCTTTTGTGGAGGAACTCTTTCTCAGGGGTGTCTCCGAAAGAGCTCGCATTACTGACTGGAAAACTCTTTCTGTGGATGAGTTCAAAGTTTTCCTGGGGCTTGTCTTCCACATGGGAATTATTCCCCTAAACCGGCTAGCCGACTACTGGAGTACTGATGCAAAATTCGGGCTTCATTATTTCTCTCACAATATGTCCCAGGACCGGTTCATGATGGTGAGACAAGCTCTGCATTTCGCCAGAAATCCCGTAGACGGAAAATCAAAGGACCCTATTTTCAAGATTAGGCCTATTATAGAGTACTTCCACCAAATTATGGAAGCAGTGCATTACCCAAGGAGGAATCTGTGTATTGATGAATCGATGGTGGCTTGGAGGGGAAGGCTTTCGTTCCACGAGTATATAAAAATGAAACGCCATAAATTTGGTGTGAAATTTTATATATTAGCGGAGCCAGATGGGCTGGCTCATCGATTTATTCTATATGCAGGAGGGAAGGACCCTGGTGTTGGCGGTGTTGGACATACGGACAAAGTTGTTCATAAATTGTTGAATGGTCTCAGCCCAGGTCATTCAATTTTTATGGACAACTTTTACAACAGTGTTTCTCTTGTCAGAGAGCTGTTGCTCCGTGAGTGCTGTTACTGCACAGGGACGCTTCGGAAAGGCCGAAAGGGGAACCCTCCTGAGGTCATCCAAGCTCAATTACGCAGGGGTGAAATGATCCAGCATTGGAACCAACCTGAAGGGATTTGTGTTTCGAAGTGGAGGGACAAGAGAGATGTTCTTATGATATCCTCGCAGTATAGCGGGGATATCATCTCGACATCCTCTAAGAAGGGCCATTTGGTGAATAAACCCCGATGTATTGTGGAGTACAACAAATACATGGGGGGTATTGATCGAATGGATCAATACTTAGCATACTACACGAAGGAACACAAATCCTTGAAGTGGTACAAAAAAATAGGCATTCATATCATGGAGATGATGATGTTGAATGCTTTTTTTTTGTACCAACGTTACAGTGGCCATCGTGTGGATTGGTACTCATTCCGCCTCCACATAATTGATTACCTGGTCGGTAGCAGGACTGTTGCTCATCGTCCACAAAGGGGTTCTATTTCCATTGACTCTCACTTCCCAAAGTTCCTCCCCCCCACTGGCTCTAGGAAAAGTGGCCATAAAGATTGCAGAGTTTGCAAGCAGAAAAAAATTAGGAAGCAGACGACAATTTTCTGTCCTGACTGTGAGGGAAGTCCCGGGCTCTGCCTGGATCCCTGTTTCAGGGAATATCACAGATAAAATATTTAATCAAAATATTCCCTGTAATTTGCAGATGAATGTAAAAAGCTTTGTACATACACCTATTGTAAATATTTTGTATATACATGTATGTATATTTTTTGTAAATATTTCGCATGTATATATTTTTGTAAATATTTCGTATGTATATATTTTTGTAAATATTTTTCATAAAATAATTGTAAATTTAATACCAATTTATATCAGGAACAATTAAATATATGTTTGAATCTAAATCACAATCTTGAAAATCCATTATTTTTCAAAAGTACTTTTCACTTTTTTCTCCCATTCATCCACATTAGTCTTTATTAAACGGGTATCCTCTTCTATTTCCTGTTTAATTACGATGTCAATTAAAAAAATGAATAATTTCGGCTAAATTCGCTCATTGCAATTGTCGTGGGAATCGGGTCGTATCTTGGAAGGTAGGCAACACGCCAAACAATTTCATCGTGGCGATCGTGACATACGGAGCACGTCAATTGACGTGGTGCAAATTTTTGCTAAAAATATGGCAAATATAACATTTAACATGTTTATACGTATGTAAGGACAAGGTATAAACACAATATGGAGAAAAATCCTAAGATAAATTTTATCCGATTCTGATGACTTCCGCCAAAATATGACCCGCATTGAATGTGTTAATCTACATCCCTCAACAACTTTGTAACCTTATTCAGGCTACTAACAGTCCTATAGAAACACACATATACCAACATATTTTCTAATAAGAAACATCCTCATATTTCTTCAAATTAGGGTCAGAAGGTCCCTGATCCAGGGTTAATTCAAGGGATTCCTAAAATCTAATGACATGAGCATCTTCTGTATATGGCTCTTAAACAATATATGTTAAAACCATGTTTGTATCTCTCATAGGAGTTGGGTAATATCATATTTCATTTTCAAAATTTTCTAAGCTCCCACATCTCTCCCCAGAGTGTAGAAGTCACACCCTTGGAGCGTGGTGGAAGATTACATATGCAATGGATGACCAGTTGCTCACTGGTCAACTTTAAAATTTGAACCATAAACCTATTTCTTCAAACAGCGGAGCAAGAGGCCTGTATTCCCGAAAAATTTGGGAAATTGGCCCACCCAGCCTAAAAGGTTGGTCCTATCAAAACTTTCACCTTTAAATGAATTTCTAAGGTTATTCTGAGCATATTACAATTTTAAACATAATCCTAGCGTTAATATTAACAAATTTAGATTTCTACTTAGAGCTCAGACTATTGAGAGTTCCACACTATTATAGCTAATTTCGTCTGTAATTTATTTTTATTTTGAGCGCTGGATATTGCTGGCTCTATGCCTAGTGAAGGAGACTGTAACAAAGGATCTGAAAAGAGAAAGTTTCTCTGAGCCACGCGTAGTTGCCACAGTGTGCCTTGTGACTCACAGTACCCTGGCAGCTTATGATTTATGCACTGCTTGCTTCAAAAGTTTCTATTCAAGTAGGCATTATCTTGCTATTAACCCCTTGAGTGGGCGATAAAATTTCACTAATGCATCACTAGGTGGGGCTTTGCAAATTTAAAAGGTGCAATTTTGAAATTTTGGTGATTTATTTATATAATATAATTATGAAGTATTAAAAAAATATATACTCATTAAGTTAATTTTTTGGCCATATTTTAGAAAATTAATTGTAAAATTTCTACATTTTTACAACTTTTGCAACTTATCAATTTTTCATTAATTTGGAGCAGTATTTTACATAATAATGATTATTTGGCTTCTCGGTCATACATAGATCACATTTGAATAAGAAAGTTGTAAATTCACGGGCGATGCTTGCAGAAAATCATTACGTCATAGGCATTGTACTGCATAGTTGCATTTGCCCCTGTCATCGAAATCCAATCTTTTATCCATTCTCCCAAAATCCTGAAATATTTTTCAAAATATATTTTCAGAGTTCAATAGATTATGAATAGAAATTTTGAAATTTATTTTTTGCCTTCCTCAGCATAGGGAATCCGTGTGATATTTGTAGAAACATGACTGCGCACAGCGGCACATCACACTTATGGAAACACAAATATGTTTCCCTGCGCTGTTTGTGTGATAAGCACACCACACATCGAAATACCACTAGTTCCCGCTCTGTTACCTAGAGAAACGTGGGTATCTCCTTCTTCAGAGAAGTCGTTCTTCTCGTCACTTGAACTAACTTCATCCTCACTAAGTGCGTGCGTTATAGTCTCCT
Source organism: Ceriagrion tenellum (assembly GCA_963169105.1). Taxonomy (NCBI): domain Eukaryota; kingdom Metazoa; phylum Arthropoda; class Insecta; order Odonata; family Coenagrionidae; genus Ceriagrion; species Ceriagrion tenellum. Next base: position 10,682,049 of record OY720638.1, on the reverse strand, counting down.
CAGACAATGTTCGCTTCTTTGCCATCATGGTGAGTGAAATAAAAAACTTCACTTTATATTCCACTCGATTTCGAAGCAATGAAATTCATGAAGCAAAGGTAGAAGTTCCTAAACCTCAGGAACTACAGGAAGATCCACTGGATTTGCAAAAACTACTGTATATTTCCAGAAGATTCAACACCGCAAGGATACCAGACTGCGCGAATCACTGCTTTCAAACTGAAGGAGCCATAAAAACCCAAGATAGGAATAACAGGACTTTTTTTGCACCACAATTTTCACTATTTTGGGATTCATGTACAGCAAGTAAGACTGGCATTACGGAGTTCTAAAAAAATCGTTAGGTGTCAGCACACTTCAGCAAGGCAATAGAAAAAAGAGCGCACATCTATAAGCAAAACGCACTGAGAAATTGAATTTCTCATGAAGCGCACATATATGCGCGCTCCCCATCGGACGGTCATTTTAAATCCGCGCATATATACGCTTAGCCCACTTAAGGGGTTAACACTGTTCACTCTGGTGCGTCCAAGAACGGATTTCTTGGAGACGGAAGTCCAAATGATTGTGAGTGCCATTTGTTTATTCCAAGGTGAAGCAGAAAAAAGTTCAAATAAGCGTTATCCCATGTACCAAACTGTGTCTGACTACCTTGGAATCAGCTTGATATCTGTAAAAAGAATCATCGCCAAGCAAAAGGATTTTGACAAGGAGAACTCTAGTGACGACAATTCTACCGCAAAGAAGAGGCTTCGCATGCTGGGAAGGCCAATGACCTTCATTGACAACTTCACAATAGGTGTTATGCAGAGAACAGTGTGGAGTTTTTACTTGAAGATGTTCCCAACACTACGCAAGTTGATGGATGACTTAATAGAAATTGTTCCCTGTTGCCCGCATTTCTCTTTCCCATAGTTAAGGTCAATTCTGTTGGACATGGGTTTTAAACATAAAAATTTGACCAAGAAGTAACAATGGAATCAGTGACCATTGCAGCAACCCGCCACAACTTTTTGCGGCGAATCAGACGCTTAAGGAACGATGGCTACAATTTTTTTTAAACAGACAAGACATAGTGTGCTCACACCAGACGAATGCATATATGTGCATGTGTTTCAGTTATAGTTTTCATGACAGTGAAGCGCACAGCTAAAGGCATATTGGTAATAAATCACCCCGAGATGTCTTGAAGGGACACATGCTTAGTAGAGACACGCACTTTTACCTCACTCCACCGCAGAAGAGCGAAACATGCTGACAAATAACAGACAAATTGACTAGAATGATGATATTAACTCTACATGATCTAAATACCCGCATTACTTACATTATAGAGCACACAACAGTCTTAATCGATTTTCAATTGAGCCATTAGTTTCGAAGTTAGCAGAGGTTTGTGTTGTCTACAATAAAATGTTCAATTTTAGCGATATAAAC